>CM044010.1:6934447-7534447 GCA_024085815.1 Flaveria linearis
GTTCGATCATTGTACCAGCCGCGAGTGTTCTTCGAAGTAAATACCCCAATCGGACATCGAGAAGGTAAATTGAATACATATACAGAAGCGTCTAACCATGGGAACAAAAGCCCCATGGTTGATTGAATTAACAACTTCGAATTCATGCCAATTAGATCGAAATCGAAACTAGGGTTTCGTGGATTTGGGGGAGTTTCTAAAAGTGTGTTTAAAAGAATTTTAAATGGATCCATATCGCGGCTGAGGCCCTCGGTTCACTGGTTTGGTACGTGTGATGTTAAACAGGAGGTCCCGGGTTCGACCCCGGGCACCCCCTTATATTTTTAAATGCCTTTTTTAAGCTTTAAAAAAATTATAAAAAAAAATTCCTAAAAATTATAACAATTAATTTTATAAACTCTGATTTTTTTAAAGTTATCAAACAAATTTTGTAAAATTATTCCTTTGAAACACTTAATTTTTATATATAAATATCAAATAACAAATATTATAATTAGTTTATTTTTACCAAAATAAACTTTAAATAGTCAAATTACTACGTTATTATTTGTCATTACGTTACCTTTAATTATAGATTTATTTATGTCAATTATGAAATGTTATTTACATTTTATAAATGTAATCATTTTATAAAAATTTAATATTTTTTTATATAAAATGGATTAATAAATCTTTCTTTTATTGTATAAAAATATATATATACGATCTTGATAACTAATCCCAAATTCCATCAAAGACCCTAGTTTCTCGTTAAAAACGTAAACATTAATATTAACCAACTTAAATCTCGTCAATATATATATATATATATATATATATATATATATATATATTCTTAGGTATCTCGTGAAGGACTACGCTGAAACAACGATCATTACACTTCTTATTAATCATCCATCATATACTTAATCACCAAGTGAGTATTTCTATACCCATTTTATTATTTCACACACTTTTGGGTGAAACATGTTACCGTATAAACGTTACACTTGTAAACACGTTTGATTCTTGTAAACTTATGGCAATTTGCTTGTGTGTTGTGATTAGTTGAATCTTGTAGCTACCATGTAATGTCGAATATATGTACAATCATTAACTATTGCTAGCCTGGCGACGTCATAGATCTATGGGCCTGACAAGCCTGCTTGGTTGATCCAAGTACACTTAGCTAATCGTATATACTTTTAACGTTAATAGAATATTAACGTCGTTTGATACTTGTAAAACATTGTCAAGGTTTGATTGTGCATTCTGTCTTACATCCCTAGTTACCTTGTTCTCTAATTTACAACATGAATTGCCATCTTTTATATACTTATGTATTTAAAACTATAGAATGCTCACCAACAATATGTTGACCTTTTATTTTTAACATGTTTCAGGCAATAGCGTTATGTGGCTGTGAACAATCGTAACTCTCACGCCTCGACGATTCCGCCGTCAAGGTTGGGGTGTGACAGATTGGTATCAGAGCCCATAACTATAGGGATTTAGGTTATTAATGATGACCTAGACTATAGCTTATGCATGCACCTTATAGTACTTTTAACTTATAAATATATGGTTTGCATATTACATAATGCTATGCCTTCTTGTGTGCAATTTGATGCCTTAGCATAGGATTGCCTAACTTAGTTACATGTCTCCCTAAACTTATCTTTGACTCTCCCCGAACATAAAACCTCTCAATCTTATTCTCGACGACACGTGGAATCGTATACTTATGCTTATGACTTGGATCTTTAGACGTTATGTCTAATCTATATAAATCTCATCAAGGTTTTGATTACATGAACCTAAGAAATATGTGTGACACATAGACACCTGTATTCTGGATTTCCTGGCAAAAAGCCTTCGGGCTAAGGCAAGCGTATTCGTATAAATCTCATTGAGGGGCCCGTTACGCTTACCTGGGGATTTCTGGGATGAGTGATAAACTATGGTCAAAATACACAAATCTCTAAGGCAAATGAATCAATTTACCTTGACGTGTCCACGGTTCCAAATGATAATACGTTATCAAATGGAATCATTCCGTGTACCTTACAACCTTTAGCCTACCTTTGTCTAAACTAATATTCTTTGTTATCCTCACTCCCGTAACAAGCTCATTTTGTATATCCAGCATGTCTCGTCATCATGGAAAGCTTGGAAGTTCCGACCGCAAGCTTGCAGCAATGATCGCCAAACAAATGGCTGCTGTGCTCCCAACCATGGTTGCTGAACTTACTAGCACCATGATGGCTAATAGCAACAACAACACCAATGGAAACAACAACGGTGCTCAAGGAGAAAATAGCAACAGCCGAAACGGGAACGATCGTACTTGCACCTTCAAACACTTCAACTCGTGCAAACCCACCAACTTTAGTGGCAAGGAAGGAGCCACTGGTCTTCTTGAATGGTTCGAAGGCATGGAGAACACTTTCGCCAATTGTGAGTGTCCCGAGGCACTCAAAGTCCGTTATGCCACTAGTATGCTCCAACAAAGGGCACTTACCTGGTGGAATAGCGAGAAGAGAAACCGAGGAGCTGATGCTATTTCGGCACTCTCTTGGGATGAATTCAAGAACATCGCTATCGCGAAGTTTTGCCCGAGAAGTGAATTACAAAAGTTGGAAGAAGAATTCTGGAACTTGAAGCAAGATGGTGGTGATCATTTGGCCTACTCAACTAGGCATCATGAGTTGAGTCTACTATTGCCCCATATGGTTGACACTGTCCCCCGCAACATCGAGAAGTTCATAAAGGGTGTACCACCCCAAATCCAAGATGCTGTGGTGGGTAGCCGACCCACAACTTTGGAGGAGGCAATTACTATCACAGCGCAGCTCACTGAGAATCATATTAGAGCTGGCACTATGTCGGCAAAGGGTTCAAAGTCTACTGTGAAGGCGACACCCGAGGCAACAAAGGATGTAAGGCTGAGTCGTCTTCCCAAAACAAGAAGCGTAAGTTCACAACAACACGCAACTACGCTGTGACCACTCCAAATCCTCCTCAAAAACAAATGGTGGTGGCAAATCAAGCTCCCATGGCTAAAGTTATACGGGTTCTCAGCCAATGTGTAACACGTGCAAGTACCATCATGCGGGCAACGTTCCATGCCGAATCTGCTCGTTGTGTGGAAAGTATGGCCATTTGGTGACTACTTGTCTGCGTGCACCAAACAACGCTGCAATGCTTGCCAACCGAACCTGTTACAACTGTGGCGAGCCTGGTCATATTCGTCCGCAATGCCCTCGCAATGCGGGCAACGTGCCACCAGCTCGTGGAAGGGCTTTCAATATCAACGCCAACCAAGCACAAGTCAGCAATGACGTTGTGAATGGTACGACGAAGAACCCCGTTTGAAATCATTTCTTGTATTATTGATGTTTTCCATCTTTGTAATCATCGTATCAATAATAAAATTTTTTTTACCGAACAGGTATGTATCTTGTAAATAATCATTACGCATCTGTATTATTTGATTCGGGTGCGGATAAGAGTTTCGTGTCGCTAGAATTCGAGCCTGTACTTTCTAAATCACGTATTAATCTGGAAAGACCCTACACGGTCGAAGTCGCCGATGGAAAACCCATTGTCGTTGATGCCATAATACGTGATTGCATCATAAGCTTTAACGAGCACGAATTCCCTATTGATCTTATTCCTATGAAACTCGGAAGCTTCTACGTCATCATTGGAATGGATTGGCTAGTCAAACATCATGCTGAGATCGTATGTTTTGAGAAGTGTATTCGAATACCGTTACCATCCGGGGATACTTTGAAAGTGTTCGGCGAGAGATCATCACAAGGACTCAACTCATGTCTTGCACTCAAGCCCGAAAGTGCTTAAGCAAGAAGTATATAGCCTTCTTGGCTTACGTGGTCAACACAAAAGCCAAAGGGAAAGAACTTAAAGATGTCCCTATCGTACGAGACTTTCCTGAAGTATTTCCCGATGACCTTAGTGGTTTACCTCCCGTACGTGAAGTGAATTAAAAATTGATTTGATACCGGGAGCACAACCCGTGGCTAAGTCACCATATCGGCTTGCACCATCGGAATTGCAAGAACTCTCTAGCCAACTCCAGGAATTATCTGAAAAAGGGTTTATCCGCCCTAGTTCTTCTCCTTGGGGAGCACCTGTCTTATTTGTGAAGAAGAAGGATGGGTCATTCCGTATGTGTATCGATTACCGAGAGCTCAACAAGTTGACCATCAAAAACCGGTATCCTCTTCCTCGTATCGACGATCTGTTTGATCAACTTCAAGGAGCTACTATATTCTCGAAGATTGATCTACGTTCTGGATATCATCAGTTACGAGTCCATGATGATGACATCCCCAAGACCGCATTTCGTACTCGTTATGGGCACTATGAGTTTACGGTGATGCCTTTTGGCTTGACTAATGCTCCTGCTGTTTTCATGGATCTCATGAATCGAGTATGCAAGCCTTATCTAGATAAGTTTGTGATCGTCTTCATTGACGACATTCTCATCTACTCCAAAACCAACGCCGAGCATGAACTGCATTTGCGACAAGTTCTGAACTGTTGAAGAAAGAGCAATTGTACGCGAAGTTCTCGAAGTGTGATTTCTGGCTCAAGGAGGTTCAATTTCTAGGACACGTGGTGAATAGCCAAGGAATTCACGTTGACCCTGCAAAGGTGGAAGCTGTGAAGAATTGGTGTGTTCCCACGACACCGACCGAGATTCGTTCTTTCCTTGGTCTTGCTGGTATTATCGGCGATTCATCGCCAACTTTTCGAGGATCGCGAAGCCGCTCACTTCCTTAACACAAAAAGATAAGCCATTCAAGTGGGGTCCCGAGCAAGAGGAAGCTTTTGAAACATTAAAACACAAACTAAGCAATGCTCCTATCTTGACCCTACCCGATGGAAACGATGATTTCACCGTATATTGTGATGCTTCAAAACAAGGTCTTGGTTGTGTTCTTATGCAACGAGGAAAGGTGATAGCTTATGCATCAAGACAATTGAAGGTTCACGAGGTGAATTACACGACTCACGATCTTGAACTCGGTGCTGTGGTTTTCGCTTTGAAGATCTGGCGACATTATCTTTATGGGACGAAATGCATAGTCTACACCGACCATAAAAGTCTCCAACATGTGTTCAACCAAAAAGATCTCAACATGAGACAACGACGTTGGATCGAGTTAATCAGCGACTACGACTGTGACATTCGCTATCATCCTGGAAAGGCGAATGTTGTAGCCGACACGCTGAGTCGCAAGATCCATAACAAGACTGTCTCACTACAAGGAATCCGAGATCAAAGACAGTGGTTTCACACGCTAAGAGAATTTGATACCGAGGTTCGTGTGGATATTAACGAGGCTACTATCATGCTCCAAAACATAAGAATGATAGTGATCTCGAGTTATGCATTCGCAAGGCTCAACAAGCGGCAATAACTGACGAAGGAAGTAATGAGGATCTGGTGTCTAACGTTCGATCACAACTGGAGGAAAAACCAAACGGCCTATGGTACTTTATGAATCGACTTTGGATTCCAAACCGTAATAACCTTCGACACATCATCTTGGACGAAGCTCATCACACCCGATATTCTATTCATCCTGGTTCCGATAAAATGTACATGGATTTGCGTGGTCAATATTGGGGCCTGGAATGAAGAAAGATATCGCGGTTCATGTCTCCAAATGTCTCACGTGTGCAAAAGTCAAAGCCGAGCATCAACGACCAAGTGGTTTACTTGAACAACCTGAAATCCCTATGTGGAAATGGGAACATGTATCCATGGATTTCATAACCAAGTTACCACTCCTCGTGGTCATGATAGTATATGGGTGATTGTGGACCGCTTGACTAAGACGGCACATTTCATACCTATACGGACACCTACAAGGTTTCAAGACTAGCTCGTATATACATGATGAAATTGTGAGTCGTCATGGCGTACCCTTACACATCATTTCCGATCGAGATGCTCGTTTCACTTCGCACTTTTGGTCATCTATGCAAGAACTCTTGGGTACTCAATTGGATTTAAGTACGGCTTACCATCCTCAAACTGATGGTCAAACCGAACGAACAATCCAAACCCTTGAGGATTTACTACGATTGTGTGTCCTTGACTTTGGTGGTAATTGGGATACGCATTTACCTCTCGCGGAATTTTCGTATAACAATAGTTATCACTCGAGTATCAAGATGGCACCATTCGAAGCACTTTATGGTCGTAAATGCCGATCACCGATCTGTTGGACTGATATTGGTGAAAACTTTATCACTGGTCCTGAACTTATACAAGAAACGACCGATAAAGTTGCTACAATCCGCAAGAACCTAGAAGTGGCAAGAAGTCGGCAAAAGAGTTATGCCGATAAGCATCGTAAACCGTTGGAGTTTCAAGTTGGTGATATGGTCCTTCTTAAGGTTTCACCATGGAAAGGTGTTATTCGCTTTGGAAGGAAGGGTAAACTAGCCCCAAGATTTGTAGGACCTTTCAAAATCCTGAAAAGGATTGGGAAAGTGGCTTATAAACTGGAACTACCTTCCGACCTTAGTGAAGTCCATCCTGTGTTCCATGTCTCAAATTTAAGAAAGTGTTTGGCCGACGAGAGTCTGCATGTTCCACTGGAAGACATCCGGATCGACGAGTCATTGCACTTCATCGAGAAACCTGTCGAGATTATGGATCGCATCATGAAGAAGACTAGGACCACAACTACTCCAATTGTCAAGGTTCGTTGGGAGAACAAGTGTGGAGCTGAGTTCACGTGGGAGCGGGAAGATCATATGAAGGAGAGATACCGTATTTATTCGTTTAGTTCATTTTTAATTTCTAGACGAAATTCTTTAAAGTAGGGGAGACGGAAACATCTTGTATTAATGTTTATCCTTAATCAATGAGAAAGCTTATATTTTGAAGCCACACACTCTAGACTCTCTTTTTACCTCTAATGGCTTTGCCATTGCACATAAAGTAAACACTAAAGTAGCCAGCTTAATCGATGATGAATTTTCTTTTTTGATACCTTATCAAAACCTGAAAGTTCTCCAAGTGTCCTCATCTTTCGTCTCAGCCTTCTCATAAACAAAATTCGGGACGAAATTTCCTAAAGTAGGAGAGACTGTAACATCTCGTATTTTGCGACGTTTAATAATGAAAATAATAATAATAATAATAATAATATAATAATAATAATAATAATAATAATAATAATAATAATAACATAATACAATAACAATAATAATAATAATAATAAAATAATTAATAATAATAATAATAATAAATAATAATATAATAATAATAATAATAATAAAAAGTCCAGGGACCATTTATGTCAATTTAAAAACTTAAATAAAACTTTTATACATAAAATAATAAAAATCAAAACCGCAGGGGCCATTGTGTAACTTCCAATTTTTCAAAACCACCCTGCCCCCCCTCGTTTTCCCGGCGAAACTTCCGGCCACCGCCGGCACAACTCCGGCGAGGCCCAAACACCGCATTTCACGCGGTTTTAATTCAAATTAAAGCTCCCGACATGTTCGCGACCGAGATTCGAACATATGGACCCATTTAATTTGAAAAATGAGCTCGTTTACGCGTGCAAGAATCAAACCCGCGACCCCCTTTCAAAATCAAAATCGAATGGAGCTTGCCCGCTCAAATTTCACCTATATAATAGAGGGTAAACCTCCATAATCACTCACCCAAACTCTCTGTAATCTCAATTCGATCAAACACACACTCACATATCAAAATCAATCATCATCTTCATCGTGAACCTGCAACTTAGTCGAGACTACTGTCCGAACAATTTGGACCAAAATTGATAAGGGGCTTTTGGTCCAGTACACCAATCGAAGCTTCACACTGAATCAATTAGATTATTATCCACGATACACCCTCGTTCGATCATTGTACCAGCCGCGAGTGTTCTTCGAAGTAAATACCCCAATCGGACATCGAGAAGGTAAATTGAATACATATACAGAAGCGTCTAACCATGGGGAACAAAAGCCCCATGGTTGATTGAATTAACAACTTCGAATTCATGCCAATTAGATCGAAATCGAAACTAGGGTTTCGTGGATTTGGGGGAGTTTCTAAAAGTGTGTTTAAAAGAATTTTAAATGGATCCATATCGCGGCTGAGGCCCTCGGTTCACTGGTTTGGTACGTGTGATGTTAAACAGGAGGTCCCGGGTTCGACCCCGGGCACCCCCTTATATTTTTAAATGCCTTTTTTAAGCTTTAAAAAAATTATAAAAAAAAAATTCCTAAAATTATAACAATTAATTTTATAAACTCTGATTTTTTTAAAGTTATCAAACAAATTTTTTGTAAAATTATTCCTTTGAAACACTTAATTTTTATATATAAAATATCAAATAACAAATATTATAATTAGTTTATTTTTACCAAAATAAACTTTAAATAGTCAAATTACTACGTTATTATTTGTCATTACGTTACCTTTAATTATAGATTTATTTATGTCAATTATGAAATGTTATTTACATTTTATAAATGTAATCATTTATAAAAATTTAATATTTTTTTATATAAAATGGATTAATAAATCTTTCTTTTATTGTATAAAAATATATATATACGATCTTGATAACTAATCCCAAATTCCATCAAAGACCCTAGTTTCTCGTTAAAAACGTAAACATTAATATTAACCAACTTAAATCTCGTCAATATATATATATATATATATATATATATATATATATATATATATTCTTAGGTATCTCGTGAAGGACTACGCTGAAACAACGATCATTACACTTCTTATTAATCATCCATCATATACTTAATCACCAAGTGAGTATTTCTATACCCATTTTATTATTTCACACACTTTTGGGTGAAACATGTTACCGTATAAACGTTACACTTGTAAACACGTTTGATTCTTGTAAACTTATGGCAATTTGCTTGTGTGTTGTGATTAGTTGAATCTTGTAGCTACCATGTAATGTCGAATATATGTACAATCATTAACTATTGCTAGCCTGGCGACGTCATAGATCTATGGGCCTGACAAGCCTGCTTGGTTGATCCAAGTACACTTAGCTAATCGTATATACTTTTAACGTTAATAGAATATTAACGTCGTTTGATACTTGTAAAACATTGTCAAGGTTTGATTGTGCATTCTGTCTTACATCCCTAGTTACCTTGTTCTCTAATTTACAACATGAATTGTCATCTTTTATATACTTATGTATTTAAAACTATAGAATGCTCACCAACAATATGTTGACCTTTTATTTTTAACATGTTTCAGGCAATAGCGTTATGTGGCTGTGAACAATCGTAACTCTCACGCCTCGACGATTCCGCCGTCAAGGTTGGGGTGTGACATACGTATACGTATAGTATACGTATACGTATACGTATACTTATACGTATACGTATACGTATAGGTATATGTATATGTATATGTATATGTATATGTATATGTATACACATATACATATACATGTTATATGTATATATGTACATATACATATATGTATATGTATATGTGTATATACATATATATGTATATGTATATGTATATGTATAGGTATATGTATATGTATATGTATATGTATATGTATTTGTATATATATATTTACCCTATACGCCGCGTATAGGGCTATACGCCGCGTATGGGGTAGCAGCGTATAGGGTAGCAGCGTATGGGTCACAGGGCAACGTATAGGTCGAATCCGACCCTATACGCCGCGTATAGGACTATACGTGGCGTATAGGGGACCCACGTATGGCCCCCAAGTTGCGTATTGCAACACCCTATACGCCGCGTATATATCTATACGCCGCGTATAGGGTACACACCAATGTGTCTTCGTCCCCAACCAAAGAACTATACGCTGCGTATAGCCCTATACGCGGGGCTGTACCGGCGTATAGTTCTTTATTCCAGTTTTTAAATCACGCATTTTGGGGCATAAAACACTACTTTAACGTTTAAATCAATGAACGATTAACATAATAATGATGTATGAACAATAATACGTACCTGGATGTTGAAAAATCGAAGATCAATACGTGTAGTATAGTGCTATACGAGAGTGTTTTTTTTTTGAAGTGTGTGTAAAAAATAAAAAATTTGAAAGATATAGTAAGCGGAGGATCTATACGCCGCGTATGGGCCCATACGCGGCGTATAGGTTATATTCTTTTTTAAATCGACACCGACCTATACGTGGCGTATGGACCTATACGCCCCGTATAGGTGAAGTGATGTGACGTCGGTTGTCAGTCATTAATGTCGCATTAATGGTCGTACCCTATACGCCGGGTATGGGCCGCGTATGGACCCATACGCGGCGTATAGGGGGGTGTCGATTTATAATTTTGGGTGTCCCTTTATTAGGACCCTTATAAAAATACCTAAAGCCACAAATTGGATTTGAATAATTTATGTTAAGTAGGTGAGTATGCATGTTTCAATAAAGAGTCTTCGCATACAGCTTTACTACAATCCCAAACTCCTAGTCCTTTCTAGAATAAGGAACAAAACTTGGACATAAAACTCAAATCAAGAAAATCAAATTTAATCTGAACTGATAAGAACTTGAACGTATGTAAGCTAACCTTATCCGTCTGATAGAAGAATGTTGTTGTTAGTAGGATCCAATTCCAAGCATGTAAAGTGTCTACTTGGAAAATATAAATTATACAAAAATAATAAAATCATTATTTTTGACTTTGAAAAGGTCAATGTTTCTATTTCATACAAAAAAGTAGAATTATTAATAAATTTACAAGTAATCAAGACACTTTCTGCTAAAGTTCTTCATTTGAACCCCGGTGTGAAATGTTAAATGGGAAGGAAAGTCCGTAGCGGCATCTTCATTTTTTCATAATCACTTGGAAGTGGGTTGAGTCTCCTTGCAAAACATCCAACAAAGAGTTACAGAAAAGTAACAATGACAACTTGAAATAGGTTTTAGCAATCAAAACATCACACTACTTTAAACAAATAGAGTTATTTGTCAAAGGAGCCCTGCTTGTTTAGCTTGCTATGACCTCAGGAAAGAAGTGATCATTGTGTCAAAGGCATCCTTTGTTTGTTTAGATTGTAGTAACCTCTATGGTATATCAACTCCTTCACAGTTTCACACCCTTCAAATTTAGGTATCTAGGGAAAAAAGATGTAGTTAACAATGATTATATATATAATGCTAAAAAACCAAGCAGTTTTACAATAATAAATACCTGTAAGTGACGTATGGTTCAACCCTATAAAACATATTCGATGTTACCTTGTTAAGAATCAGAACCACACTACAACAAAACACAGAAACATAAAGTAAATGCTTTAATTAGGCCAAACAACTGCATAGAAATTGAAATGATGATCACACTTGAGTTTCATACTCCTCACTTTACTTGATCTCTGTTAAATATCAGCTTCAAGTTGGGTAGTTTCTTCAAAGTTTCAAGTTCTTGCTTTTTAGCCGATGCACATTCCTCTATTGCTTCTCCAATCAGTGCTAATCAGACCATAGACTATGAAAATAGTAACTCAAAATTATTTTTAACTGAAGATGTGAACTGATCAACACTGTTTTTACCCAAATTTATCCAACCAGTCTAATGAGAAATTAGTCATTTGTCATACTTTGAAAATAACAATAACTCAAACTTAGCCCAATAAAAACCACTTTTAACTATTGGAGCATCTAACATGTAATTGGAGCATAAAGACAAATAAAAGCCATTTTTAAATGTAGGCAGTGTTGCAGATTACGACATCATAAACCAATAACAATAAGAATTGCTAGAAAAAGATCAATTACATGGTCAAAATATTAAGACAAACAGATGGTTGTAAGAAATTTAAATGTCATCTAGGCTCATATTATGCTACATCTATGTACTTATAATGTACATGTATAATGACCAGCCACACACTGTCGAGTGACTACGTGCTAAAAAAGTTATATAAATAATCAAATTTATTACCCGTTCAAAAGTTTGGCGTGTCGAGTTCTGTTAAACGATAGACCACCCACGCACTGCTTAGTATCAACCTGCTAAAAGTTATATAAAGATTCAATTTTGTTAATTGTTTAAAAGCTTGGAGCGTGGAGTTATATAACAGTTAGCTTATGAGAAGAGACTTGAAAACAACCATTTACGGACTCACAAACTTAGAACAATCAAAACCTAGGAAATCAATAAATAAAACCTAGTAGATCCATAGGCACATAACTCGACCTGATCAGATGCCTAATTGTGCACATAAAGCATCAAAACAATCAATCACAGACCTACAAACTTAGAATTATCAAATCCTATATTTTCATAGAACATAAGAATAAAAAACTCATATAACCATTACCCAAATTCTCAATTGTACCCATCAGCAACAAACAATCAATTTGGTGAATTATAACCGGTCACGTGAAACACAAAATTATAGTTTTTCTAAACTATCAGCAAGTACGTCATTCAAACCAAGCAAAAATATTGATAACTGTAATTTAAAACAAAAGATAACATGTATATATATAGGAATTAAATTAAACATTCATCGTCTCCATTGTCAATTGAAATAAGAAGTGAGATATGAAGGCATACAAATATAACATGTTTTAAAAAATAATGAAAAATAAAGAACCTAACAAACTAAATGATATAAGATGGGCATAAGCTATTTGGATCCTATAAGTTCATATAGAATAAAATCAACATACCCCAGATACCTTGACAAACTGTCCATTTCTTGCGGTTCTAAGTTCAGCATCAGGATAAGCATCAATAAAATCAATCATAGTTTTTCTTCCCCAAAATCAAACGAACTAACAAGATCAAACGAACTAACAAGATCAAACGAACTAACAAGATCCAACCAATTAACCACTACCCAGATGAAATTGACACACGAATATCAATTAATCGAGCAAAATCACATCAAGAACTGATTTTTAACATCAAGATCCACCAACCCACAACTAAACAGTGGTTCTATACTTCTATTCTTCAAGAAAATCAAGAATCTTTAAAACTTACCCCCAAATATTCTTCTTATATTCTCCGATGCAATGAGATCTCTATTTATACAATTATGCTGCAAGAAGTAACAAAGAAGCTTGAAAATTAAACATTTTACAACGGCAATTCTTCTGAAATTTTCTACAACATCTTTCTAATGTCCCAAAAAACCCTAATTTTCAAATCCCATCATCTTTACATACCAAATAAGATCCGCTAAGAAGTTACCTGAGATGAAATAGGAAGAGAAGAGCAGCACTCACCCAATTCGAAATCCTCAACCTTCGAAGTGTATAAATCGATCGAGATGTGTGCACATTTGAAAACGCCCGCCCATTTGAGTAGCACCAATGCACGCAAGTGGAAATCCTCAGCCATGTTCAGATCCGCAGAAGAAAAGAAGATCGCAGACCTTCTACTTTCGTCTGGCGGTTCTCCAGAAGAAAAGAAGGTCGCCCATTTGTTCTTTTCTTACGAAAGCAACTCTGATGATGATGGTGATGGTACCTTGTGCTTTAAGAGTTGCCCTCTTATGCTTTAAGAGTTGAATGGCTTCTCTTATGCTTTAAGAGTTGTACCTTGTGCCTCAAGAGTTGTAAAACTCTTAAATTTTAAGTAAATGACAATTTTACCCTAAAGAGATGCTTATATATATAGTAGTAGATATTTTATATAAGAAAAAAAAAACAGTTATATTGTTGATAGCATTCAAAACTTTATATAAAAACAGATATGTTTACAAACTCATGCGTTGTGGTGGGCTCATTCGTACTTCATAGTACTCGGAAGTTAATATAGAAAAGACGAACCTGCTAACAAATTCAAAAGTCCAAACGCCAATAAATATAAGCGCCCACAACCGCAAAAACTTCACCTAAGAATATTAACATTGATAAGAATTTGCACAAATAAATTTGGATTTTATAAAACATCATATTTTAAAATTTATAAGAAAAATATGAAAGTAAACTAAAAAAATAAAAGCTTTTTTAAGCTTTGATCGAAATTATAAGTTTGTGATTTCGATTACTTGTATAATCTAATGCATAACGTTGTTTTGAATTAAACTTACACTGAATTATAGATAAAGAAAGGCATGTCGTGTTGATATATTTATAATTTTATAACAATAAATAAATATTAAAACTTAGAAGACGAAGTAAAAATAACAACTTATGTATAATAAAACAAATTTATAAAGTATAAAATGACATATAGTCAAAGTTAAGGGGGTTCACGCTCGGTTCTCATCCTACCTATAGGTTCTTGGAGGTTTGAAGTTTTATGAATCACCTTAAGAACTTAAATAGCCGTTTACTTTAATTTCAATTGCCTTGACTAAATAAAATCTTCGAGGGTATTCAACGGGAGGGTTATTTTTTTAAACAAACAAATGTTAGCCTACGTAATCTATCTATTATAATAAAATGGTAACTAAAGATGTCACATGTCAACACCATATTTATTTTTAATAAAATTTTTTTGCTTCTCTCTCCTATTAAATAACTCCATTAATTACTTATTATATTATTTAATTCTTTTTTATTAAAATTTATTTTTAAAAATTTAAGAAAAATATATTTTTTAATGTTTATTTCTAGACAAACAAATTTTTATAAATTTTTTTCTAAAACATCATATTTTTTAAAACACAAAATATTTTAAAAATGACATTTTTAACATGTTTTGTTTTGAAACGAAAATGTTTAATTTGTTTTTTGGAAAAAAACAAAAAAAGTTTAAAAACAAAATATTAAAAAGTGATATAATTGTTTTATTACTTATAGTCTTTACTCATACATAATTTGAATCATATATTATTTTATAATTATAAAAACTTATTATATTTAATATTTTATTTATTCAACCCATATAATACACGGGTTTACTAAAAATAGTCTACTATATATTCATGTTTTTTAAGTTTCATACATAATCTAAGTTTGGTCACCTATGTGCGGGTTTGATGCAAATAAAGTGTGTGTAACTTTGTATTTTTAACACATAATATATTATGAAACATGTTATTTTGTTTAGTTTTATGGCGGGAGAAGCTTTGGAGTTTAGATACACACTTATGGAATGTTGAAAATAAAACTGAGACATGTATACAAACGTCACGGAATCAAAACATTAAGATATCAACAAACTAGGCCAGAGTGGGCGTAGACTACAGTCATGGGCGTAGTCTAAGTCCAACACCACTTCATTTGGGTGTTTTGCACACTGTAGAGCAGAGGACCTTGGGCATTTTCAGTGTGACTCACCGTAGTCTACGGCCAAGGCCGTAGTCAATGATTAGGTGCTAAAATATAATAAATAATGATGATTATGAACGTGAAGAACACATACAATGATGATGAATGCTTGATGTTATTGATATATTGTTGAAAATTATCACTCAAAAGAATGATGATATAATGTTGAAATCATCATCCATGAGGGATGATGATATATTGTTGTTGGTGATAAACCCTAATTCACCCTAACATGTGGTGAATTAATCACACATTACAAGGATGATATGTGCTAAAATATATACTAGTCTAGCATTACAAATAATTACAATTTAAACCCTAGACTAATATTTTTGTTGATTTCGTGCTTCAAGTCTTCAACTTCAATACAATTGAAATCTTCAATTTCTTCCAAGGTAGAATACCCAACAATACTCCCCCTAAATTGTAGATTTCCAATGTGAGTTGAAGCTTGATCTTGTTCTTGTTGGATAGTTGTTCAATGCTAAGAATGTTGTTGTTGATGCGGAAGCGATGTCTTCAAAGCTTTAGAATAACTATATTTTGTAACTTGATGTCACTATTGTTTTTGTTGTTGAGAGCCCAAATACGAACCCTAATTTTGTTTTGTTGATCATAGGTCCAATCTTCAACACTTGAGCCCATGTTCAATTGTTGTTTTGATGTAGGAGGCCCAATTAATTAAATCCGACACACCTTTTCTTGTTTTTCGTATAAGCCCAAATAAGTTAATCCGAGCCCACCTTTTTCTTGTTTTTATGTTTGTGGTCCAAACAATTAAGTCAAGTCCACCTATATTTTTTTTTGTTAATGACCACAGCCCAATCCGTGAATCCTTGAGCCCGAGTCATATGTAACCTCACAATCCATCTTCCAAGAACCCTACTTTGCAAACCCTAATTTGGCATACCTAATGTGGCATCCCTAATTTGCAAGAGCTGCTCACGGCAGCCTCAACCATTCGTAAGCAACCCTAATCAGACAAAGACCACTTACAACAGCCTCTTATTCGACAAACCCTAATTAGGTCATCCTCATTCGGCCGCAAGAAGCCCTAAACGGCAGCCCCTATTCGGCAGCCTCTTTTGGTTCGCAAGGGCTGCCTTCGACAGCTCCCTTGGTTCGTAAGGCACATCTTTGGCAGCTGCACATTGCAGCCTACAAACTTCCGACACAAGCTGCTTACAATAGCTTCTTTTGCAACCCTAATTTGTTTGAAACTTGAGGCAGCCGCATACCCTAATATGTTTGATACTTGAGGCAGCCGCAAACATGAATGTTGAATTGATTGTTGAATTGTTTTCTTCAGATCTTCAATTATTTCAGCAATCCAACCATGAAATCTCATCAAAATCAATATGAATCCAACAACTCCAGCTCTGATACCAATTGTGAGTTCCCGAATGAACGTGAACATGAGCTTGGATCTTAGGATTCATATTGATGATAATAAAAATTCAATGATTAGGTGCTAAAATATAATAAATAATGATGATTACGAACGTGAAGAACACATACAATGATGATGAATGCTTGATGTTATTGATATATTGTTGAAAATTATCATTCAAAAGAATGATGATATAATGTTGAAATCATCATCCATGAGGGATGATGATATATTGTTGTTAGTGATAAACCCTAATTCACCCTAACATGTGGTGAATTAATCACACATTACAAGGATGATATGTGCTAAAATATATACTAGTCTAGCATTACAAATAATTACAATTTAAACCCTAGACTAATATTTTTGTTGATTTCGTGCATCAAGTCTTCAACTTCAATACAATTGAAATCTTTAATTTCTTCCAAGGTAGAATACCCAACAGGTTTTGTGTTAATGAGTGTATTAAATATGAAGTTAGTCATGAATTATGCTTTCTACATTTGAATTATTTGATGTCTAAGTGGATCATTCGTTTAATGTTGGTGTTTGAAGAACAATTTAGGGTTTATGGATTCAATGTAGCAATCAACCATTTCTTGGTCGTGAATCATTAATAAGCATGATATTATGCTGGTATTTATGATTTTATTTTGGTATTTACAATGTAACATCTACTATGTGCCCTTTTTCGATCTAGAATCGCTAAGTAGCAAGATATTGGATTCCTTAGTCTTATAATTACCCTTCTATCATCTCATTGAACTAAATTATGTCTATGCAATTTACTAGCATTGATAATTAACTCAAGTTATACATTATGCTTCTAAACCCAATCCAGATGTGATTATATTTTATTTAGTTCCAACCAAGTTAATACTTTTAAGTGTTTAGTTTTCAATCAACAAATCAAAAATCAAATCTTTTTCTTAATGTTTATTCAAAGTAAACAATTCAAATTAAACACCATCCACTAACTCGTTGTGTTTAGAGACTCTTGCTCGCTACTAGTCTAAGATAAATAAGACATATTTTCTTTATCTTTGATCGGTTCATCGACACGATTATCGCCTAATTTAAATAAGAAGCTTTTGGGTCCGTTTGGTTCGCAAAATGTTTTGCAAAGAAATTAGAAATGAAATCTTGTCAAAATTGATAAGGTGTTTGGTTGATAATTTTGTGTGAAACTGAAATGTTAATTTTAAACATTCTACTGGATTGTTAAACATTCCACTGGATTGTTAAACATTTCATGGGTAAATGAAATGAAAGTAAATTCCAAGAAATGTGAGAAAAATTTTCAATTCCAACTCCATTTATTATCAAACCAAACAGAATTTTGGATGATATATTTTTCAATTCCAATTCAATTTTAGAGAATTCCGTAAAGCAAAGGGTTAGTGTTCTGTTAATGCCATAAAACCATATCAAAACCTGAAGTCAAGTATAAATGTATAATTTTACTAGGAAATATTGATCACTAACTTTAACAAATCAACCTTTCAACAAATGGGCTACATAAACAAAGTTGCACATTCGTTCAATTCCAGACACAATGAATACTATGGGCATTAACTTCTGCTTCAAGTGTAATAACAAATCCCTTCTTAATGCCACAGCTACACACTGAATACCCATTGGTTATCAATATAAATAGGTAGAAAGCGGGATGCGTAAATTAGCACCTTCTCATTATATTTGTGACATTTTCGCCTATCTCGGATTTTGTCTGTTCTGAAACAGGACCATCTCCAATGTACATGTCAAAGAAAGCCCCTGAATACAAGCATTAATAAAAACATTATCCATGTGGCAAAACAAGTGGGTTAGGTAACGGGTCAAGACGGGTAGTTTTGTGGTATTAGTCAAACTGGCTGGGTCAAGTACAGGTGACCCTAAATGGTTTTTAGTGCAAAAGTTTAAAATCTATAACATATACTGTGTGACAAATTGTGAAAATTACATCAGTTCAATAATAATCTAGTTTTTTTTAGTAACAAAAAAGTTTTTTGGAGTTTTATGCATAAAACTTTTGGCAGTTTGACTATATGAGCCAGTAAAGGTGGAACACAACCCAAATCATATCATTTGTAGGTGAATGGGTCAAATTTGCCACCTTTAGCAAGAATCATCGAAAGTGACTTTAACTTTGAAAAATACCAAGTTTGAATCTCTAATGTAAAGAGGCGCTTCATTGCTTCTTAGCTTGTAAAAGAGGGAAGAGGCGAAGAGAACTTTACACGTTTTAGAGGATTTGTAAAATGAAGTGTGCATGTAAGACTGTTTCATGATCACAGAAAAATGCAAGGCGGTGCAAGTGACAGAATTAAATATAAAGACTTACTGCACAAATCCTTGCTATGAACTGCACCAATCCGATTGCCTTCAACTGCATAAAAATAAAGAAAAGGGTAAACAAAAGGTTGTTAAATTACCATCTGATTGTTACATCAAGTAGGGTTTACCAGCTATTACAGGAGGTAACCGAGAAAAGGATGACGGGTCATAGATATGCATAAAATGATAGGGGAAATAAAAGACTATATTTGAAACTAGGTTAGTACCCCGTGTATTACATGAGTTGAATAAATTACTTATGAGTAATAATTATAAGTAATTAAATAATTTCTTTGTTTTAAAAAAAATTCAAACATTTTATTCCAAAAAAACCATTAAAAAGTGTCCTTTCTTAAAAAAAACTCATTATAACTCTGAATTTTAATTATTTTGGTTTATATAAATTATATTATTTAAAACACTAATTTTTAAATATTTCATATTTTTAAAAGATTTTGATGTTTTAGAAAAAATCCTTATCTTAACAAATGTTTCCTTAGAAATTACATATTTAAAAGAACTCTTTCTTAAATTATTAAAAAACAATAGTTAATCTAAAAAAGAATTAAATTATATTATTTGTAATTAAGGTAGATATTTAATAGGAGAGATAGGCGGGAAAACTAAAATTAAGAGCTTTAGAATTTCGACAAGTGTCCAACTAAAACCTTTTTTTATTATAATAGATAGATATTGCTTTGAAAATGTGGATTAATATTGAAACCATACTATTTTTGTCATCATATTTGTTGCACTGATCATTTATAATAAAGTTCAAGGATTTGGGACAAAAAGTACTTCAGGTCAAACTCAACCCGACCCATACAAAAGATTACTCATTTTGAATCAAACCGACTTTACTAGTTACCAAAACTGACAGATCAGTCAATGTTGGCACCTCTACTTAACATAGATGAGTACATGTTCAAATTTTATTATGGCGAAACTCACTCTCAGTAACAAGATGTCCATCAGCTGTCCTTTGAAATTTAATCGTTGTTCCCTGAAGATTGCTAGCATTAGTCATAAATATATGTAGAAGAGAATAACATACACACACATATAACAAATGATTACCGCTCGTATTGGAATATCATCCGAGAAAAGGGAACCAAAACTTCTTAAGCAATCATAATCAGTGTCAGGATTCATCTGTAACACAGGCACATACATAAATAAAAAAAACTGATGATATGGTGAACATTATAAAATTCTATGATGCTGTTTCACCTTAATCAATCTGGCTCGAAGTGATTTCTCAAAAGCACTACAATACACAATTACAAATCAAATAAATCAATATGGTGAACATTACAAATAATATTCTCATATATTCTTCAATTCAAGATGACAATAAGAAATTAGAGAAGTCTAAAAAATGGACTCGTATAATATAAATAAATAAACTTTTTCATTTGATATATGTTATAGAAATTGGACTCACTCTCTAACTGTACTGATTTTAATTCCATTGCAGCTGACCACAAGCCTAACAGTCATGCTTATGTCCTCCCTGCAGCACCACATCAAAGAATTTATTTTGAAAAAGTCCAATTAAATAGGTACATGTACATACATTCCCTCCAATTCTAATATAAAAAGAAGTCCAAAGCCACAGAAACTATAAAGGCAAACTGTTTGGACACCATTTCTGCAGTTCTACTTCTTCCCATACAACAGAATTAAAACTACAACTTAACATGTCTTCTCATAATGACCTATTTTATTAATCAAACGAGGGTGGTCATCAGAAAAATAGTTATAGAAATTTACAAAAAAATAGTTGAATGTTTCCATAAACTTATCAAAACATGATACCTTAAATGTCAATTAACAAGATAACTTCCACTTATTGTAATATTATACCAGCAATAACTTGAGATGACTGATATTGAAAAAAGATAGAAGACTTTTCTCAATTTCTATGTTTCGAGTGAAATATTAGTTTCTGTTAGGACATAAAGTGTATTATACAGTGAATAACAAATTAATATGACAATTACAAATTGCTAGATGTAATGTATGGAATATTATTATCAAATACCTTAGAAGATCAGCATAAAAGTTATGATGCTTGGTCACTTCATCCTCTGATAGAGAAGCGTATTTCGAACCCAACTTGTTACAGACATCATAAGGGTGAACATCTGAAAAGTATTAGGATGAGTTACAAAATGATACAGACATATTAAAAGTTAACACTTTAAAGTGCTTTTAAGTTTTACTTACAGAAACCAAAAGCATAGAGCTTCAATGATTTTATTTTAATTATTTTCATTATTTTCGATCCAGTTCCAACAAGAACCTGAAACATAGAATGACTTAGCTTATAACCAGTTACCATAAATTTAAAAAGATAACAACAATGGAAGTAAAATGATCAACCTCTGTATTTAAGCTTGAATTACTCCCTGCAAAAATGTTATCCAGTATAGTTGGGAACTCAATGCCAGTTCTTGGTTCGACTGCACGTGCTGAACGATTAAAATTTCCATCAAAGTCACCACATCTTCGTTGCTCAATCTCACAAGGAATATGATTCATGGATCTCCCAACAATTGCATTGACATTTTCATTTGAAACAGCAAGAAAATCCCTAGATCTGGTTTATAAACAAAAACAAAAAAACAATATAAAAACAAATATTAGAGCAATTCTCATGTTATATAAGATTAAACTAAGAAAGGATGATAGAAAAAAGAAGAGAGCTCACAGGTTGTCAAGTGGTGGAACTAGATTACCAGCTAATGATATTGCAGGAATGAAATGAAGATCTTTAGCCTTTCCCAGCAATTGTTTTATTGCAAATCTCGAGAACTTGTTAAAAAGTTCTGGAATCTCGAGTGCTTTTCTTCTATAATTGATGAAAAATCTTGGGAGACCATGACTATTATTAGAAACATAATTGGGACGGGGATAAAATTCATGACTTTTTGGGCTCGTATTTGAACTTGACGCGCTAGCACACCAAAACAGTACGCTGTCAGTAAACTTTGAAATGTAACTATAAGTTTCTTGAAGAGCATGGGTTCCAAGGTTGTGCTGCTGTCTAGAATGATAAGATGAAGTGTCTACTAGTGAACTTATATGGTATAAATATTGAGATGCTACTGGAAAGAACTTGGGCCGCCCATCATCAAGATCCATAAGAATGAAGTAAAGTTTCACACACTTTTTTTGCCTCTACCTCAAGAATTCAGAAAAATGGATATTATCAAACGATTAAACACCTGCAAGTGAACAGCACACCTGCAATGGAATCAATCAGACTGTAAATATTTGTGTAACATGTAGATGAATGAGGAACAACTGAATATCGAATTGACTGCATCTAAAAGGTTAATACTCCCTATTTGCTGGCACTGCATTTAGACTTCAAGCATATGTGATTACCAATGTCAAATGAAAATTCAACATATGTATCAACATTAAAAAAAACTATCTAATATAATATTAATATAAACAAACGTACAAGAAAATTCCACTTGACGGTGGGGTTTAGGGGTTGAGATGTACCTCTGTGCCATAGGATAACGAGCCGCTCTTAGAGAGACCCCGGCTCATGAAAACCTCCTACTTTTTTAGAGTGCTTAAAAAAAGATTACATGAGTAACCATAGCAGATCCTATTTACAACAGAAGATAAAAGAACACAAAGCCATGCAACTCAAACAAATCTCTAAACTAAAGCAGCTAAGACACAATAGACACACCTAGGCTAAAAGCACACCTATAAGGCTATAACTAATCCACAGTCTCACACCTATAACTAAAGGCACACCTAGGACTAAAGCCGCATGCAGAAAATAGCTAATATCTACACCTACGAGTAAGACAACATAAATAAAGAACAAGCTAGGAATTTTTTTTTTTTTTGAAAAGCAGAAGATCTCCATTATGTCATATCGGCCCTCCAGCAAGAAGCTGTGAAGGCATGAATACAAGAGTGTAGCAGCATACAAAAAACAAGTTACACAGCAGAAGATAAATAGAGGGAAATTAAAATCTAAACATGATCCAATTATTCCAATCTAAACCTGTAATCTTCCCTCTTGATGACACCCATAGGAAGGCGTTGCTTTTGATGTCTTCCAACAACCAATTGAGGGACGAAGGTTGCTGTCGAAATATGGCATTATTCCTCATCTTCCAGATACACCAGAGTGCTGTGATAACCACCGCGTATACCACTTCCGATTTCGCAGATTTGACCGATTTATGTATCTCCAAAATATCCTTGGTATGGAAGGCAAATATGGTGAGAGATCACACCAAGAGGATATAAAAGCCCAAACCATTTGTGCGAAATAGCATGATATGAACAGATGATCCACAGTTTCGGGGCAGTGAGCACAAAGAGGGCAAAGATCCGTAATTAGCCTTACCTTACGGTTTATGAGTGCTGCCCTCGTAGGAACACGATCTAGTGCGATTCTCCATGCCAAGATGTTAGCTTTTGCCGGAACTAAGCGACACCATTCATGGATAAAGGATACGACTGCTTGGGGCTTGGCTTGAGTTAACAAGATGCGCATAGCCTTAACCGAGAAGGAATCTGTTCTGTCGCCTAGCCACACGCATGTACCATTAACGATCGACATAAGCTGCTCCAAATCGATGTTCCATTTGAGAAGTTTATATTCCAGCTTTTTTATATTAATCCAAACCCCACCCAAGCATTTTCTTCCGGGGATAGATAAAGCAATCGAGGGGCGGTAATGAATGCTGAAAATCACTTTTTTCCATAAAGACGTTTCCTCCGATTTGTATCGCCACCACCATTTCGCCAATAGACTGATGTTTAGATCCGATAAGGAACCGATCCCCAAACCACCACTACATTTTTTTGCACAAACCTTTTCCCAACATACCCATGAGATTTTCCTATTTGTAGAATCGCCCCCCAAAAGAACCGTCGTCTGATGCATTCGAGCTTATCAATTACTTTTGCAGGAGCTTTAAACAGAGAGAAATAATATACAGGGAGACTATCGAGGACAGCTTTGATTAACACGAGCCTGCCCGCAATAGATAAGTGTTTGGCTTTCCACGCGGATAGCCTAGATTCGAAAACGTCGATAACCGGTTGCCAATTTTTATACAAATTCATATTGGCCCCCACATTGAGACCCAAATATGTAAAGGGAAAGCAGCCACTTTTGCAATGAACAAGGGAGGCGAAGTTAGTAACTTCATCCTCCGTAACATTTAGACCGAAAAGACGGCACTTGGAGATGTTAATTTGAAGACCCGATACTAAGAAGAAGCATCTTAGCAATCTTATCAAATTTTTAAGATTTCTCGCTGACCACTCACCCATAACTATAACATCATCTGCGTAAATGAGGTGGGAGATTACTTGCCCATTATTTGGAAGATTAATGCCCCTAATCACACCCACCGAACTTGCTTTTTTAAACATCCAATTAAGGCCTTCCATAACAATAAGGAAGAGAAAAGGTGACAACGGATCGCCTTGCCTCACACCCCTAGAACAACAAAACTCCAATGAGGGGGAACCATTTACCAACACCGAAGCTTTGGATGAGGATAGGACTCCGCTTATCCATCGGACCCAACGAGAAGGGAAGTTCATGTGAATAAGCATGGAAGTAATAAAGTCCCAAGATATTGAGTCGAAAGCTTTATTGAAATCAATCTTAAAAATTAAACCTGGAATTTTTGCTCTTTTAAGCCAAGAGATTATTTCATTAACAATAAGAGGACCATCCATAATGTTTCTGTTAGCAAGGAAAGCGAATTGAGATTCAGAAATCACCGTAGGAAGAACCGCTTTTAACCTGTTGGCTAGTACCTTAGAGATCACTTTAGAAATGCATCCAACCAAAGAAATGGGGCGATATTCATCAAAAGATGAAGGATCATGAACTTTAGGGATCAGAGCAATAAAGGATGAGGAGCATGCTTCACTAATTTTACCATGCCGGAAGAAATTATTGAAAATATCCAGAAAATCATTGGCTAGGCACCCCCAAAAATGTTGGATAAAAGCAAAATTAAACCCATCGGGTCCCGGGGCCTTATCTCTTCCACAGTCCCAAACCGCCAATTTAATTTCTTCAATGGAAAAAGGCCTAATGATCTGTTCGGCCTCAGTTGAAGAGATGCCATGAATATCCGAACAAAGTAAGGCGGGCCTAGACACAATTCTTTCTTTAAATCTCGCTTTAAAAAATCGACTTGCCTCATTTTTTATTATGCCAGGTTCGGTGTTCCAACTCCCATTTAAGAGCAACCCATTGATCCTGTTAACCCCAAGTCTAGTATTAAACATTCCATGAAAGAAAGACGAATTCTCGTCACCTTCCACCGCCCACTTAACTCTTGCTTTCTGTCTTAAGTTCCACGCCTTCTCTTTTTCTTTTTCCATGAGCAGTTTTTTAATACTAACTCTTTCCTTGCTCTCATCAGAAGATAACCCAAACAATTCAGCAATAGTGTCTAGGTTAAGAAGCTTAGAGTATAAGTCATCCATTAACTGATTTTCTTTTCCTATCCGATCGAAATTCCACTGTTTTACCGCTGCCTTTACGTTCTTGAGTTTCAGCGAGAGTCTAACATCTGGTTTGTAACCAGCCACCGGTTTTTGAAGCGCCCCATTAACTACATCCTCAAGTCCTTCACATGAAAGCCATGATGTAAAGAATTTAAATGGTTTGGGGCCGAAGTCGAACCCCGACCTAATAAGCGTTACAGGGGAATGATCCGAACTTTGCCTCGGCCACGCGGTAAGAATTGAATCCGGCCATTTATTGAAGAAAGATTCACAAACAAGGAACCGATCAAGTTTACTAGCCTTTAAACCATTGTCACTCATATATGTATACTTAGAGCCGCCCATACTGTATTCTAATAGGTTACAATCATCTATAAACTGATTGAAAACATTAGCTCCCAACTGATTAAATTCTGAATTTAATCGTTCAGAAGGCCCTCTTACTTCGTTGAAATCACCGAAAACTACCCACATACCTGGGCGAGAAGCCATTGTTTCCTTAAGAAAATTCCAAAGAATTCTTTTAGAAGGCAGATCTTGTGGAGCATATACGTTTGCAATATTGATTAAATCCAAAGACCCAGTTAACCGACCGACCGAAATTAGGCAGTTCCGCTCTCTGATGGACTCTTCTAATTGAAAAACCATAGGGTCCCATATGGTTATTAATCCACCGGATCTACCCGAGGCAGAGACAAAGCTGTACTGGACAGAGCGGTTACCCCAAATTTCAAGAATTGGGATTCTACTCTCCTCCGTAATTAACGATTCTTGAATCCCCAATAAATTGATTTTGTGCTTGAAAATTAACGACCTTACCGATTTTGCTTTCGACACGTCGTTTATCCCCCTTATGTTAATAGATAAAAAATCCATTAAGACAGGTTGTATCCATCACCCTCTGCAATCAGGGACCGTACTTGATCCTTGAAATTTGTGAGATCGATATTGAGGAGGCTTCCAACCTCGATTGTGCTTTGAACTTCGGCTTCCACTTGAAGATTCTCATCAGCGCATGCCAGTGGCAGATTATTTAAATCAACCGGTTGTGCCGAAGGAGCATCAGGTTCTGCTTGTTCAGACGTAGGACAGGCCGCTTGAGTGTCATGCGCGGGGCTGTGGATGGGAACCGTGACAGGAGAATCCCCAGTTTGATGCGGATTCGTGACCGGATTCGAATTAGTTGAACCAGGTGCCCCCTTCCTTCGCACCCTTCTTCTCACTTCCTTGTTATGTATTCTGACCTTAGATCTGGAAATGGGGGAAGAGAGATTTGCTTTCCTCTTCTTGGAATTATATGACCCGAGATTAAAGATGATTTCATTAAGACCAAATGGGTCCGAACCCAAGACATCAGGCCCGTTAACCTTATCCAGGTTAGAACCCAAATTCTTTTGGTGGGCTGGTTCCCTGTCATCTGAGTGGCCCAATAATCCAGATGATAATTTTTCTTGCGCGTGACAGTCATTGGATGTCGGGACCGAGGAATTAGGATCATTATTGGCCGCATTTTCTGCATGGGGGGTTTCCCGAAGTTGAGAAGGAGGTGAAGAGACAACCTCGGCCGGTTGGGTCGGCAATGCCGCCGGAGAATCGTCGACATCGGCGTGCGCCGGTACCGGAGATTGTAGTTTGGTAAACTGGTTGAAAAAAGCAGGTACCCATTCCCGATCCGATTCAGATATAGAGACCCGATACACCTCGTCAGAAGATCGAACTCGAACTTGCTTGTTGATGGGACATGGGTCATTTACAAGAACACCGATCTGGGAAGAAGACAAATTCCCATTTGTTAAGGAGCTTTCCACCGGGACGACCACGGATCCAATCGCGCTTCCGATGGTATGAAAGGTGTCCGAAGACCAAAGATGAATCGGAACTCCACGAATTTGTATCCAGGCAATCCGGTCGTACTGGATGGACTGTCCATCCCATAGAGAAACACTTGTGAACATAGGTGACGAAGAACCTTCCAAAGTCACTAAGGCACGTTTTGCCTCCACAGACGACTTAAAAGAAATGATGACTTTCATACCCCCCACATACCGGAGATCGAAAGAACTCAATTTCTCGCTGCGGAGGAGGTCCATCATATTTTCCAACATTTGGACATCTTTTGCTTCCCCGATCAATGAGTAACCTTTCATCTCTTTGAGTAAAGCAGACTCGTTCTCCACCCTTATGTCTGGAATGACCTGCTTGTCATTAGCTGAGGAGTTTGAGTTCAATAGAGCATCTTTAAACGAACTACGGGTCACCGGTTTGTAAGATGGAGCAGAAGCATTGTGATTATGGTTGTTTGCATGATTTGAATATGACCGTTCCTGACCAAAAAACCCAGAGTAATTGATCCGATTCCCACCTTTATCAAATCTAGCAAGGTTTGCAGAGATCTTCATATTATTAATCTTGAGATTGTTGAGGTCCATGGCTATTTTTTCAGCGTCTTTAACCTTGTCAAATCTTACAAACCCAAATTTTCCTCCATCCTTCGTCATTTTCTTGGTGGGGATGAAAGCATCCACCAGCTGCCCGATGGACCGGCATGCTAGCCATAGTTCTTTACTGTTAAGATCCATAGGTAAGTTGACCAAGAAGAAAGTTACAACTCCATTACCGAAACCACCAAGTCGCCTCTTCCTGTTCACCACCTTTGTCCATTGCCTTCCATCTTCATCGCCTAGCTTGGATTCTTCACTTCTCCTGGCCGGCTCCCGTTCGTCTCCCATTTTTTTAACTTTCCTATCACTCAGATGTTAACATTCACCATTTAGGAATACTAAGCCCCAAACAAGAGCAGATCTATATTTATCATGTGTCTTATCACCGATCATGTCCTCAACGATGTGCCAGTATCAGTTCATCCCATGTGCCTCTGCTCTTCTTCCCGACCACTATGAGCATTCTACAAAATCTACTCTCCTCGCAAGTGTTGTCATTTGTCTCCTCCGCACATACCCGAACCATCTCAATCTCCCCTCCCTTATCTTGTCAAAAATGCATGCTACCCCTAATTTATCCCTAAAAACTACATTCCTTCTCTCGTCTAACCTTGTGTGCTCACAAATCCACCTAAGCATCTCTATCTCTAACACCTCCAAATTCATGCTTGCATCTTCTTGAACATGTAATCAAATTCATATCAAATGTGTATCTGAATGGCATCATAATATCATAAATGGCATCAACATATTGAAGTGCATCTCCTTATTCCTTTTTTCAGTGGATGGATGATTATAACAAAAGAAACCAAATTAACACCCGATCCCCGATAATTAAACCATTTGCTGAGTACACCCCTCTCAACATCACAGCACAACACAATTAAACACGTAAACCATCAAATTTCTAAGCAAATTACGCCAGAAATAATAAAAAAACGAACCTGAATTACCACAGAATGCAATGCATCAAATTCAGATGATCGATCACGCTTTTGAGTCCACGAACGACAGCTTTTCTAGGGCTTTTTCAACACGAATCGAATATGATAAAAGCTAATCAGGATTTTGAGAATTCGATTCGATTATTAACTAATCAAAACTTTCAATCTTCTTTTGGCAAGAGAAATCAAAAAATGGCTAAAAACTAATCAAGATTTTGGAACTTTTCTTTGAATTTGTTCTCGTTTTCCCCAAATAATTTGGGGTTTTTTCTTAAATTGAACGAATAAGGAAGATTCTGGTCTTGTTAAGCGTACAAGGGTATCTCTCTCTTTCTAACAAACTTCATGAATATATTTATAAAACTTTCCCCCAAGGTTTATACTAGTTTCAGAAGTCGCCCTTTAAATAAGAGGAATTACATGGTAGCATTAACGCTCGCTCGATCTACTGGTCTAGTGATATGGTTTAGACGTGATACAGGTACCATACCAGTATCGTATTGGTATCGATACCGAATTTGATACTCTGCTAGATTCAACTCGTTTACAATCATATCTTTAAATCACAATCATAAGTGAAAAACCTAAAAGTTAATTCATGTTTACATAATAAAAAAACAAAAAAACAAAACCAGAGTAAGCATCAACCTTAATAAAAAATCAGGTTTTTCTAGTCTTAATGAGTATTAGTATTTTATTTTCTTGTAATTGTATCAAATAACATTGTTTATGAATATATTTTGAACTTATGAGAAGATACCTATTTTCTAAAATAACCAAAAAGTTGGCGAAAAAGAACTCGAATAAGTTATATAATGATATATTTGACATTGTTTATGATTAAAACAACAGCACATTAATATGTAACTAAATGGAAAGATTAACAAAATTCAAAGTGGCTTTTAGTGGTTTCCATCTTTATTTGGTAAAGGAAGTGCCATCATATCATGTTAAAGGAAATGTCACCTAAATAGACTAAACCAACTTTATTACAATTTATAAAAAGTAGCTTGGTGAATATTTGATATAATCTTTATCGTACATTTATATTCTTTAATGATTATTTATTAAACATAAAAAAGGCCATACAAGTATGCAAACAATTCATGCTATATGATTTATAAAAAAAGACTAGTTAGATTTTGTTTAAAAATTGGTTTTTCTTGCTTCCAGCTTAGCTCGACTCCTCTTGGGCCAAGTTGAACCATACTCTACCGATGCTTAGGATCGAGCTTTTCAAGTCGGGCCTAGGGTATGACTCAACCTTCTGTCTATTTGTGCGCCACTAGCTTAATAGACTTAATTTTTTCCTTCACATATCAACAGATGTATAACACACCAATACAAATATATGTTCCAATGATTTCTTAACCTAAATTTCGTAAACCTCAATAATTTCGATTCTCGAATGCCATATAACATGCATCTTCTACTCATTAAGCAAGGCATGAAAAAAACAATTTAACTTCGCTTACATTCTAGCTAGTCACAAAAATTTACAATTGTTTCATATTTATAGCAAACAGTAACGGGTAAAAAATAATAATTTGATTTCCGGTCTAAAAATGATCACAAAACTTGCAGATGTGTTAAATCTGACATAAAACAGTTGCAAAATATGAGAAATGCTAATCAAAATCAAAATTTAAACGTCGGTTACCAATCGGTCGCAATTTTTTCTAAAAAAAAGTTAATTTAAAACTAAACCAAAAAGTTGGTAATGGTGCTTGTAGTCAAAAGTTAATTTAAAACTAAACCAAAAGGTTGGTAATGGTGCTTGTAGTCTCAAATAATGTTAAACTCGTGATTGTAAGATTTGCGAAAGTAAAGATGGTCGCTAAATTCGATTGCAAAATAATCCTCGATTGCAAACCGATCATAAAATGTGATTATCGATGGAATTTTTTTCTCACTGTGTTTTGGTCCTAAAAACCTATTTGTGACTGATTAGCGACTTAACATAATCGTAATACCTATGGTGACAACTTGAGTGGAACTAAATAGTGACGTGCATATTATACTAAAGTCAAGGGATCACTTGTGGATATTATTATTAATTTAGGACCATAAATAAAATCATAAATAGAAAATTGTGATTTTATACAGGTGGTGAACCGGAGAACGTGTGAACCGACACGCTTTTGTGGACCGGTCGACCACGCATTTTCGCTATGTTCTTTCATATGGTCGGTCAATCAAACCTAATTTGTTATTTGGTTATTATTTCGGTTTTCGGTTTTCGGTTTTAAGAAATTTATTTAGGTTAAACTGAGGAAACTTAAATCATATCTTTAGTATGTTGTAAAACCAAGAAAGTGATCTGAGGAACCTAAAATCAGACCGATAAACATCCTTCTATTAAAAATGAGTTTATTGGTTTTGATACTGAAACTGAATCGAATTTAAGTTTAGTTTTTCATTCAGTTTTGAAAATAATTATTTTACTTAGGCTTGTTTTAATAAAAAATATTATTTTTCATTAAACCCAAACTGATAAACACTCTTAAAGGTATGGTTCGTTGAATTAATTAGAATTGAAAAAGGAAACCGAATTTGCATTGGAATTTAAGCAATTGTTTTGAAAATCCAACATGTGGTTGGTTGGTAATTTGCTAATAGAATTAGAATGTAAAGACAAAATTATATTTTAAAATTGCATTGGGAGCGACAACTTTGCATGGATGGAGAATTTGTATTAGAAGAGTGGCTAGGGTTATTTAGGAGAATTAAAATTTTCTAGTGGTTTTCTTTGGATGATGGAAGGATTCTCAATTCAATTAAGGGAATGATTTGATTGAAATTAAATCCAACTAGTACTAAGTCCCCGTGTTGCAGTGTGGACGTAAAACCATGTCAAGTACCACCAATTAGAAGGAATCTCTGAGGTAGATGGCGGTTGATAAAGGAATCCTTGATGATGCAATTGGAGCTTATCGGCAAAAACGAATCAATAGTGACCACCAACACTGAAAAATCTTGTATTAAAAAAGAAATGAAAAACAAAAAAAAATAAAACCGAACGAAAAGTAGACGTAGAAACAGTAAACTACACATGCGAAACGTAAAACATGTAAAGCAATAACTAAATCGATCTAGGACCAACACCCTACGACTAGGCCTTTAAATAGGGGGAAAATAAGTGTAAAAACGTTAAACCATGCCACGGTGTGTTAACTTGCAAATATAGACCGAAACGTAAAATGAAAAACTTTTAAAATTTGAAAACTATAGGAAATCAAAGTTGAAAGTCAAAAAATGTTAGAGCTAAATTGTAAAAGATGTAAAAGTATTGAGTTAGATTTTTTTTAAAAAAAAGATAAAAGGTGAGTACAATTGACCAAGCAATGGTACAACTATGATGCATAACCACGTTGATAATTAGTATATATAAAATTTCAATTTTTTATCTTTTAGCCAACAAAAAACACACAAAAATAATAATAAAAAAAGTTAATTACATGATTGGTCTCTATGGTTTGTCCATATTACAATATTGGTCCTAACTTTTAAGAAATTACAGGTTTTGTCCTTACCATTTGCCAATTCGTAACACGATTGGTCCCTAACACTATTTCTGTTAAGTTTTTCAGTTAAGTGGATGTTAAAGTCTAAAATACATATGCACTAAAAGAAAAAATATTTATCGGTCCCACTCTACCCCACCGCCTACGATGACACTATCGTTGTCGCCCCACCGCCTGCTCACCACCGTTGCTGCCCCCCGCCTCCGCACCACCATCGTTGCCCCCCGCCTCCGCACCACCTTCGCCCCCCTCCTTCGCACCACCGTCGCCGCCCCCGCCTGCGCACCACCGTCGCCGCCCCCGCCTGCGCACCACTGTCGTCGCCCCCTACTGCCCACAACCGTTGCGGGCCCACCGCATGCGCACCCACTCCACCCCACCACCTGTGCACCACAGTTCCCCCCCCCCCCCCCCGCCTATGCACCACCTTCGCCGCCCCACTGCTTGCGCACCACCGTCGTCTCCATCTCCCGATTGGTATTGATGGTTGTTGTATGGTGGTCCGACGATGGTTCTGGTGTGATCCGACAGTTTAGGATGTAAGGGAGGGGGAGGGGAGGGTGGGGTAGAGTGGGACCCATATTAATACAATTTATATTTTAAATATTTTTTTAGTGCAGGGGTATTTTAGACTTTTCACATCTACTTAACTGAAAAACTTAACAAAAGTTAGTGTCGGAAACAATCATGTTATGAGTTGGCAAACAGTAAGGACCAACCCTGTAATTTCTCTAAAGTTGACACCAATATTACAATGTGGACAAATCATAAGGACCGATCGTGTAATTAACTCTAATAAAATAATATAAATTTCGATGAATTCTAATGAAATTTTATTAACCAAACAGCCCCTTTAGATTCAACTAATGAGAAGTTGCAATAATTACCCTTTTCTTAAACCTTTTTTATACAGTAAACAATAAATATCTTCACGGTTTTAAATAAGATATTGAAGTGTAAAAATGTTAGTTTAAAAGTTACATCTAAAGTAGATTAAAGTACTACGATTGATAACTTATTGACTATACGAATCAAAACAGAATAATTCGATGATTAGATTTTATTTATTAATTTATAATTATTTGGTTGGACGCATCAAGTTTTCAGTATTTCGACAAAATCCGACGGCCCCTTGTTGCAACTAAAGTTGTCGATGTTGACCCTAGGTGTCGTTTAACCATGTCACTTTATATTTGTTTGATTAACTAGTATGGGACCACGCGCTACGCAGCGGGGCTAGTAATTTTTAGCATAAAAAAGACGCAAACAACAACAACGACAACAACATACCTAGTATATTCCACTAGAAACAGGGTCTGGGAGGGGTTAGATGGTGACAAATCTTACCTCTATCTTTTAGGATAGAGAGACCGCTTCCAATGAGACCCTCGGCTCGAAAAAAAAGACGTAAAAAGATAGTATATTTGACCTGTTTAAAAATATGCTAATAAACTTTAAAAACTTATATTCCACAATTATTTTATCATAATCCTAATGGACTTTGAAAATATAAAATAAAAAAATTGCAGCCAAATCCAAAACCGGCAACACACATTAGCCAAAGCAATCCAATACTGCAACGAATTCGCGGACTAAACTCTGAACCTAAAACATATACGGAGTAGTCGTTAGTTTAATAGCAAAACAAACCCGATAATCCAGGAAGTTATCATCCATATAAATCAAAGGCAAGTGATCTTTTAAATGAAAACGCTGCATAAAGAAAACTGTAACATGTTCAGAGTACTTATCCTGGCTGGTGACACCATGACTCACATACAAGAAGCACAAAAGGTTGTATAATTGTTTTGTCGAAATAAACTTTAGTGAATGCAAATTGAGATATATCTAAAAATATGACAAAAATAAAATTGATGGAGAGTGAAATTTACCTGAAGAGGGTGTCAGTAAGACACCACCTATAGTATGAAAATAATGCAAAGCCAACTTAAGCACATTGGCTCCTTGAAGACTTGATTTTATGAACTTAATCAAACACCGCTCTATACCAATCTAGTTATTGCAAAAATGTTGTTTTCACTTATACTGAAATAACAATTCAAGTTAAATATTAAAGATCAAAAGTAGAACACCATGAGATGTTAACATAGCAGTATGCTCTAACTAATTACACTATTGGATGAGTGGATATACACCATAATAAGACAAAGAAGATATGTTATTTAGTGCCATTAACGAGTTTGAAGTTCATCCTTAAAAAAACAAATTATAAATTAAACAAATAAATAAAAAGCTTGCCTGCATTTTATTTTTCATAAAAAAAGACTAACCTTTCAATGGTCCGGCAAAGCCATAGGTGGATGATTTAGAATTCCACCTCATGGCTTTTTAAGGGTTAATGTCATCTTCATTTACACTCGTTCCTTTTATATGGTGTTGTAAGGATTAAATTATATGATCATCGTTGTTTTAACAAAGTCCCTTTGCATATGTTAATATTTTCATATTGGACCATTAAATCATGTAAAAATGATTTTATAGAAGGTAGAAACTTACAACTCTAACCATAATTGTTGCTTTTGAAAATTTTAAGGTTGAATAAAAGAATTCATAAATATCATACTATATGCCACCCAACACGAATAGAGAGTTCTTCTGCCTTTTCAAGATCTGCACCTTCTTCTGATTTTATCATCTAATAAAGTGTGTGCTTTTGAGACTGTCTTAAATAAAAAATACATACACACTATTCATACATGCAATTGCTCACCTATTCAACAATAATGTTTTGTGTTGCTGCAGGTTGTTCTTCAAGATTGTATAAGGTGATCTTTAGTGCAGTGTTCCCTTTGATCTTTTTTGGCATGTCAACAAACACATAGCAAACAACACCCGTAGATGTAGCAACAACAAAAATACAATATATTTAAAATTACCAGCCCAATGCAAATCGGATTAAAATTTCCTTACGATAAACATGGTACTTGTCGTATGTTCACTGAAGGATAAATGTCGTAGATGGTAGATTACCATGTTTTGATGAAAATTTAAGCACAATAGAAAGAGTAAAAGAGTTCATGATAGAACCATTGATACTATTGTTTCTCTCATAAGATCAATCAAACCACCTATCATCACTAATCCTTAATCTAGACAACGAAAGTTATAGAACATATGAACAAATCGGCTACAAATATATATCACCCATACAAATCATCAGTTCAATATCATTGACTATCTTCAAATAAACTTACTTAGTTCTCTAGTTCTATGATGATTTAACTCATTCAAAACATAACTTAAGCTTGATTTATTAGATCTAAATAAGAACGCATCGCTTAATTCAGGAAACAAATTAGTAAAAACACGTAGTTTAACATATATAGATTACTCGAATACTCATGAGTCATTCTTATGTTTGAAGCCTTCCCGATCTCGTTTCACGTCTTCATAACCATATGATTTGAACATCCAAATTCACCAACTAATTTATTAAAATCATCAAGTGCATTTGCAGAGATAAAGCTTTATAGTTTTAAGAGTTATAAATCACAGTTACTTTTTGATATTGGAAAATTGTTAAGATCAATGATCGTGTGAACTCAAAAAAGCAGGACAAAGGCATTTACTGAGATTAAACAACCATCTTACACCATAAATATTGCCATACAGATTGTTGAATGTCACACCCCGACCGACGGCAGAATCATCGGAGCGGACGAGGGAATGATTGATTGTTCATAACTCATGATTGTCTAATAGTGAAAATAATATTAAAATCAGATTACAGGATATCATAAATTTTACAGATACAAATACAACAGTTAAAATCACAAATAATAATTGTCTTTGTTTTGACTAAGTCCAGGTCTTATATGATCAAGTAGAAGTCCACTAGCTTGCTTAACCTGAAATCATGTGAGAAAATAAAGTCAGCTAACGAATTAGCTGGTGAGTAATCATAGTTTTGAGTATACATATAGATTGATTGATTGATTGAGAATAATTCAATTCACCAGGTAACATTAAGACTTATATTGCAATAGTAAAGCATATAGATAACCGACACAATAGAAACCCCTTGACTTGACACTTGCATATAATAGACTCCACACAAACACCATAGATTGACTAATTGCCTCTGGCACAATCACCACTCGACTATTCATATGGGGTGGGTTTGTATAATCACCACTCGTAAGCCATGTGGGGTGGATTATCCCAAACCAGTAGATCTACCATTGATACCAGGATGATTGATTGATTGAATTAGGGTTCTACTGTCGTCCAGTTTATCACAGTATGTTCACGTAATTGCAAGTAATAACATAACCTGTCTTGAATTGAATTGAAAATGAAATAACAATAGAATATCATGATAGATTATAATGTATCACATGATTTCCCCCAAATAGGAAATGATATAAAAAGGGGATATGAATACTCACTTGATTGATGAGATTGGAATTTGGACGTGATAGATTTGACACGCACGATTTCCTTATGATTAACCTAAGGAACGGTGTCTCGAGTTAGAATAATAATGATTTGGGAATTTGGGAATGTATTACGATTTCCATTGGGTCTTGAATGGTAGTTTAAATTGATTAATTTTATTTGGTTTGAATGTCTTGAAATAAACGAGTTTATTGAAAGTGATTATGTCAAGAATTTTAATAAAAATTTATACGTGTAAGTTATACATTTATACAATTTATTAATAAATTGTATATGTATAATTATATTCATAATTATATATAATCAAGTAATTATATATAATTATATGTATAATTATATACATGATTATATGTATATAATACATTTGTACATAAGTGAACATAACTATATATCGTATGTTAATTATATACTCGAGTTATAAATTGCATACGATTATGTAAAATATAATTTATTCAAATAACAATTGTTTCGGTATTTGAATAATATATAACTATATATATATGAGTTCAATTTATTTATTGTATACTTATGTATTATACACTAATTATAAATTGGTAGAAACATAATTAGTTATTTTATTTATTTAAAACAAATAAAATAAATGAATAAAATATAAAAATAAATTTCAGTAAGTAATTGAGTTGTTTTAAAATTTTTAATGTTTGTAAAAACATTTTTAAAATTTTTAGAATTTTTTTCAGAATTTTAAAGGCTTTTAAAACATTAAAAAAAAATGTTTAAAAATAACAGAGGTGGCCGGGTTTCGAACCCGGGACCTCATGGATGTGAAAGAGCGCAGGAACCAGTGGACCACTGGCCTTAACCGCAGGTAATCCTGGTATCAATTGAATATAAACATGTTTAACCCGCATCCCTTAATTCGAGATGAACCCTAGATCCAATCTGGGTCAAATTGAACTTGAATTGGCTTTTGATAACGACTGGAATCATGGGGCTTTTGTTCCCCATGATGAATCGAGTATGTGTGTGTGTATAATTTCATATATGATGTTGATTTGAAGATTACCCAATGAAGAAACAGGTCCGCGACCTTGTGTCAATCGAATGAGGCTCATACGATGCTTGTAATCAAATTAAACTTGTGGGGAGCTTCGAATGGTGATCAAGATGAAAAGCCCTTTGGTAATTTTGCTTAAAATCGATCGGAAGTGAGGTTTTGAGTAGGTTGCAGGTCGACGGGTTAGAGGGTGATCGAACTCGATGTGTGTGTGTGTTTTAGATGAATTTGAGAGTTGAGTTCGATTAGGAATGAAGAAATGATCGAGTTGGTAGCTTTAATTTGTTGATTATTGTTGTTTGAGTGGGTTAACCGACCGTTGAACGGTCGGGAATAAAGTGGATTCGAGGTAACGAGCTTTGGATCCGTATTTTTCAATGATTAAACGTGCATAGGGTTCGAATCTTAGTTGTGAGAGTGTCGGGACCTTTAATTTGGGTCAAAACCACGTGATTTGGGTGTTTGAACTTCGCCGGAGAGTTGGCCGGAGTTTGGCCGGCGGCGAAGGTGTTCGACGGGGGGGGAATGGTTTGGGATTTGAAAAATTACAAAATGGTCCCTATGGTTTCTGTTTTGATGGTTTTGGCTTAAAACTTAGTTTTAAGTTTTAAAATTTGCTAATTAACCCTGAAGTATATTGTTGTTATTATTATTATTATTATTATTTTATTATTATTATTATTATTATTATAATTATTAGTAGTATGATTATTATTATTATTATTATTATTATTATAATTGTTGTAATTATCACCTTCTAAATAAAATTAATATATATATGTATATATATATATGTATATGTATATATATATATATACTGAAATACGCGGTGTTACAGTCTCCCCTGCTTTAGGAAATTTCGTCCCGAAATTTGTTCACGAGGAGGCTGAAACGGAAAGATAAGGATACTGGGTTTTCATCTGATCCTCACGTTCCCAGATGAATTCTGGGCCACGCTTAGATTCCCAGCGGGCTTTGATAATAGGTATTCGACTATGCTTGAGTGTTTGACTTCTCGATCCATAATTTCCACAGGTTTCTCAATAAAGTGCATAGATTCGTCAATCTGTACTTCGTCGAGTGGAATGTGGAGATTTTCGTCGGCAAGACACTTCTTAAGATTTGAAACATGAAACGTTGAATGTAATTTGCTGAGCTCTTGGGGTAGTTCAAGCTTGTAGGCCACTTTCCCAATTCGCTCAAGCACTTTGAATGGTCTTACGTAACGAGGTGCTAGCTTGCCTTTCTTTCCAAAACGGATCACTACCTTCTAAGGTGATACCTTAAAAAGTACGAGATTTCTGACATTGTATTCCATGGGCTTACGTGTTTTTGCCGGCATAATGCTTTTGACGATTTCCTAGCAGCGACCAAGTTATCATGGCTCTTATGAATTTTGTCGGTTCACGACCCATGATTTTCAACAAGAGGAATCTTAGGTTTCCTTTCTGATTTGGGAATATCTTGTATGTTTCTAGAACTTTGTTCATCAGAGATAGATCATAGTGATTTTCTTCTTCTTTCTTGATACAGTTTGTGTTTTTTTTATGTTTCCGAGGTATACCTTGAAGAACTTTTCGGGTTCTGATGAGGTATCAAAAGAAGAAAACTCGTCATCGATTAAGCTGACCTCTTTAGTGTTTACTTTATGTGCAATGGCAGAGCCATTAGAGGTAAAAAGAGAGTCTAAAGTGTTTTACTATTTTAAGACCAATAGATGGGAGATCGACATTTTCGGCCATACAAGGCCTCAAATGGTGACATCTAAATGTTGGTATGGTGATTGTTATTGTAAGAGAATTCGATCGACGGAAAATAAGAATTCCACGACCCACTGAAATCACTGACGCAAGCCCGGAGCATATCCTCGAGGGTTTGTATCATTCTTTCAGTCTGACTGTCGGTTTGCGGATGATAGGTTGTACTAAGATTCAGTTGAGTTTCGAGAGTTTTATTGAAGACTTTTCCAGAAACGAGAGATGAAGCGATCATCACGATCAGAGATAATATCTTTACTTGACAATAGATTGTTTAGGAAGATTACCATCACGTAATCAGGTTTTGATGATAACTCACAATGAAAGTCGATAGATAAGGAATAAATGGTTTGATGTAGCTAGATCGAGTTAAAACATGAAAATAAAGGGAAAGAAATCGATTTAAGAATTTAAATGCTCCAAGCTTGGAATCAAAATCAACATACAACGATCAGGTCTCTGTTCAAGTTCAGAGATCATGCTTTAGCTTGATAGGTCGAAACACTAATATTATTTCACCCTTCAAGTTACTACATGCGTCTCGTCACTTGATTACAACCATGGTAAGTTGATGATCAAGAAATGAGAATAGTCCTCAAGGTATGGTTTTCACCCTAACTTGATGGTGTACTCTCAAGGTATGACCACTAGCTTACCTATCCAAAAAGTTCGATCTGAGAATCTACAGAAATAAGACGAGATAACTCACCATTAAGGTAAGGGAAATCACTCCTATCTTAACGATGAATTTTTACAAAAACAAAATATAATAAGATAGACTTCTTCATCAAAATCCAGAATTCACTCCTACTTTGATGAGGTCGTTTCATTTGAAAAAAAATACAATCCATAAAAATGAAATTATCATCAAGGTATGAATTTCACGAGTATCTTGATGATTGAGCTTTAAGAAAACAATCGAAGATTGACATTTGTCACCAAAGTACGGGTTTCAATCCTATTTTGGTGAGATCATGTCATTTGTGAAATGCAAATTCCAAAGTGAATAATTGAAGTCAGTCCTCGAGATAAGGAAATCACCCTAATCCAGAGGATGAAATTTCATAAAACACATCATTGGAAACCATTATTGAAACGAATAAAGAATCATCACCAAAGTAAGGGAATCACCCCTGTTTGATGAGTTAGAATCATTTAGGAGGTTCGAGTGTCCTTAGTCATAGGTTGACTTACCAACTCTTTCATCTCCCACGGTGCAAACGGTTCAAAGTTAGACTTAACAATGAAAGGAAACATATTTCAATTAGAAATTTAGAAATTTTCAAATTACATCAATGTAACAAAAGGAAAATCACGATTACAAATCTTGAATTACATCATGAAGACGAAATCAAGGACAAGAATTATTCAATACCACATCATTGGTGGCTTGAGCTTGTTGAGTATTGATGTTGAAAGCACGTCCTTGAGCCGTAGGAACTGGGATAACAAGTTGAGGGCATCGATTGCGGAAATGGTTCGGATCACCACATTGATAGCATGCACGACCCTGGGTATTTGCAGGAAGATGTTGGTGAACTGGTGCATTGGTCGGAGCTTTAGCAGCACTCCTGCACACGTTGAATGTATGACCCAAACGACCACAGTTTGTGCATTGACGACACTGTGTGTTAGCGGGATGATGGTAATTGCAGATGTTACACAGTGGATGGGGTCCGGTGTATGGTTTCTTTGTTGGGGCTTGACTATTCATGGTTGGTTGATAGGTCGGTGCGACTTGGTTGATTGGAACAGCAGGGGTAATTACAGCAAAGTTTTGAGAGTTAGCCTTCCTCTTCCGGTTCCTGGAAGTTTCAGGCTTGTCTTCCTTGGTTGTTTCAGTAGAAGACTTCTCCATTTTCTTCTTGTCACCCTTCCTGGTCAAGGTACCGGCCTTGACATGGTTGTCGGTTAACTGAGCTGCTAGACGGATAGCATCTGCCAAGTTAGTAGGGTTCCTACCCACACGGTATCCTGAATTTGCATAGGGAGACCACCTATGTACTTCTCGATAGCTCGAGATGAGGGAGTAACTAGATGAGGAACCAGAAGACTCAACTCGTGAAAACGGGTGGTGTAAACCAGATTCTCGCCGCTTTCCTGAGCCAAATCCTAGAATTCAGCTTCTAGTCTTTTGATTTCATTTTGTGGGCAGAATTCTCGTGTCATGAGTTCCTTTACTTCAGTCCACGTCAATGCCAGGGCAGCATCAGTGCCACGGGTTCGTTTCTCCCCGTTCCACCAAGTTAAAGCTCTCTTCTGGAAAACACTGGTAGCGTAGCGAACTTTGAGATTTTCAGGACATTCGCTGTTAAGAAACGTGTTTTCAATACTCTCGAACCATTGCAGAAGACCAGTGGCACCTTCGGCTCCGCTAAACTTAGTGGGATTGCAGGAATTGAAATGCTTGTAAGTACAAGTTTTGGGAGGGTTTGGTGCAGTTGGGTTTTGGACAGTGTTTGGTGCAGTTGTGTTTTGGACAGCATTGTTGCCTTGGTTCAAATGAGTAAGCAGTGTTGGGATAACCGCAGCAACTTCACGTGCCACCATAGCAGCAATCTTGCGGCCAGAGCTTCTAGATCGGGAGCGGTTTTGACGAGAAGACATGCTGTATAATAAGGAACGAAGAAACCTTTATGAGTAACGGGTAATTGGTTTTTAAAACTTTTCAAAATAATAGAATCGTTAATGAGATTGTTTAAAACAACAATGAGAGGTTAGGAGTGTAAACGTTCGGTTCGCAAACCAAAACGAATACGTTGACTTATCAAAGTATTTGTGTCCAGCACGAGGACATGCGTACCTATAAGCGAATACTCATCTCGAGGGTTCCCAGGTAAGGTAATCAAGTTGTATGAAATACCTTGCCTAGACAGAACACCTTAAGATACAGGTATCCCACTCTTCCAGCATTGCATGTTCTCGGTCGTGTGACACGGACTTTGACGAGATTTGAAAACCATGAATAACAATCGAGTTTTTGGAGTTTGAAATTACTTGAATTAGGCACACAATGCCTTAGAATATGAGTTAAGATTCGTGTGTATATTGATAGATTCAAAGTATAAGAAGAATCACATAAAGCAGATAATCACATAATCAAGTATAAACATGTAAGGCACATAAAATCCTATCTAAGCATGTAAAATACATGAGAGGACTCATGTGTAAGGGTACTTAGTTATAGTCTAGGTCATTCCATTTCTAATAACCTAATTCCCTATAACCATGGCTCTGATACCAATCTGTCACACCCCGACCGACGGCGGAATCATCGGAGCGGACGAGGGAATGATTGATTGTTCATAACTCATGATTGTCTAATAGTGAAAATAATATTAAAATCAGATTACAGGATATCATAAATTTTACAGATACAAATACAACAGTTAAAATCACAAATAATAATTGTCTTTTGTTTTGACTAAGTCCAGGTCTTATATGATCAAGTAGAAGTCCACTAGCTTGCTTAACCTGAAATCATGTGAGAAAATAAAGTCAGCTAACGAATTAGCTGGTGAGTAATCATAGTTTTGAGTATACATATAGATTGATTGATTGATTGAGAATAATTCAATTCACCAGGTAACATTAAGACTTATATTGCAATAGTAAAGCATATAGATAACCGACACAATAGAAACCCCTTGACTTGACACTTGCATATAATAGACTCCACACAAACACCATAGATTGACTAATTGCCTCTGGCACAATCACCACTCGACTATTCATATGGGGTGGGTTTGTATAATCACCACTCGTAAGCCATGTGGGGTGGATTATCCCAAACCAGTAGATCTACCATTGATACCAGGATTGATTGATTGATTGAATTAGGGTTCTACTGTCGTCCAGTTTATCACAGTATGTTCACGTAATTGCAAGTAATAACATAACCTGTCTTGAATTGAATTGAAAATGAAATAACAATAGAATATCATGATAGATTATAATGTATCACATGATTTCCCCCAAATAGGAAATGATATAAAAAGGGGATATGAATACTCACTTGATTGATGAGATTGGAATTTGGACGTGATAGATTTGACACGCACGATTTCCTTATGATTAACCTAAGGAACGGTGTCTCGAGTTAGAATAATAATGATTTGGGAATTTGGGAATGTATTACGATTTCCATTGGGTCTTGAATGGTAGTTTAAATTGATTAATTTTATTTGGTTTGAATGTCTTGAAATAAACGAGTTTATTGAAAGTGATTATGTCAAGAATTTTAATAAAAATTTATACGTGTAAGTTATACATTTATACAATTTATTAATAAATTGTATATGTATAATTATATTCATAATTATATATAATCAAGTAATTATATATAATTATATGTATAATTATATACATGATTATATGTATATAATACATTTGTACATAAGTGAACATAACTATATATCGTATGTTAATTATATACTCGAGTTATAAATTGCATACGATTATGTAAAATATAATTTATTCAAATAACAATTGTTTCGGTATTTGAATAATATATAACTATATATATATTGAGTTCAATTTATTTATTGTATACTTATGTATTATACACTAATTATAAATTGGTAGAAACATAATTAGTTATTTTATTTATTTAAAACAAATAAAATAAATGAATAAAATATAAAAATAAATTTCAGTAAGTAATTGAGTTGTTTTAAAATTTTTAATGTTTGTAAAACATTTTTAAAATTTTAGAATTTTTTTCAGAATTTTTAAAGGCTTTTAAAACATTAAAAAAATGTTTAAAAATAACAGAGGTGGCCGGGTTTCGAACCCGGGACCTCATGGATGTGAAAGAGCGCAGGAACCAGTGGACCACTGGCCTTAACCGCAGGTAATCCTGGTATCAATTGAATATAAACATGTTTAACCCGCATCCCTTAATTCGAGATGAACCCTAGATCCAATCTGGGTCAAATTGAACTTGAATTGGCTTTTGATAACGACTGGAATCATGGGGCTTTTGTTCCCCATGATGAATCGAGTATGTGTGTGTGTATAATTTCATATATGATGTTGATTTGAAGATTACCCAATGAAGAAACAGGTCCGCGACCTTGTGTCAATCGAATGAGGCTCATACGATGCTTGTAATCAAATTAAACTTGTGGGGAGCTTCGAATGGTGATCAAGATGAAAAGCCCTTTGGTAATTTTGCTTAAAATCGATCGGAAGTGAGGTTTTGAGTAGGTTGCAGGTCGACGGGTTAGAGGGTGATCGAACTCGATGTGTGTGTGTGTGTTTTAGATGAATTTGAGAGTTGAGTTCGATTAGGAATGAAGAAATGATCGAGTTGGTGACCGGCTTGTCGCGTGCACTAGTCAAAGATAGTATTGTATAGTTCCTTAATACCAAAACTAATGTAGCAAATGGTAAGAAGGGTGTCGAATCACAAGGAGTATGTGGTTTGTGTTTAGACTTGAATTGGACTAACAAATTAATTATGAAGCTTGCTATTTGTTTATAAAAGATTTTATATGTTTACTTGAAATGGTGTTGAAACTTTGTCCAACACAAAGAAATGAGCAAAACAAAAATGGTTACTTAAGAATGATTAATAGAACTTGAGAACTTAGAACAATGGTTGACAATACTAAGTTTAATAACAAGGTTCACCCCCGGTTGATATCCTAAGGTTATGGTTCTACCAATCCAACTAACTTGCATCAAAGGTATGATTTATGCTAACGAGTTCATCATTACAAGGCTTAGGTGTCAAGAATTGTCAACGTTAATTACGGACAATAATACACTTCATTACACATGAACATTCAAACTCTACATCTACATAACACACATGACCAACTCCATTTCTCAAAGACAAATTTCATACTCATTCATGCAATTTGGGAATTCAAGTTAAGATCAAAATACTAACATAAATGTTTCAAGCAATCAAATACAAAACACAATGATGCAATTTAGTTTTCAAACGTTAACAAACCATAATCTTACAATATGAAAACGGGGGAAAACCCAAAGAAGTTTAGCCTCTCATGTTATTGAAGCTTGGAATCCGGGTGATGATCTTGTTTGCAATTCCATGTCACTTGGATTTTGCTTGAATTTGTTGATGATGAAAATCTTCAATTGCAAAAGTTTCTCTCTCAAGCTTCGTGGATGAATGTTGATGATGAAGAAGAATGTTGGAGAAAAAGCATGGAGAGATGAAGATGATGGTTAATCATATATAAAGATTGGATCTTGGAGACAAAACAAAGTGAGAGGATGATTCCATGATGTTGGCTTCCCCTTTTCCCTGACTTTCTTCCCTATTATATGCCCTCCTTTAGTGCCACTTGAAGATTCCCGTTTTAAACAACTCAAATGAACAAGTGGGTATTAAAAATCCGATATAACAATCTAGAGGGCGTCGGCGACACCTATTAGGGCGTCGGCGACTTGCTCCAGAAACAGCATTTTTTTCTTTTGTTTGTTTCGCGTATCCGACTGTTCCGGGCTCCATTCCGACATCCGTATGACCCCCGAAGTGTACTCTTAATCGTTCTGGGCCTAAGAAACACAAAACACATCAACATAGATCATTTGAACTCGAAGTTATGCTATAAATATGCCATTTTATGCTTTTAAACCCGAGCTTTTACCCGCGCATCACATCCCCACACTTATCTTTTGCTTGTCCTCAAGCAAACTACCATACAATATTTTTCAAAACATTACAAGACCTTTAGAATTTCTCACCTTCTATCAAGTTAAGGTCAAAAGTCATACCCGCCCCTCAAGTTCATAAGTGAATGATATATGTAATAACAAACCAAGATTTGCCTAACTAATCCTACCATGCTTTAAACTTTTGCACTCATGTTTCATGCCCCTCACAATGATACGCTCCTCTCGGCTATTTTGTGGACTAGCATGTGATGTGCTAGTATGGTTTTCACTCAAAATCATATGCAATAATGTGAGCATAAGCTTGTAAAGCAATCGTGCCTCCACTGCTTTAATGGAATAATTCCCAGATCAAAGGACTTTTGTGGTTTTTGGGCTTAGGCTTGGGTGAGGAATAAGGCTTTATTTAGTGGCTAATGTGATGAGAAATCCAAAACAATACAAACTACTAATAATGGCACTCGGGTAATTTCTATCCCAATGCTTTTCTTATTCTATTTTTTTTTCTTGACATCTTTTCTTCAAACACAATGTATATATCTTTTTCATCATTCAATTTTTTTATTTTTTTTTATTTTTTTTTCAATTATATATAACTAAAGAACACTAATTTGACTAACACTTAAACAAAATCAATTGGATTCTCATCAAAATTTTCAATAGGATAACTCTTTGATGCTCGGCTAGTGGGTTGACAAACGAAAGGACAATTTATTACACATACTTGTGTTCGCATAAATAGGCTCAAAATTGGCAACTAGGGGTATAGTTTTGTAATCTTTATGGGTAGTAGGGAATAATGAGGGATCCTAATGCCTTTTCATCTCCGTTCACATATTCCTTTGCGGTCTTAGCACATATCAAACCATACAAGTTCTACCAATTAATCGCATAATGATCACACTCAACAAATGAACTTTTATATATGTAAGTGATCTAGCAATCTAGGTAAGTATGGCTCAAAACTCGCATGATGGAGGAGAAATGGGTTGCCGACATGTAGCATGTGTGACTATTTTAAAGCATGCTAAAACTAGCTAGGCATCTCACTTAAAGTTTTCTTAAAGGCACTTGATGAGACTATTGGAGCAACCATGACTAACGACCTTTTACCTAATTTTCTCGGTTTGAAAATCTTTTGGTGACAACCGAAGTTGTTTGCATAAAATGAGGACCAAGACGTATTTGAAAATTTGAAAATTTTTTCTATTTTTCCCCCATCCCCACACTTAATGTTAACATTGTCCTCAATGTGGGTGAAAATCTTTTCAAAACATAAGGGATGTGATACCAATTTCTTCCCCAAGGGTTTTCCCGACCTAAAACAACATTCCACTTATTCAAACTACTAAGATAATCATGCTAAAAGGAACATGTGCACCTGGATTTCTTCACTTTTTCTTGGCATTGGCTTTTCAATCCAAGTAGCACAAAACCTGCAATTGTAACAACTTATGTAGAAGCAAGCTTCTCACCTCTTTGACAACCAATCAATTAGCATGAATTGTGGAATTCCCATAACCACTTAATAAAAACAACTACAGAATTAAAAGGAACAGAAAAAAACAAACACACTCAAACATTTAAATAAACTATACAAACACATAAGTCATACCTCGCCACCTATCTTTGATAGCGCTCATTTGGATCTCTTGGCGGGTATGGTTGATAAGGATAGCCAGTCAGAGCAGAAAACATCTCATTAAAGTTGTCAAATGCTCCCCCTTCAGTTGGTGGTGGCGCAGGAATGGGAATGAAGCTGGACGCCACGCCCTGGGGCCAATGCACTGACTGTTGCACCTCTTCTGGCTGGTCCCTGATGGTCGAATAGTCCGTCCACGGGGTAAACTCTTGATAGCTTCGACCTGCTTCAAAATCCCGGTGATGCCTTTCCTGTTCTTGGAGAATGTAGGCGTTGTTGACAGCCATTTGTTGGGCTGTTGCAAGGGCCATCCAACGCCTGTCTTCTAACTGTTCCCTTTCCATCCGTCGGGCTTCTTGTTGTGCCCAATGTTCCTCTTGCTGCAGCCTCCACACCCTTTCACTCTCTCTTCTTGCTTCCTCCATTTCTCTCATTTCTCCCATCAAAGCAGACACATTATCATATGTCTGCCTGTGCCCGACGTGCAAAGATTCCCAACCCGGCTGCCTTCGTCTCACAGTGAATTCAGCTACATTATCAGACACCTCTCGATGTTGACGGGCAGTTCGCCTTCTTGAGGGCCTTGTTTCCTCGGATTGTGCCTCTTCTTCCTCCATTGCTTCAAATTCATCCGGTGGAGGAGCATCTGGGTCTCTTGCAGTAAAGGATTGTCCGGTTTCAGTATCCCGGACAACAAATGTAAACCCTTGTTGTTCAACAAAGATCTTCGGTGCTCTCATCTTCTTAAAATCAAAGTAATCCAAAGGTTTACTGACCCAGAGTGCCTCTGGAGGAAGGCAATCTTGTTGCACGATCATAGCACTAATCAACCGAATATATGGGACCATTTTCCTCGCATATAGTTCCCTTGATTCCCAAATATTCATCATCACTATGTGTCTCCATGAGAGTTTAGGGCTTCCATAAAGCAAAGAGTGTAAAATTCTGCAGTCCCAGGTTCTCACTTTCCCTCGATCTCCCAATCGTACCATTACATTTTCAAGAGAGATATTTTGTAGGATTTTCCTTCAAGGGATAAGTGGTTCCTCTCAAGTTCAGCACCTTCACGGAAAGGAACAGTCAAACTGATTAAATTTACCGGATCTGCTTCTAGAACGGGCCTTGAAAAAATCGATCCATATTATAGTAATAATAGTTGCCCTGGCCCAAAGAATCAAATTGGGCGATCCGGTTCATCGTCTCAAAAGACATCACCATAGTACCCGCACCTGTTTCCCCTGATAACCTCCATTGTGATGGATGGCTGCTTTTGTTTTCAAATCTTAATGAAGCCATCCATTCAGCCACCGCCCCCAAATAAACCCGGTGTGTATTTGCAGCACACCAATCTAAAGCTCTCTCCCATCCTAGAGCTTCAAATTTTTGTGTTATCCCTATTTTGGAGAGCTCTTCAGTATTAACCACTCTCTCCGGCACACACACACCTGGGACGCCATATTGGACCTTTGCCATTTCCACTTCCACAGACGGATTTCAGTAGCTCTATTGTGGAAGTCGAATAATCGTTTTGGGCGTCGGATTCCCATTTCTCCCCAATTCTGTCATTCTTATGTTGTGTCCACGTCCAGTCTTGGTGAAATAGCCTTGCATCATCTTCAGTAACAGAGCTTTCTTGTTCCCAGTTCATCACCCTACGAGAGGATGAACTTGCACCTCTTGAGGCCTTGCTCCTTTTCCTACTCGCCATTGAACTACAACACAACAACCAAATACACCCATTAATTACTTTCATTCAAACAATTCCAACAAATAGGCATAGATCATGGTTTTGTAAGCATATGGTCACCTTGCAATTCTTAATAAACAAGTATGTTCTTGACAAACAATATGTTGCATTATCTTCAAAATTTCAAGTTTATTTCCAACAATGAGGTTTTCTTTTATATTTATCCATGAAATACTATCATATGCTTACAACCATGCATCCAAATTGTCATAACCTTCATTTTTGTTCTATGCCTATTTCTCAAGAGCAATTGTGCTAGAACCCTCTCCTTACACTTGTTTTGTATCTACATTCATCATACATAATCTAAACTCAACCAAAGGTTCCTACTCAACAATCCATACATAGTCAAAACTAGTTTCACTAATCACATTCATGTCCAAGAGACAATTTCTACAAACTATGCAATGCTAGTAATAGAATGAGAAGAAACCATACCTTATGTGCTTAGAATTTCACCCAACAAGTTGCAATAGAAAAGTTCTTGAAGGAAAACCCAAAAATCTGAATTTTGCACCTTAGATTTCTCTTTAACAACAAGAAATTAGCAAAAACTATGCTCGGGGTTTTGTTCCTTACGAAAAACTAAACACTTTAGACACAAGAATGGTTGGATTTGGTTAAGTTTGGAAGAAGTTAGGTTATGGAGGATTTAGGGTTCTTGAGATGTTTTGGAGAAGAAGGGAGAAAGAGTTGGAGTGTGTGGATGAAAATGGGAGTGGGAGTGTGTTTTGGGATGAAATAATGGCTTGATGGGGTAAAAATTCGGATAATGGGGTTTGGGTGGTTGAAAATGAGTTAAATTTTGAGGAAAAATCAAAAAAAACCCCGATGGGTTGAAGGGGGAGGCGTCGGCGACGGCCCCTTGTGGCGTCGGCACGGGGCTTAGTTTGCACTTGTGATCTACGGCTTAAGTTGCTGTCTACGGGAGTCGCGGTCTACGCGGGCGGCGTCGGCGACGCCTTATGTGCCCGTCGGCGACGGGATCCCAAACTGCAAATTTTTTTTTTTTTTTTTTTTTTTAAAGATCATATATAAAAAATATCACACACAAACTAACATATACTTAACACACATGAAATATGTAAATATATATAATATATATATATAAATTACTTATATATATATATAAAATTAACACATGAACATAACACATAAAGAATTTACATACTTATATATATATATATATAAAGATCACACCTAAAATATAAAAAAAATTAACACACACACAATTACATATATTAACACACACAAATTTAATAAATTCAAAGACATAAAATATAAAAAAATTAACACACCATAAAAAAATAAAACAATTAAAAAATATAAAGACATAAAATAAAAAAAATTAACACACATAAAAAAATAAAAACAATTCAGGTAAAAAATATGTAGATATATACCTTATACCTATATATATATCACCCCCCGAACATACGTGTATTGTCCCGAATACACACAAATCGCACGCGCAACATGATTTTGTGACTCGGATTCGGATTGGCAATTCTAAAAAGGCTAAAAGGTCTATACTAAACTAAGCAATGCAAAACAACAAATATGTACAAGTTACCTCTCGTGGGTTGCCTCCCACGCAGCGCTAAGTTTACCTGTCGTTAGCCGGACTTTGTGGTGCTGCGATCAGATGGGTACCTCATCAAGGTGCTCAACAACAAGCACTCGGATTGTTTGTCCGCCCCATTTATGTCATTTGGTTCCAGGTATGGTTTAAGGCGGTGTCCATTCACCGTTTGCCGTAAATGGTCATCAAAGTCTTCAATCTCCACGTCTCCAAAGTTGCCCACCCGGATGATCAAATATGGACCAGTCCATTTACTTTTTAGCTTTCCGGGAAATAGCTTTAGACGTGAGTTATACAACCATACCTTTTGTCCGGGCTTGAATTCCTTCAAACGAAGCTTGGCATCATGAACCCACTTCATCTTGTCCTTGTATGCGGATGCGGTTTCATAGGCTTCGTCCCTTATTTCTTCTAACTCGTTCAGCGCCAGTTGTCTTTGTTTACCTGCGCACTCATAATTGATATTAACAGTTTTAATTGCCCACAAGGCACGATGAGTTAACTCTACAGGTAAATGACAACCCTTTCCATAGACCAACCGATAGGGAGTGGTTCCAATAGGCGTCTTGTAAGCGGTACGATACGCCCACAAGGCATCATCTAGTTTAGTTGACCAATCCTTGCGATCGGGTCGTACCGTTTTTTGCAAAATTTCTTTAATTTGCCTATTAGAAACCTCTACTTGTCCACTTGTTTGTGGATGGTATGGTGTTGCAATTCTATGGTCAACACCATAACGTTTTAGAAGTTTGCCAAAGTTGAAGTTTTTGAAATGCGATCCCCCATCGCTTATTATCACGCGAGGGATACCAAATCTTGAAAAAATGTTGGTTTGGACAAACTTGCATACCACCTTATGGTCATTGGTCTTGGTGGCGATAGCTTCTATCCATTTAGAGACATAATCGACCGCCACCAAGATATAGAGATTACCAAAAGAGTTTGGAAAAGGGCCCATGAAGTCAATGCCCCACACATCAAAGATTTCCACCACCAAAATTGGTTGCATAGGCATTTCATCTCTTCTTGTCACACTCCCCATTTGTTGACATCTTATGCAATTCTTGGCAAATTCATGGGAGTCTTTAAAGATGGTAGGCCAGTAAAAACCACAAGAAAGGACTTTGTGACCCGTCTTTTGTCCACTGAAATGTCCTCCGCATGCCGATTCGTGAAGCATGCTCAATACACATGGGATCTCCTCATCCGGTAGACGTCTTCGGATGATTTGGTCAGCTCCCACTTTGAAGAGGTCCGGTTCATCCCAAATGTAATGTTTTGCTTGAGCCTTGAAGTGTTGTTTCTTTCTTCTATTCCATCCTTCCGGCAATGTACCTGTAGCCAAATAGTTTGCAAAATGGGCGTACCAGGGGTTATTGGTGGTGATAGACATGATGTATTCATCCGGAATTGTTCATTTATCTCTGGTGTGGTATCTTCTTCCACCGGTTGAATTCTTGACAAGTGATCTGCGACTACATTTTCACTCCCTTTCTTGTCTCGGATCTCAAGATTGAATTCTTGCAATAACAAAATCCAACGAATCAACCTTGGTTTCGCATCCTTTTTCTCCATGAGGTACCTAACAGCAGAGTGGTCAGAATAGACAATAACCTTGCTACCCCATATATATGACCGAAATTTATCTAGAGCATATACCACCGCAAGTAATTCCTTCTCAGTTGTTGTATAATTCAATTGGGCATCTAGAGAGTTTTACTTGCATAGTATATGGCAACGGGTTTCTTATCAACCGTTGACCTAAGACAGCCCCAATAGCATAGTCACTTGTATCACACATGATTTCAAAAGGCAATTTCCAATTAGGTGATTGCAAGATTGGAGCTTCAATTAATTTTTGCTTCAAAATGTTAAAGGCTTTTACACATTCTTCATTAAACTCAAATGGGGCGTCTTTTAACAATAGATTACACAATGGTTTGGTTATGACACTAAATCCCTTTATGAATCTTCTATAAAAACCGGCATGCCCCAAGAATGATCTAATGCCCTTAACATTAGTAGGGTGAGGTAAAGTGGAAATAACCTTTACTTTGGCATGATCTACTTCTATCCCACGACTAGACACAACGTGACCCAATACTATCCCCTCTTGAACCATGAAATGGCTCTTTTCCCAACTAAGGACCAAATTGGTTTCAACACATCTTTTTAAAACTTTTTCTAATTGAAGCAAACATGATTCAAATGATGTGCCAAAAATTGAGAAATCATCCATGAAGATTTCTAATGACTCCCCCACCATATCTGAAAAGATACTCATCATACACCTTTGAAAGGTGGCGGGGGCATTACATAACCCAAAGGCATTCGCCTAAATGCAAACGTGCCATAAGGGCAAGTAAATGTAGTCTTTTCCTGATCTTCAGGATGAATAGCTATTTGGTTATAACCTGAATAACCATCTAGAAAGCAGTAAAATTTCTGACCTGATAGTTTCTCAACAATTTGATCAATGAATGGTAAGGGAAAATGATCTTTTGAGGTAGCAGCATTCAATTTCCTGTAATCAATACAAATTCTCCACCCGGTTACTGGCCGGGTAGCTACCTCGTTACCTGAGTCATCTTTAACAATTTGGATGCCCGCCTTTTTTGGTACAGTTTGTGTAGGGCTCACCCAAGTACTGTCAGAGATTGCAAAGATGATACCTGCATCTAGCCACTTCAATACCTCCTTCTTGACTACCTCTCTCATGTTCGGGTTCAACCTTCGTTGGGCATCATGTGATGGTTTGACTTCCGGATCCGTGATGATTTTGTGCATAACAATTGAGGGGCTAATTCCTTTTAGATCCGCAATGGTCCATCCAATCGCCTCCTTGTTAGCAATCAACACCTCCATCAACGCACCTTCCTGTTCAATGGATAGGTTAGAAGCAATAATAACAGGTAAAGTTTCATTCTTACCAAGGAAAGCATATTTTAAATGCTTTGGTAATTCTTTCAATTCAACTTGTGGTGGTTCTTGCAATGAAGGTTTCAACCCGGTGTCGATCTTCTCGGGTAGTGGCTCCACTTGAACCGACCATGGTGGTCGTTCACTCCTCATGGCAGCACTCATTATCTCCTTTTCTTCCTCCTCTAGTTGCTTTTCAGTTTCCACTCTCAACCTGTCAAACATGAAACAATCCTCCACTGTGTTTTCCTCATCAACGACCATGTCGCATAGAGGTATACACTCATCAATAATGTCGGCTATGTAGCATTCATCATTGATAGGAGGGTCAGTCATACCTGAAAATACATTAAGTCTCAACCTATTGTTACCAAATGTCATGTCAACCGTTCCCGTTTTGCAATTAATTTGAGCATTTGAAGTTGCCAAAAATGGTCGACCTAAGATAACCGTAGGTTGTTTGGTTTGATCTATGGAAACATAATCAAGTACTAAAAAGTCCACCGGATAATAAAAATTCTCAACTTTTACTATCACATCGGTAATTATCCCACGGGGAAGCTTGGGTGTTAAATCGGCTAATACCACGGTGGTCTTAGCTTCTTGAAGCGGACCAAAGTCATATTGATCATACAAGCTACCCGGTAAAATACTTACACTAGCACCAAGATCCAAGAGTGCCCTTGTCATTTTGAATTCTCCCACTTGAAGAGATATAATGGGCGCTCCCGGGTCTTGTAGCTTAGGTGGAAGGGCACCCGAAAGAATAGAGCTCACATTTTCAGTCAAATCAAGCTTTTTAGGAAATTTGTGAGCTCTCTTTTGGGTACATAGTTCTTTTAAATACTTAGCATATGAAGGAACTTGTTTGATTGCATCTAAAAGTGGCAAATTAATTTTCACTTGTTTAAAAATTTCCCACATTTCATCTTGTTGTTGGCCTCTTTTCTTTACCACTTTTTGCAAGGGTGCCTTAAGAGCTTCGGGAAAAGGGACGGTGTTACCCTCCACCACCTTTTCCTTAGCCTTAGGAGTTTGTGTAACCTCAACGGGTTTGGTTTTAGATTTTTCAGAAAAATTTTCATTTTGACCCGTTTGGCTACTCTCACCCTCCTCGTCACTTTCATCAGTAACATCTTCCACCACCCCTTCAACAAATTGAGGTGGTGGTGGTTTAACACCATTGTCAACTACCTTACCACTACGCAAAGTAAGTTTATTGATTGATACCTCGCGTGTGTTTTTAGAACTTGAGCCTTGATGTTGTGGATTCACGGTTGTATCACTTGGCAATCTTCCACCGCTTCCCTTAAGTCGGCCCAAATCTTCGGCTAGTTGACCAACTTCCTTGTGAGAGCTTCATGTGATTTGTCTCTTACTTCATTTGCTCTCTTCATCTCCTTGATGTCATTGTTAGATTCTTTCACCATATTCATAAGAGCATCTAACTTTGCATTCAACGAGTCATCTCCACCACCTTGGCTTCCCGATGGTCCACCTTGATTATTGTTGTAATTTCTTTGGAAGTTACCATCCCGATTGTAGCTTTGATTACCTCCTTGATTGTAGTTGTTCCTTTGGTAGCCACCTTGATTGAAGTTTCCCCCTTGATTGTTCCCTTGGCGGTTTTGATAACCTTGTCCACCTTGGTTGGCCGGTTGGAAGTTTGGGTTCATTTGGTTTGAAGGATTACCATACCTTAGGTTGGGATGGTTCCTCAAACCCGGATGGTAAGTGTTGGAGTTCATGTCAAAAGGCTTCCGGTCTCCATAAACTTGATTCACCTCTTCGGTTCCTTGAGCCATGTTTACTTGACAACTATCGGCTCTATGACCAATGTCCCCACATTCTTCACAAACCGCGAATTGAACCGCATTTACATCCTTCTTCTTCATGCGAGCTAACTCTCTTTCCAACGCAGCTATTCGATCCTTTGCACTTGAGTCAATGTCGGAGGTGGATTTTGGAATAGGGTGCTTTGCTTTCCTATCCGCGGATTCTTCGGCTCTTGAGTTCTTACTCATCCTTTCAAGGAATTCCCAATCCTCTTCCTCGGGGTTATTCAACAAGGTTCCATTGCTAGTAGACTTGAGGTATTTTCTTTCTTCTTTTGTCAATCCGTTCACAAAACTCTTCACTAGCTCCCAAAGCTCAATTTGGTGATGTGGACACTTTCTTATCAACTCTTTGAAACGAGTAAAAGCTTCATGAAGTGGCTCTCCGGATTGTTGTTGGAATGTCCGGATCTCATCCCTCATTTCATCCGTTTTGGCCATTGAATAGTATTCGTCAAGGAAGACTTGTTGCATTTCTCCCCATGTTCGAATACTATTAGCCGGCAAGGTTAAAAACCATTGCTTTGCCTTGTCCTTCAATGAAAATTGGAACAATCTTAAACGCACCTCATCTTGTGAGAAGTTGTGGCCTCCAATTGTGCCACATATGTCGGAGAATTCAGATATGTGTGTGTAAGGCTCCTCCGTTGACATGCCATGAAAATGAGGTAAGATGTTGATGTAGTTGGGCTTACAATCAAATGAACGCCTTCCTGGAATTGGTGGAACAATAGGAGAGACATTGTCCGATATGATGGGTCGGAACCTACCATTTACACCTTGTGTTCTAGCTCGTTGAGGTTGTTGGCGTGGAGGACCATTCACTTCTTGATGCATTGGGTATCTTCTTTGTGGTCCTTGATTAGCTACACCGACAAACTGAGGAATTTGGTTTGGGTTGGCATTCATGTTTGGATTCCTAAATTGGTTTTGTCTATGTTGACGGTTGTAGTTGTAGTTCTCATTCTCCATATACCCATGGTTCCATTCATCATAATTATCACCTTGGTAGCCATAATCACCATCATACCCTCCTTCATTGTAGAACCCCCCATTGCCTTCATTGTCATACTCATAATCATCACTATCACCCGTGTGATAGGTGTGAACACTCACCCGTTCGGGTGATTGGTAAGATGGAACACTAAATGGCTCATCCTCATGAATGGCATTTCTTAACTCGTCTAAGTTTGGTGGGCCAAAGCGACCCATGGGATTTTGGTTCACATGTTCAAAAGTGGGTTACTATGGCTATGAGCTTGTCTACGGTTTGGGTTGAGGTTACGGTCATTGGTAGGTGGCGGTGGTGGATTTTGTGGAATGTTGTGTTGTGGTGGGGGTCGGTTGTTACTACCTCCCTCCATTTGGTTGGCTCGGTTCCTTCTTGCAAAGCGTTCAATTTCCGGTTCAAACACCAACGGAGAGGTTCTTCCGGATGCTCTAGTATGCATGCACTACCTGTGATCTACACAAATAACACAACCAGCATAACAAGGGAAAAGGAATGATGCAAAAAATAACCAAACACTTAAACAGAAAATTACAAACTAGTCAACGCAATTCTACACACAAAGCGCACTACTCCCCGGCAACGGCGCCAAAATTTGACCGGCTTGTCGCGTGCACTAGTCAAAGATAGTATTTGTATAGTTCCTTAATACCAAAACTAATGTAGCAAATGGTAAGAAGGGTGTCGAATCACAAGGAGTATGTGGTTTGTGTTTAGACTTGAATTGGACTAACAAATTAATTATGAAGCTTGCTATTTTGTTTATAAAAGATTTTATATGTTTACTTGAAATGGTGTTGAAACTTTGTCCAACACAAAGAAATGAGCAAAACAAAAATGGTTACTTAAGAATGATTAATAGAACTTGAGAACTTAGAACAATGGTTGACAATACTAAGTTTAATAACAAGGTTCACCCCCGGTTGATATCCTAAGGTTATGGTTCTACCAATCCAACTAACTTGCATCAAAGGTATGATTTATGCTAACGAGTTCATCATTACAAGGCTTAGGTGTCAAGAATTGTCAACGTTAATTACGGACAATAATACACTTCATTACACATGAACATTCAAACTCTACATCTACATAACACACATGACCAACTCCATTTCTCAAAGACAAATTTCATACTCATTCATGCAATTTGGGAATTCAAGTTAAGATCAAAATACTAACATAAATGTTTCAAGCAATCAAATACAAAACACAATGATGCAATTTAGTTTTCAAACGTTAACAAACCATAATCTTACAATATGAAAACCGGGGGAAAACCCAAAGAAGTTTAGCCTCTCATGTTGATTGAAGCTTGGAATCCGGGTGATGATCTTGTTTGCAATTCCATGTCACTTGGATTTTGCTTGAATTTGTTGATGATGAAAATCTTCAATTGCAAAAGTTTCTCTCTCAAGCTTCGTGGATGAATGTTGATGATGAAGAAGAATGTTGGAGAAAAAGCATGGAGAGATGAAGATGATGGTTAATCATATATAAAGATTGGATCTTGGAGACAAAACAAAGTGAGAGGATGATTCCATGATGTTGGCTTCCCCTTTTCCCTGACTTTCTTCCCTATTATATGCCCTCCTTTAGTGCCACTTGAAGATTCCCGTTTTAAACAACTCAAATGAAACAAGTGGGTATTAAAAATCCGATATAACAATCTAGAGGGCGTCGGCGACACCCTATTAGGGCGTCGGCGACTTGCTCCAGAAACAACATTTTTTTCTTTTGTTTGTTTCGCGTATCCGACTGTTCCGGGCTCCATTCCGACATCCCGTATGACCCCCGAAGTGTACTCTTAATCGTTCTGGGCCTAAGAAACACAAAACACATCAACATAGATCATTTGAACTCGAAGTTATGCTATAAATATGCCATTTTATGCTTTTAAACCCGAGCTTTTACCCGCGCATCAGTTGGTAGCTTTAATTTGTTGATTATTGTTGTTTGAGTGGGTTAACCGACCGTTGAACGGTCGGGAATAAAGTGGATTCGAGGTAACGAGCTTTGGATCCGTATTTTTCAATGATTAACGTGCATAGGGTTCGAATCTTAGTTGTGAGAGTGTCGGGACCTTTAATTTGGGTCAAACCACGTGATTTGGGTGTTTGAACTTCGCCGGAGAGTTGGCCGGAGTTTGGCCGGCGGCGAAGGTGTTCGACGGGGGGGGAATGGTTTGGGATTTGAAAAATTACAAAATGGTCCCTATGGTTTCTGTTTTGATGGTTTTGGCTTAAAACTTAGTTTTTAAGTTTTAAAATTTGCTAATTAACCCCTGAAGTATATTGTTATTATTATTATTATTATTATTATTATTATTATTATTATTATTATTATTATAATTATTAGTAGTATGATTATTATTATTATTATTATTATTATAATTGTTGTAATTATCACCTTCTAAATAAAATTAATATATATATGTATATATATATATATGTATATGTATATATATATATATATACTGAAATACGCGGTGTTACATTGAAATGATCAATTCAAACCTTAACCAAATTTTCTTGACCATTTGGCATGACTATATACTCATAATTCAAGTTCAGATTATGTAACACAAAGAAGACCAGATTGTTTTGATTCAACACAATAGGAAAAAGGCATACATATAATCCAACATGGAGAATTATGGTTTCATAGTTTTATTATATGTTAATCACCAATAATCCTGAATTAAACATTGTTACCTGTAGCCTCAGATGAAAAAGACGAACACTTTACTTCTCGAACCAGCACTTGTCTTGTTCACCTGCGATTTCCATATTTAGTAGTTTACAAAACAAATTTGAAAAAGTTCACTAGATTTCATATTAACTTGTCAATTTCATATAAAAGCTACAAATATCATATTATTAATAATAACAAATATAAGAACCCTAGGCTTATATTTGTAAAAGATTCAATAATTCCTCCGCCAAATTAACTATCAGGGATTTACCATTCTTCTTGATGAGAGAAAGAGAGCATAGAATCATCCTTTGCACCGCCACCACCTTCCACCTTAACCTCCACCATTAACGGCCATAGCCCCAAACATGGATCTGCACTTTCAATATTAATATTTAAAAGCTTTGAGAAATTAAGTATTTTAATCAAGAACGCCAACAACAAAAAATACCTAGGCAGATCTTCAAATGAAACACCGCCAATAACAACTCCCCTTCCGATGAACGTCAATGAAACTTCGGTTCCAACTTCACATCCGCTATCAATAGCCTTCTACACCCTTTTGCACCGCCATCGCCTTCAGCCTCACCTCCTTGTTGTTGTGAATTGGTCAGTTAACGCATTGTAAAATGTTATATTATAATATAAGAGTAAATCTCGGTTTTGATCCCTGTGTTTTGCAAATTGACTCCACTTGAGTACCAACGTTTATTTTGTCTCTATTTGAGTACCAAAGTTTAAAAAAGTTGCCTGTTTCAGTCCTTTTGACTAACGGTGTTAACTTTTTTTCGTTAAGTGATTGTCAAATTACTAAAATACCCCTCATTCAAAACACCATCTTCTTCTTCTAAACCTCTCAAACACCACACACACCACCCCTAACCTTTCAAACAAACCCCACCACCACCGGAGCCATCATCATCGGCGCCGGCCTCTCCGGCCTAGCCGCCGCCATCCGCCTCCACTCCCACAACATCCCTTACTCCTCCTCGAAGCCTCCGCCGTCCGCACCCAGATCGCCACCACCTCCAATGATCGCATCGACCACCGTCACGCACTGTCACCACCTATAACCCACCAACCACCACCAAATCCGGCCACCACCATCGAGAACTCGCAAACAGATGATCGGTGGCGGAATCTCCGACGTTGCCGGGTCCAGCGCTACCGGAAGAAAGACCCTGCATACGTTTCAAATAAAGCCTGTATTTTTGCAGATGGCTAGCACCGTTTTCTCGGGTCAACCCGTCCACTTTGAGATAAGGGCATAAGGTCCTCCGGCGATTTGGGTTTAGGTTGTTTGAAGGTCGACCGAAGATGATGTTGTCGGTCGGTTGAAGGTGATTTGGTGGTACAAGGGTTCGAATTCGAATTTGGGGGATTAGGTTGTGGTTGGAGATTAGGTGGTTGAGGTTAATTTTGGGGGTTCAGTCGATAGGGGATAAGTTGTGGTCGATGGTGGGTGATCGATCGACAGGGGATGGTGTTGTTTGAAGCTGTTGCGGTCGATTTGTTGTTGACACCGACTATGTGGTGTTTTTGGTTGTCTGCTGTGTATCAAGTCGTCTGTGTCCACTGTCGGTTTGAATTGTTTATCCGCCGTGGAATCAAAAGTGTCCACTGTGAATCAAATTGTTTGTGTACGCTGTGGATTTGAGGTTCAATTCATCCTCTGTATGATTGGTAAACCGTCAGCTGTGGGTTTGGTTTCTTGTTCGATGTGGTAACAACTTTTTTATTTTTGCAGATTGCGAGATCAGGGGTGATTAGGGTTTGAGATAAGGGCATAAGGTCCTCCGGCGACGGCAGCTCATCCTCCCACTTTGTGAACCAATTGGACTGATCATCTTCTTCCCTCATTTCTATAATCGGATTGAAGACCTGATTAATTGTTTGCTGATGGAGATCAGAAGTTGTTGTTGTTGTCGCAGATGTTGGATCAAAGGAAGGCTCTCAATCTAGAAAGATTCGAGTTTTTACTTGTTAGAAAGAGAGAGAGAGAGAGAGAGAGAGAGAGAGGACGGCGGCGGCTAGGCCTGAGAGGCCGGCGCCGATGATGATGGCTCCGGTGGTGGTGGGGTTTTTTGAGAGGTTAGGGGTGGTGGTGTGTGGTGTGTAGTGGAGATAGGTGATATTTTTAGCCCTTAGGGGTATTTTGGTCTTTTTAAAAAAATCTAACAGAAAATGTTAACACAGTTAGTCAAAAGGACTGAAACAGACAACTTTTTTAAACTTTGGTACTCAAATGGAGAAAAAATAAACGTTGGTACTCAAGTGGAGTCAATTTGCAAAACACATGGACCAAAACCGAGATTTACTCAAAATATAATAATCTACAACTATTCTACATTCTACATTGAAAGTGAGTGGTTATGGTGTTAGGAATGGAGAGGGAGAGGGTGGGTAGAGACAGACTTTCGTATTTGACTATTTTCAGCTTATGGAAGGAGGTGATGGGAAATGTCAAATGTGGGAAGACGTGGCAAAAGAAGGACCATAAAAGAAAATAGGTACCTTATGCATAAAAGGTGGTATTTTACTGTTAACGCATTGTAAAATGTTATATTATAAATATAATAATCTACAACTATTCTACATTTCTACGTTGTCGCAAGTTACGATATTAACGTGTTTATTTAAATACATGAGGTCGCAACGACTTAGCTTTGAATAATGAAACAAAAATAAGAAAAACATTTCGTAATGTTATATTCGAAAAAGTCAAGAAAAAGTTTTTCATTGTAAATAGGATTTTAGATAAAGAAATGTTAATTTAAGCAAGGGAGGTAAAGAGTATGTGTGTTCAAATTCGGGTATTTGGAATTTTGTATAGTTAATTTCAAAATCTGAATCTAAACATGAATTTTCGGATATCCGAATCCGAAATCTGATATCCAAATTTCAAATGTGGATTTGGATATTAAAACAAATTCTAAAGATATATGTTAAATTTAACAATTTTTATAAAAAGCTAGTAATTTTTATTAAAATATTTTCGGGTATCCGAACTTAATCTGAAATATTCTAAAAAATCTAAAATTTCTAGTTAATATTTATTATTTAATAGTTAAAAAAATAAATCAGATAATTTGGAGATCCAAATTTTTCAAAAACACTATGAATTTGGATTGAAAAATAACTAAAGTTGGCCTTAGGTGTAATGGGACTCCCATTTACCGTAAGCGATTGTATACCGAGGTGCTCTCCATCGGTTATTGGAATGACGCGAACCTGACCGGTCTCGATTCAGAAAGACGAGTCATGAACCAACTTTCGGATATCCAAAATTATATATTCCCCATCTCATTGAGGCCGGAAAATGAATCGACTTCCAGATATCCAAAATTTCAGTTTTAAACCATATCATATTTCACTCGGCTTAATTTTTTATTTAAAAGTTTTTGTTGAAACAAAACTTGACTCGGTTTTAAATAAAATTTTACCAAATATATATGAAGATATAAAAATAACAACCGTATATTCAAATTATAAAACACTATATTTTATAAAAATCATAAAAGAAAATTAAATACCTTAAAAGTTAATTATATTATAAAATATTAAATATCAATTTGAAAAAGTTGGAACATTTGGAACGGTTGACGACTTGAGAGGCGATGGTTGAAAAAAAGTAAACTACCCTTTAAAGGGCACTCGTAGGATTCGAACATCCATAGTAGAGTTTGGTGTTAAGATCTAGGATCATGAGCCAAGCGGTTATGTTTATTTCAATAAAAACAATTAATTCATTTATGTCTAATTAGCTTTATTAAACCCGTGTATTACACAGGTTGATTAAATAAAATACTAATATAATAAATTTTATTAATTATAAAATGATATTTTAAGATATGATATGACTGACTATAACTAATAAAACAATGATATCAACTTTTTAAAATTTTATTTTAAATTTTTTTAAAAAATAAATATTTGTTCTAAAACAAACCGTATAAAAATATCATTTTTAAAAATTTCCTTATTATAACTCCCAAATTTAATTATTTTTTATTTAAAAAATTGAATTTTTTAGAATTCCAATTTTAAATATTTCGTATTTTAAAAAAGTTTTATTCTTTAGAAAAATAATTATATTATAAAACATTTGTTTATTTAGAAATAATATTAATAAATAGATCTGTTTTTTTAATTTATTAAATGTAAAATAATGTTAAATAATATTGTTAGTTATTAAAATAATTATTTAAGAGGAAAGAGAGACAAGAAAATTTTAATTAGGATGATTGTGATGTTGTCATGTGTCATCTCAAATTACTCTTTTATTAAAGTAAGAAGATCCATTAGTTTGTAACTTTACACATGGTACACTTTTCAAAACATGGCGGTAATTAGGGTGTTCATAAGCTGTCGAAACCAACCAAACCATCTACACCAAAACAAGCCGCCCGGTTTGAGATTTGTATAGCTTTGTTCATGGTTCAGTTTTGATAGTTTAACTATTAAATGGTCCAACAACCAACAACTAAGAACTTGAAAGCTAAAACCACGTGTAAACCGGCCAAATCGGACCACAAATACATAATAGCATAAATGTGCATTCATACAACTTCAGGAGAAAGAAATCTAAAAGATTAAAAGAGATGTATAATCATAAATCCAACATTCTTTTTTCACCAAGAAAGCTACATACATGGAGAAAATATATGTATATAAAAAGGTTGCAGGAAACATAATTAAAAGGGATAATAAGGAATAAAACCATAATTAAAAACCTGTGAAATACCATACTGATTGATTTTGTCAAAAAAAATAAAATTTGATGAAGCTTTTACTGAAATATTGACATGTGAAATAGAGGCCATTGTCACAATAAGCCAGCTTCAAAGAGGTTTCTCCTTCTTAGGGTTTCATCTACCAATTTGAACGTTTTCTTCACAAGTTTCTGGTCAAGAGCCGTGGTTCGGTAGATCTTAAAAACACGGTCCTGGTGATCACATGTCACGTTTTGATAGTATAAATCTTCGAATTTCTTTTTCACAAAGCTGAAATCATAGTAAACTTATCAAAATTTGAGTAATGTCTACTCAAGGTGGTAATTCAGACCCGTCGACTTATGATTTATGAACGGGTTGAATTGGGTTATGTTTTATCCCTAATGATGAAAGGAAACAGGTATATGGGTTTAACATGTTGAAAGTCACCTAACCTACTAACCTGTTTTAATAAATTTTTTTGCTTATCATTGAATTATATTTCTTTCTTTTAGTAATCATGTTTAGCACACTAACGAGCCTTTGAACTAGCAGGAGGTAGGTGTTTGTAAAAGATACCATACTTTAAAAAAAATGAAAATTATTAAAGAGAAAGTATTGCAGGTCAACCCAATCATTTTCAGCCCATAGCAAAGATTACCAATTTAGATTATTATTGAAATGAATGCTTACTCGTATGCATGCTCGACTTCTTGCTTTCCTGTTGAAACGGGCTGATAATCTTTGAACCACTCGCATACATTTAGGGGGACCTGGGAAATCAACTCTAAAATCTTAGACCAAAAGATGTAAGATAATTAAGAAAATAGTTGGGGCTGTTTGGCGACTTCTGAATGGATAAGTGCTGAATCAATAAGAGGTCTGAATCAATAAGAGGTCTGAACCAATAAGTGCTGAACAAGTTTAAGTCTGTTTGGTTGGATATCTGAATGACTGTGTAGAATGACTAATTTCTAACCAATATTCCCAACCACACAGATATGAAATTTCTGAATCCTAATATTCCCTTAAATCGTAACCTTCTCTCAATTTATATGTTAATTCTAACCAATATTCCCAACCACACATATATAAATTAGGTATGTTGAATCTTTAAAACAAATGGAATACTTCATCAATATTCCCAACCAAACCTAAAATATCATGCTCTCTGTAATATATTTTTTTTTGGAAGGCAAAGCTCTCTGCAATATATACATGGCCAACAGATCTGTGTATATACATACGAAGAAGACCCATAGATCTGTGAAACAAAAGGAAGAATACACACATATATACATACCCACACGCATGTGTGTATATGTATGTATGTATGTATATATGTGTGAGAGAGTAGACCAACAGATCTGTGAAAGAGACCCATAGATCAGTGAAGGAGGAGACCGACAGATCTGTGAAGAAGAACCGTACTTGTGATGGCACCGCCGAGAGCAGAGGAGACGGAGGCCGAGAGCAGTGGCCGGTCTTTCGGGTGATGGCCGAGAGCGCCGCAGGTGATGGCCACCGGCGAGCGTTGCTGAAGGGGATGGAGGTGGAGAACTGGAGACCGAGAGAACTTGAGAAGAGGAGAATTTGGTCAGATATTGTATGTTGTCTGACCTAATAAGAGGTCAATAAGAGGTATTTTTCAATAAGTGGTGGCCAAACCAAACACGCTGGTCTGACCGAGTCAGACATATGGCTCTGATTGTAGTCAATAAGAGCCAAACAAACAGCCCCTAAACTTCGAAACTACCACTTACTTTTGAAACTTTTTCTCAAAAATGTCAAACTTGTTTAGAAATAGCATGAAGGATGTTTTCTGCACATGCCAAAAAACACAAGTGATGAATATTATCGACATTAAAAACATTATAATGTATACACCAAGAAACATAACATGTTTAACCTTGAAACATGTTTGTTTTAGGACCCATTCGAAGAGTTCTTTTGTTTCCATAATTCGATTCTTGTTTTCATCTTCAAATAAGGTTTGATCATACCTGGAAACACGGTTTAAAAAATCAAGTTACATTACTGTTTAGAGCAGTTAAATATTAATTAAATGCAAATGGCATAAATAATCTTACTCGCTAATAGCAGCACAGAATATGACAGCATTAACACCGTCAAATAAATGAATCCATTTCCTTCGCTCGTTTCTCTGGCCTCCAACATCATAAAGTCTATATACTTCACCACTTTTTTTGTTTTCCCCAACAGGGCTGCATGCAAACAAAAATTATGAATGGATTTACCTTTAATCTAATCAACAAATCAGCCAATAAAAATTGACAGCCTTATTTCATTTTCTTGACGAGAGAAGAAATTGAAGGGTCCCTTTTACTTGATATGAAGAGAAATATAGATGGGACCCACAAATTGCAGAACTGGAAATATAGGGAACTGAATAAAGGGTATTGATTATTAAAAAATGCTTAAATTTCTAGTTTTTGAGAACAGGAAACATAAGCAATTGGAAAGTTAGAAGATAAGAACTTTTCCTCAGAAACGAATTTTACCTGAATTGGATTTCTACTACTCCTGTTGTACGAACGCGAGCATGGAGAACATCCTCCTGCTCATGAAAACTTATTAGCAATAAAAGGATATAAAACTATATAAATTGGCTTCAACAAAGAGATAACACAGGCAGAGAGGTTATTCAACGGGGTATCTTTACAGTTGCATTAACCTGTAGATCACCCTTTAAACCTTTATATCGAAAAACAGGACCTATTAAGGTGACATTGTTTTAATATTTGTTCATTTCATTTTATATATATAATAGTTTTTGTTCTATCTCAAACAGTTCAAATAAAAATAAAAATAGCTATAAGGGGAATTGGTCAAAATGCCATAAGTGAACAAAGTCACCCAAAATCTAATTTTATTGTGTACACCCACTTAATTGTTATCTGAAGATTTTAATAACCATAGTAAAATAGTCTTTTTCGTAATGAAGCTAATTCAGTATTTATATAAAAAATCAAGAAATGGACAAAAAAGTGTAAACGGGTCAACCCAACCCAGCCCTTCTTGTTTTGGCTCATACTTTGACATGACATATTTCAACCCGAACCCATAAAATGGGTCAACCCATTTTGACTCGTTACCTAACCCTACCATATTGCCACATCTAGTAGGAACCACGGCTCAACTTAGAGATAAGTATGAAATATTAGTTTTGCTTCAAAGGAGTAAAAGTTCTTTGACAAGAAATATTACTGGATAAAATTTTTTTTGCATCAAAGCAAACACAATTGAAAACGACATTACATTACCTTAATTCAATACTTACAATAAAGAGGCAGGTAAACGGGCAACAAGTTGCGCCGCAACCCCTTTTTGAATAGCGAAACCTAGCCTACTAAAAACAAAACCTTGGCCCTTAGGGATGCCACCATGTATCAAGTAAAATTAACGTGTATACCTTTGTAGGGATATAATTTGCCTCCGACAATCTCTGCAAGTTTTCCATGAAGTAATCTGCACAGTCTGGAACTTGGAGCTCATTCCCACGAGCATATGTTTCCTGCACGCAATGCACACAATATAAAACACTTGAAATGAACCAATAGCCTATTAGGTAAACAACAGTCCTAGGCTGCAAAACTGACAAAAAGGTTTTACAAAAAAGAAGCTTCAAAATATTAATCTGCCACATATGATATAGATACCTGCAAAACTGACAAAAAAGAAGCTTCAAAATATTAATCTGCCACATATGATATAGATACCTGTATAGCTGGATCTCTCCAAATTTTAAGATGTCTTCAACAAGCTCTTGTGTAAGACGAGGATAATCCAACCTACCTCCAATTTCTGATAGTTTCTCTCCAATTTCCTGGTACAAAAATATTTCAATTTCAAATTAATTTGCCACATCCAAATAGACAAATGGCAGAATAGTTGCCATTGACAAATCCAACAAGTTTCTATTTACTTTCATTTATGATAACGTCTAGGGGATAAGTCTTTTATGAAGATTAAACCGCAATTAAGACCAATTAACGGTCTCAGATTTTTTTTTAAATTCCACTCCAAACATGCTTCATTTGCGTAGTGCACCTGATTATTGTGATTTGAAGTTGCAATATCAGTTTCTAATGTTTGGATAAACAAAATTCTGCTTCTGATAATCTGACATATAATGAGGCTTTAGATATTAGTTTAATACTAGCTGGAACAATACTGATTATCCAGAGGTAAACTAAAGTTACTTATTTAACCCTTCTTAACCTAATTTGAGAGGATTTTACCCGCATTTCACAAAATGTCCTCTTTGTCAAACCTGATTAGTAGAAATTCCTATAATGGAAGCACATCCGTAAAATATCTCTAATATCCGGCTTTTAGATAGCTGATTGTCTGAATCTTGTAAATCATAACACATAATCACTTTCCAAACATGAATCCTATCGACCCCATTGTTGTACGTTTAGTGTTCTATTTAATCTTTATAGAGCTAAACATTGGACACGGAAAAAATTATAAAAAAACTCAGTATCTACATAAACATTAAATCCATCTTACACAAAAACCCCTCTCCTTACATGTAAAATAGGCTATTAGGTTAATAAAGTCGATGAACACTACCTTATTGTCAACGCTTAATGCATACTTTGATGAATCTGCTTCACTTAAAGCCAACTCCTTTGCTCCATCATGTAAAATCTATTATAACATCATAAAGTTTATAATTAAGAAAATTACCATCACATTTTTAACATCAAAAGATTCAGTCAACTTTTCAAATCACTTAGTTTCTTTATAGTTTACAATTTACAATTCTCCAGGTTGTTTCAAACCAAAGAAACATAATACTCTAAACACACCCTTTCAAGTATTGCATACTTTATTGTCTGATAGACATTTGCATGGATGACTGAGATGTAGCTTTGAAGCTCTCTCTCATCAAAGCCAGTTTGAAATAGTAGTTTAATCTGCACAATAATCACATTTCCCTCTTTGTAAGTAAATATTATAACTAATTTGATAAAATTAACAACAGATTCGCATTCAGCTACCTGTTTGAAAATGGTGGACTTTCCTGACTCTCCAGCACCTAAAAATCAATTAATTACAGATGATGTATTCATGGATATTTAAACCAAAAACATAAAATATGCTACTTGCAAAGTGTTATATACCAAGTAATAAAAGTTTCTGAATATGTTTTTCAGCCTTTGTTTCTTGCTCAATCCGCCTTTCTATTTCTGCTGCCTGAAAATCATTTGCTTTAGCGTCAATCTGAAGGATATGTGAATGAAAGGGCAAAATGGGAATACAATCAAATGTTGTGCAGATTACCTTATCATTTTCTTCTGTGGTAGCTTGATTACTACGCTTGTGTCTACTACAGAGCAACCCCATGTTCTGAACTACCGTATCTAGCATGGAAATTTATACCAACCAAGATTCAAGATGCATTTTCATCAACAGAATCTTGTGGAATATTATGCTTTCATTATACACATTTCACCTGAAATCCATTAAATGTCCCCAAAATAAAGGTTCAAAATGAAGTTCAATATTGGTGATATTTCGTAACCATTTTTTTTTTTATTATGCATTACGCAAATACATAGAGAGAAGTTTGTCACTTGTAAAAAACGACAACTAAGAAACCAACAGCCTCTACAGTATATTTATACACAAGTTAAGTTACGTTCAAGATATAACAAAATTAAAAACACATTTATCGCTCTGATACCCTCTTTCAAAAGCTGAACAATATCTATCTCCAGTATGTCCTGTTAATATGATAATCCCTGGATCCCAAGAATATCCTTGCAAATTGGTAAGTTTGAGTTAACTTAGACATTCAATATTAAGTTATATATCTTCAAACAATTTGATAAAAAAAACATTTTCATAGCAGATATATATCTAAAATACTTGGTGCAAAATGCAACTAACACTTAACATGATTTTCAACATGCGCTCAGTTTCTGGCTCATCAAACTAGCTCGCGCCCGATTTGGTCGTGAATCGGCTTAAACTTGCTAGTTGAACAACTCTAATCAACACAAGCATTCAAATTCAAGTAAGCATTAAGGAACAAATCAAAGCATTGATACTTATGCAATTCACTATACAAATATAGGAAGCATTGCAACCTTTTCTAAAAGCAGATGGAGCAAAATACCCTATTAAACTGATTTAATCCAACTCATTTTCCTAAGCCTTCAAATCACTAAATCGTCAATTATATCACAGCATAAAAGGAAATTAAACAAACAAGCACTTAACTAACTAAAAAAACTCCTAAATCGAGCACAAGCACACAGTCACACACTAGCAATAGCTCCAAAACCGCAGAAACCACATCCACTAAGCATCCGTATGAACAACAATGCCGACACACAGCAAACAAGTTCCACAATAATACATTCAAACGCAAAACCTACACCACAAACGCAACAATTTCCCTCCGAGTTCACCAAATTCCAAGCGGTGCTCCAGTTCACACCGATGAATCAAACAATCAACAGCAGATGTATGTAACACACGATGATTTAAACTACAACATGATTGAAAACTTCGATTTGTACACGAAATCAAACAGTATATAGATTTGTATTCAGTGAGTAATGATGCTAACCATATGAGAGTGTAGGATCCACCGGAAGAGATGAAGGTTTTCAGTTTTCACAGTGATCTGTTGTTGTTGAGAGAGAAAGAGTTGAGGGTTTTTTATGGAACCATGGTTGAGTTAAATGTTGGCTGAAGATGGACTCCATTTGACTATTGTTTTGACTTTTGAGCTTTGTGTTCTCATAGGGTCATATTTAGCTGTTTTGATTTTATATCATCTTAATTCTTAATTGTCCTTTTCAATCAAATTATGTTAAGGATTTAGGGTTAATGTAGTATTTATAGTTTGAAAGAATAAAACGAAATGATTAAAAAATTTAGACGTAGAAAATTGAATTAGGTTTTCAGGTTTGAACGATTGTATACTGGACCAACCTATTATCGTTTTCTGTATTGTCAGAATCTTATAACATGTCAAAGATAACCTTATATGTCTTTACAGTTAGTATGTTATCATTAATAATAAATTACTTGATAAGCATTTACGCATACACGATTAAACATGTGCACATGCATGTGATTAAACATACGAAATTTGATCTGTTATTGTGTGTGCTACCCGTTGTTATTGCATGTGTCCTCATTCTCCCTTGCATCATCACCATCCTCTACTCCTTCGTCGTTAGTGGGCGTGTTTTGTGGCATTGTGATTCGATTTCTTCCACAGGATGAGGGTGTGTCTTTGTGTCAATTTTGCATATGTATGATTTTCATCCATGTTTAGGTTTTTTATATGGAGTGGTTATGGTTTTGATTATGTTAAAGGTTTGTACAATGTACTCATATTTGTGATTAATTTTAAGGGTTTAACTTTGTTGATAGTTAAGATTTGTTGAGTCTTTTTAAATGCTTTAAAATCACTTTGGAATTGATATGTTTTGTGACTTTCTTATATTTAAGTTAAGTTATAGGGTGGTGGAAGGTAAGGGTTGGTGGCTAGGACAATGGTTGTTGGTAATCACTAATCAGTATGACAAACCATAAACAGTTATTTTGTTAATATAGTTAGTGTAAAAATCTTCAATTATAAAAGTTTAAATATTATTTGACCTTTTTTATCCTAAACTACCAAATTTGGCATTCAAAATTTTTTAACCACAAAAAACAAATAAATAAATAAATAAAACTAAAAGCAAATATATTGCTATGTGTGACATTTGTCATGTAATAGCTGTTCATTTTGAGAAAAATGCGAGCCTTCTTATTTTTCTACTTTTTATACATGGAGAGAGTATAATAGAGTATAAAAACAATGACCAAAAATAAATGTTTTGTTAACAAAGTGTAGATCTTTTTAAATTTAAGAAATTTAAAATAAAAAAATCTGGTATGCAATATGAAAACTGACCCTTAACTCTATTGATTACATGGTCCTTGATTTCACTAATTTGCTTATATGATTTGAGTGTCATTAGCATTCAATTGTTAGAAGGCATCTTGTGCATGAAAGCTACTTCATCATCAGTCATCATCATCATTAACCTTTTTATCTATGAATTTAAGTTCAAGATGTTCTCTAATTGTACAAAAAAAAAGTCATATAGAGTGAATAGTAAGTTGTTGTCAATGTTCTCAGAACCGGATCGGACGTCGAACCGGACGGCTTACTGGTTTGGTGGTCGGACCGGTCGGACCGGATGGACCGGATTTAACTATATTTTAATTATATTTATATATGTAATTAAATATAAGTAATTTATATATGATTTATACGTATATTTTATAGTTATATATAAAACTTAACTATATTTGTATATACAAAGTACTAATTTATGGTTTAACACCCCGTTTTTACCCACTAAAATCAAACAAAAAAAAATATATATATGCGAAAACCGGTCGGAACCGGCCCGGTTCGCCGGTCCAACCGGCGACTCGGTTCGAACCGGCCGGTTCAACTGCACAAAAACGATCCACCCCGGACCGGACCGGACCAGGCCCCGAATCGCGGTCCGACCGGTCGGACCGGCCGGTCCGATCCGGTCCTAACAACATTGGTTGTTGTGCTATTAGTATTCATCAAGACTATAGTTAATGTTAAAAATAGAATGTATATTAGATATTTTAGTATAAATGAAAATATGATAATAATATTTTTTAAAGAAGTCAGAGGGTACGGAGTGCACGCTTATTTGAGTTTATTGTGATTTTTTAGTGGCGAAGCCCCCGAGCAATGGGAGCCAAGGGAGCAACGCCCCTTTGGAGGAGGTCGGGGGCAGCTTCCTTGGTACCGAGGTCCAAGGGGCAGAGCTCTTGACTAGTTCGAGCTGAAAATTTGTTTTTTCCGAAATTTCAAATGTGAATTTAGGGGTTAAAAACGATAGATTTTTAAATGATAACTATCTCTGGCAAGTTCACCCCATCCCTGCAAATGTTAATTTCAATACATTTTGGTCATTTGTTTCATCATCTGGTTGTCGAAAAACACACAAAACATATACTCCGTTCTTGATTCAAAGTTTTATCTGCTTAAGATATTCGAATAAGCCATCAGATAATTTAGATCTAAAAAAGTTTTTCACTGCCCTAAAATGAGAATTAAGTAAATGCCTAGGTGGTGTAAACAAAACCCAATTTCTATTGGCAATAAAAAACAAATTATAAAATGGACAGAATCTATAAGTATTCAGTTTAAACACAAATTCTTTTGTTTTTGTGTGTAGAGTACGGATAATCTGGTCAAGTGTTCTGATTATTATGTAAGCAAATGATTCAACAAGACAAAATACAAGTCAAACAAAAAGTAAACAAATACAAGTAAAAAATAATATCCTTCCGCTCAAAACTATTTTTTTACATAACAAAATACTCGAATTTTTACTTTGTTGTCTTACTGGTGAGGGTGTGTGTATATATATATTAATATATATATATATATATATATATATATATATATATATATATATATATATATATTCTCTTTCTGGTATATATTAGTGTTTTTTTTTATTGTATATTAATTTTAAGATGAAATGATGTTTCAGAGGATCAATATTTTAAGCTTTCGTTTTTTATAATAGTCTGTAGATTTTGGTTTCTTATGTATAGTCAAATTTTTCCATGTTATGTTTTTATATCAAGTTGATGACTTTCGTATTTAAACTTTTACATAGAACATCAACTAAATAATTACAATTTTGTTTAGTGATAATTTAAAAAATGATAAAATGGTTTATTTACTTCCAGTCATTTAATTCATTACACAAATAATAATGTTTCTCATACAAACCATATTTGCTTTGATAAAGACGCATCCTTACTGCAGCATTTAATGATTAAAATAAATAGCTCGATCATACTAACATTAAATGTATAATCAATTTAAACATAGGACCCTGAGAATTACATATAACTATTTGTAATTTGTAATAAGTTCACATCAGATTTAATGAGAGATAAAAAGTGATTTTAATTATGTGATACAATATATATGACACAGTTAAAAAACAATTTGTACATGTAATTTGTAAAAGTCTATCAGTCTTCTAACCTTCTGATAAAAATATGTTTTGTGAATGCTTCACATTGTTCATGACCATCTCTTTTATATGATGAAATGAGTTCAAATCAATTATCACAAATGACAGAAATATACTACTTTAGTAACTAAAAACGTTATCTACAGTATCAGATCTAAAAATTTATTATATGGTCATGTTAGATGGTGGATTAGGTCATAACGGCCATATAAGAAACTATTATATAAAATAAAATATGTTTACACTAAAAAACAGGTTACGTGAAAAGTTTTATACGTTCAGTCTCTTTTGATAACTGCAATTACGATTTAACTCAATGGTAGTCTTTTGTTATTTTGTATTGTTACTTTTTTTGTATGTTATTTTTTACTAGTCTTGTTAAATAATAGATTTTTTTTGGTTTAAGGTGTAAATATGGTTATATTGATTAATATTTTATGATTATTATTAATGGACTGTTAATGTCATATTGTTTATTGTTTTCTTATACTTTTATGATTATTTGTCTTTTGTTATTGTGATTCAAATGGTTTGTCATATGACTTATTTGTTTATTTATATATATTTTGTGGTGTATCTTTTATAAACTTAGAGATGAGTCATTTTACGTGGCTCTCGTTATATTTTATTTTATCTAATAGGTGGATTCAAATAGCAATGATAATTACTAAACGAGACTGAACACAAAAAGCTCTTCACGTAGAGGTGGTTTTTTATTTTGTAACTAATTGTTTTGACAAAAATATCTTTAATGTAGGAAGTTTAATGGAAAAAATTAACGTTGCTAATAAGTAGTTAAATGGATTCAAATGATAATTTGTTAAACATTTGGATACAAATGATAAAATTTAAACTTTTGAACTCAAATAATAATTTATATGAAACCTCAGGGATGAAAAATACATTTAACTCTAATTTCTAACAACCAGCTGTGAAAACCGATCAAATTGTTTAAACTAAAGAAATCAGCTCATTCGTCTCTTTAAAATCTATACGATTCAGTTTATGGCTTGAAACTCGAACCGAACGTTTAATTTTAATATATGCAAATATGAACATACATATTGTTTCATGAACCTCCGTCACATAAAACGAAAGGATAGAAAACTCCCATCATGTTATTTGTTACAAAATAATCATAAACAATTCTTTATTTCTTAATAGATCCAGGTCTATCTAAAGAGTGTTAATTTTTATCTCATTTGAGACTGCTATCAAGTAATATTTATACATGTATCTTTATTACTTATTTATTCCTTTATCAAAATAATTAATTATAATAATTTTCTCAAGTTTCAACTAACTCAAATTTGAAACTATTTTGCTCCCTGTCTTTTACCGGTTGCACCATTAACCGGTTAAAGGGAGAAATTTTAAAAAGATTTAGCTTTTGTATTTTTAATATAACACATGCCAAACCCAACTAACCTCTTTCTTTTTATTGTTATGCGGTGTATATATATTATTGAAGCCTATATCATAGATCTTGAATTTTAAAAACGAGAGTGAAGGATAATTATTATGTAATTAAAATAAAAAGTTTGATTCATTTAATGAAGTTTTCATAAATATGATTGATCTTTCGAAAGTAAACTAAACACAATGTTGGCCACTTTATCACACGTTAATAATGTTTTCCTTCTAGATGTCTTTTTGTAAGTATTCTCTATCCCATAATTTCGTATAGTATGCCTTCCAAGCTTCAACCCGTCTCATAAATTTATCTCCCAACTCACAAACCCTCTCATCGACTAAAGCACTTTCTACTTTTGTAGACCTCTGATCAAACGCGTACAATATCTATAGTGGATGGACTTGTACGAGGCTTTAATGATTAAGTACTTAACATGTGTAGAATCTAGATTAAGAAAAATATTTGTTCATCTTTTCTTTCCCTCTAGAATGACTTTTCTTATGAGTTAGATTAGACATCAACTTTTTAGTTCACTTATTTTAAACGTAACAAATTCAAAAAAGAAAATAGATAGCTTACGAGATTTGACTATTAGATAATTGGTTTGTTAGAATGAGCCCACAAACCCGTTAAGTTTCTAGGATTTTCATTATATTCTCAATCTATTATTTAATAATAATAAATCAATATTTATCTTTTTACATGGTATCAAAGCCTTAGGGTTCGAGACATCTCTTTTTTTTTCCTTACATACAAACCCTACTTATCGCCACTTAATAATAACCCTAGACAGGGTGGCATGCCGCCACCACATCCCTATCCGACACTGTCTCTTGTTTATTTTCTTCTTCTGTTTACGTGTTTCTCTTATGAATAAAGCTTTGATTTTTCTTTAAGATTTCGGTTAATCCATGTTTCTGTTCCTGCTACTTTAGATTTTGTTCCATGCTTCAACTATGGTCTCCCTAACTTGGGATTCAATTCGAAGATCCAAACTAAACCATTTATTTATGTTTGTTTGGAAAAAAGTTTTCAAGCCCCAATTATTAGTGGTTTTGTTTTAGGGTGAGGTTATTCTATAAATTGCATTTTTCTACAAGTGTGAAAAAACACAATGAGTCTAAAAAGTCATAAAAATTTATATATCACAATTTAAATCGAATTTCAAAAAAGTACTTCGGAGTCCCTGTTCCTCTCGTCATCATCTTTTACGTCATCATCTTTTAGAAAAAAAATAAAAAACAAATTTCATTGTGTTTTTTATGATACAATGACGTCATTGTGTTTTTCATAATGACACAATGACGTCATTTTGTCATTGTGTCTTTCATAATGACACAATGACGTCATTGTGTCTTTCATAATGACGTAATGACGTCATTGTTTCTTTCATAACTGACACAATAAAAAACGCTAAATTTTTTTATTTTTTATTTTTCTTTTATTTTTTTAATAGTGAGGACGACTACTGGAACAAAAGCTCGGAATTACTCTTTTGAAATTCGATTTAGACTGTGAGATATAATTTTTTTGTGACTTTTTTTAACTTATTGTGTCTTCTCACACTTTGTAACAAAAATACATTTTGTATTTAAACATCCTTCTTTGTTTTATACTTTTTGCCGTTAAGACCAAAATAAAACTAATGAATTTTTTCCATCTCTATTTTATATTTTAGGGTCATCCTTCCATCATCATTATTATTATTCTACAAGAGTATAAGACACATACAAAGAATTGATTGTCTTATTTTGTGTGATTTCCGTTTCCTGCCACCGTACACACAAACAAATAGTTTTACCGATCTCATCCGATCATACCACATCTTTTTCTTTGATCTACGGATGTCACCTCTCTTTCAAAAAATTGTTGTCTGACCACGATCACCAACATTGTTTTTTTTTCTTTCTTTTTAGATCTATGGGTCTCGTCTTTTGATGTGCAGATGTAAAAGTCGGCGTGTGGCCACGGTCACCAACCTTTCTTTCTTTTTATTTTTAGATCTACAGATCTCATATCTTATCTATAGATTCAAGAGACGGCCACATACTTTTGAGGACTAGGACTATGGTCCAATGGGTTTTTTTTGACGACTCTAGATGGCACAATCAAACAACCTATAGATAACATAATCAATCATAACGTAGATGGCAACATCAAGCTAAACATGGATTTATTGGTGAAAGTTTAGCTTTCGGAGTCGATTGGAGCATGTTTATTTTATCATTATTGTTTATATGTTTTTTTGTTTTCCAATCTTAACGTCCGGTTACTTCCACTTCGACTACGGTAGAGTATTAGATAATAGGTTTGCTAGTATCAGCTCATGGGCATATTATATTCTCTATATAATATAGTATAATATCCCATATTAGGTTTTGAGTGGGATATACTGGGTTTGTTTGTTTGTTTGTTTGTATTATATTCTCTATATATTGTAATCAACTATTCAATAATAAATCAATCTTTTACCCAATTTCAATGACTTGCGAGATTATGGAATATGCGTTTTAATTAACCGACATGTAAAAATAACATTTGCTCAAATGCTCATAATCATCTCAATTATTATTATTACTTACATAATATTAATAAAGCAATGTGAATGAATAGGAAATTTTGGACTTATTTAATTTTGGCCACAACACTTTAAAATTATTGTTTTGTACTTTAGGGTTTAAGTATGCGTAACATCATCTTCTTTTAGAGAAAGAAGTGTGTTTGTGGGAAAGGATGGCGGGTAGAAACAATTGGCAAGGCCGACCTCTGGTGTTGTGTCATCCGGCCTTGTAACATAGCCACCATCACCGGTGGTGTAACATCGCGTATTATCAATAAAAGTAATTTTAAGACATCGATGTTGATGCCAATAAATACAATAATCATAATAATAATAATAATAATAATAATAATAATAATAATAATAATAATAATAATAATAATAATAATAATATAATAATAATAATAATAATAATAATGGTAATAATAATAATAATAATAATAATAATAATAATAATAATAATAATAATAATAATAATAATGATAATAAAGTCTAGGGGGTATTTTGTAATTTATGAAACTTAAAAATTAAATTTCTAGCATAAAATGATAACCTTTAAACCGCAGGGACGAAATGTGTAAAATTTTAAAATCCCAAACCCCCCTCCCCGTCGACCCACTGCAAACGCCGGTGAGCCTCCGGCGGGTCTCCGGCGACCCCCAAACACCCAAATTCGCGCGGTTTAATTCGAATTAAAAGTTTCCGACCACCTCGCGACAATGATTCGAACCCATGGTCCCATACAATTCAAAATTTGCCTCATTTACACGCCTTACACTCGAACCCGGTTACCCCATTCAAAATCAAATCGAACACAGTGGGAAAACTCGATTAATTGATTCAATCAACCAACCTGTAAAGTGAAAGCACAATTCCAATCATAATCCACACATCAATTTAACTTAAATCTGTTCAATCACAACCCCATTCAACCCGAATATCCGGCAATCAAATTGAACTCGTTCGTATAATTTAAAATCAAATTACCCCTATATAATAGAGGGAAAACCTCTTAAATCGAACCCACAAACTCTCTGTAACCTCAATTTGATCAAACACACACACACATCGATTCAAGATTGCATTCAAGCCGAGAACTACTTGAACTCGAATCCATCCATCTCTACACCATTACAGGTAATTCGACACACACAAACATTCGGTTCTACATGGGAATGAAAGCCCATGATTAATTCGATCGGAAGTATCGAATTCAGCTTCAATTTGGATCAAGTTCATTCTACGGTTCTTCGGGTTCTGGGGGTTCTGTTGGGTGTGCTTAAAATCAATTAAAACCGTTTTCTATCGCGGCTGAGGCCCTTTGGTTCACTGGTTGGAAGCGTGTGTTGCAAACCAGGAGGTCCCGGGTTCGAACCCGTGCACCCCCATATTTTTTAAAAGGCTTTTTAAGCCTTAAAATAATTATGGAAAAATTTAGAAAAATATAAAAATGTTTTCTGTAAACTCTAAATATTTTTTGACACCATATTATTTTCTATAAATTTATTTAATAAAATATTTTAATATTTTATTAAGTAGTTTTAGATAAATAATATATCTAGTTTATTTTCTTATAAAATAGACTTTAAATGGTGGTCTAAATCACTAAAATATTTACTCAACAATATCTACATATAATTATAAATAATGATTTTTTATAGATATAAAAGCTTATTCCAATTTATAAACTATTATTTTTATCAAATATGAATCGTTTTAAGAAAAACTAACAAATTAATTTTCCAAATTAATTATTCCTTTGACCATTGATTATTTACTAATTATTCTTTAACGTTATAAGTTGATATTCTATAAAATCATCAAAAGACAACCTAAGTCTTTCCGAAATATCTCCATTTCCTTTAATCACTTAAATAACTAAATATTTTAATTAGCATATAATTAATTAATAAAACTAGTTATTTGTTCTTCTCATATTATAATAATCTATTTCAAATGTATTGATAGATTTATTTTCAAACACGCTCACTTTAAATAAATTCATTTTATTCAAACTAAATAAATTATCTATTTAAACTACCATTCAAAACCCAATGGAAACCCTAATCTAATTCCAATTCTCATATTATTATTATTCTAACTCGAGACACCGTTCCGTAGATTATACGTAAGGAAATCGTTGGTGTCTAATCAATCACATCCAAATACTAATCCCATCAATCAAGTGAGTATTCATATCCCCTTTTATTATCATTTCTTATTTGGGGGAAATCATGTGATACAATATATTCAATCATGATATTCTATTGTTATTCATTCCAAATTCAGTTCAAGATAGGTTATGTTATTACTTGCAACTATGTGTGTGACATCCGGTAATTTTCCGTTACCAAACTCCGTTAGTTCCGTTAAGTTTTGCATACACGTGTCGTAAGCACACACTAGTTGTCGTTTGACGTTGGTGACTTAAAAATAATTAATAATGTTAATTTAATAATAATCTAGTTGAAAAGATGATTATTATGTTATGTTTATATTTTACACGATTTAAAGACTATTTGAGAATTTATCGCGTAACGCGAAAACGCGTGTGTTAATTCGTATGTTGCGTGTTTTATAAAGATAAAAATATATAATGATTATTACTAGTTTATATATTTGGTAGATGGTTAAAAACACTTTAAAAAGAAGTTAAAAGCTGATTTTTTATAAAACACAAGTTAAAAGGGCTAAAAGGGTAATTTGTGTAACTAAATAATAAAAAAAAGGGAACCCTAGCCCCCACATGCTCCAATTCGCGACAGCAGCCTACCCCTCTCCCTTTCTGCGAATTTCGACCAAGAAGCAAGGATCAGGAGCTGTTTTTGATCGATCTCAAGCCCTACAACAAGTTAGGAACGTCAATTGCAAGTTAACACACGTGAAAAGGTTAGATTTTACAAGTTTGATGTTGCTCTTGATAAAACCGAACCCTAGGCTGCGAATTGATGTTCTTGGGGGCTGAAATCTTGATGTTTGTTGATGTTAGTATGTTAGTTGGATTGATTACATGTTGTTTAACGTTGATTATGCATGAATTGTATGTTTCTAGTGCATTGATCATGAACTTTGATGGTTATGAACCCTAATTCGAAATTGATGATTATAACATGGAATTGATGATTGTTTGATGTTGTTGGGTTGTTAATTAGGTTGTATGAATGCTAGGAAACATAGATTTTGCAAGAAATTGGTGAATTGAGGGATTTGTTCATAGGTTACTAATAATAGTAACTTTATTTTGTATGTAATGTTGAATTGTTAATGTGTTGATGTTATAGATGTGTTTATGATGATAATTGGATGTTGGATTGTTGCTATGAACATTGGTAATTCAAGATTACATGCTAGAACCCATACATTACTAAAGATAGTAACTTTTTGAGTATGAAATTTATGAATCATGTTAGTTAGGTGTTGTAGATCATGTCTAGGTATGATATGAACTTGATTAGGTATATAATAGTTGGAATTATGGTTGAATTGGATGTTAAACCACTTTTGGGTATTACTTTCCCAAAAGGGAAACTTTATCGTGCACGAACTTTGGATATTGGTAATTTGACTTGTTCATGGTTTTAGGATCATGCTAGAATGATTGTTATGGATGTTTAAAGTGGTAGAATCTATTAATTGGGTAGTATGGAATGTTTATATGGTTTTTGGGTGATTTATGCACTTGGATGGTCATGTATGGTTTGGTATGTTGATTAGTAACTAGGACATCATGTTTGGGACTGGAATTGATCATGTTAATGCATGTTGCATGTATTGGGCATCTTGTATGAGTTGTGGATAGTATGGATGACTTTTTGGTAAATTATCTGTTTTGACCCATATATGCTAAATCATGGCTATAGGTCATGTAAGTAGGTTATGCATGATCTAACCTATTATATGATACACTAGTTATGTTATGAACACACTGAGCATGCTAGATGCTAAGGAGTTGGACAACTTGTATGATATGTGCATAGTATGATGATTTAAGCAATGTATTGGGAATGTAGCATCAAATGTGATTCATTGGAGTGTTAAACATGTATGTTATATGCTTATGTATGTTTAAAAGGTTTACAACGCATAATGTCACAAACGGGTCAAACGGGTCAACTAGGTCACATGTATGTTGTTTTTATAGAACCTTGAGTTCTTTGTTTGTAGAACACTTAAGGTTTCTCTTGGGATTTCTGTGTACATATACTTATGTACTTGTGTGTTCTAGGTAACCTTTGAAGGTTGTCTTTCCACTCGTCCTTGTCAAGTTAAACCTTACTTGTCTAACACGCGTATCAGGTGAGTTCATGCCCCACTGTTTTATTAAATCTCTTTTGGGGGAGATAGCATACTGGTAAATTTTACAAACGCTTTATATATTTAAGATGTGTATGATATTAATATAGTGTTGTTTACTATGATAAAGTCCTCACACTTTCGAATTGTTAATATTGGATAGCGGGGAAACTTGGGTAGTACTACTGGGTCTGACGAGTCCCACCTGTGTGACTCGAGGTCAACCGGGTGCAATTTGTCCTATGATTATTCGTCACGATATGGTGAAGTCGTGACGGGAGGCAAACATAACACACTCAGCTTCAATGTCGAAATCACTATGTATTAATATCGTTTGTTAATGGACTAGCTAGCTATTACAATGCACATGCTTAATTATACGCTATTGATAAACTGTTATGTTTATACACAATTGATAAACTGTTATGTTTATGCGCAAACTCTTGAACTCACCAACCATGTGTTGACTTTTTAGTATGCTATTCTCAGGTCATTAAGCTGGATTGCTGATAGGAGCACTTCACGAGTCAGCATGCATTTTTTTAGAGATTTATAACTACCCGTCTTTTATTTATGGTTTACAATACTTGGTTGGCACTTGTTTTGCCATATGGTACTTTCACATGTTTTGGGTTGTTTTATTTACTTCACGCTTCCGCAGGTCTTTTAAGGTTTAAACTCTGGTTGATTTACATTAAACGTAGCATATAGAGTCGTTCTGAGTAACTATTGACTGTGATCCTGGTTTGTTCACATGCCTCGCGGTAAAACTCCGCACGTGGATTTTGAGGGTGTGACAGATTGGTATCAGAGCCATTGGTTATAGAGAACTAGGTTGCATACACACTAGACTATAACCGCACACAGTTAGTTAGTTACTTGTTCCTGATTTTTCTACTGCATACTCACTGGCATACACATCACACTCTCTGCAGCATGGCATCGTCTTCGAGAGCACGTGGTAAGCTACCAGCATCACCCACACGACCCGAGTCCCCACCTCCTGGACCGGTGCCTGACGATGGACTGGACTGGCCTCGTTTGGACTATCCACGAGGTGAATTCGACTGGGATCAACCATTCGTTCCACCTAAACGTGACCCTCCCCGTGACTGGAATTTCTACCCGGAGTTTGTGGATCACCTTATGTACCGGGAACGCGTGCCTACATCAAGACCTCGAACTAGGACCAGTACTGAACAACCACAACCTACACTTCCGCGGCCGGTGCAGTCCAATGAGCAGGTCATTGCTGCATTGGTGGCAGCACTGGACACGGAGCAACACCGGGTCCGACGACTTACTAGCAGTGTCTGTACACTACAACACGAGGTGTACACGTTGCGACATCAACTGGATGAACTAGGGGAGCATCATGGTAAAACCTTGGAGGGGTGTTACCAAATGCGGGATGGTTATGATAGGCTGAGTGGACGCGTGACCGCACGGGAACAGCGCGATGAAGAAATCGACAACCGGTTTGCTGCTTTAGAGGCCCAGTTGGCGGCACTTCAGATAGCCTTAGCTCCTGCTCCGGTGGAGGCCCCCGAGGAGGAGGAGGAACCTGAAGAGGAACCTGAGGAGGAACCTGAAGAGGAGCCTGTGCAGATGGATGATGACAGTGACGGCTCAGGCATAGTAGATTGATACTCTTTTATTTTCTTTAAACAACTTGGACTATGTAGCGTTTCTTATTTTGGAACCTATGTGGGAAGGGTTGTTCCCCACTCGAACAACAAACTCAAATTTTAACATTGATAAATGACTTGTGACTTATTTGCAATTTATTTACCTTTGGTTATTATTTTTGTTAATAATGTTGTGGTTGTGATGATTCATTACTTACTTATTGTTTATTATACTTCAATGAGATAAATATGTTTGATGTTACTCATTATTGTATTTGTGAATGTAAAGTGAATAATGGACGCCCGAGGACGTGGACGTGGCCGAGGACGTGGGCGCGGGCGTGGACGCGGCGCCGGTGACCAAGGTGCCGGTGACCAAGGTGCTGGTGGCCAAGGCGCCGGTACCATAAATATAACCCCTGCGGAACTAGCAGCCCTAATAAATGCACAAGTCCAGGCAGCGTTAACTGCTGCTCAAGTAGGACAGGCTGCAGGTAAACGATAATGGGAAATTTTTGTCAAATCCTATAGTTAATCGAATAAGACATCTGATCAATATTTATCGTGTTAAAGCAGGACCGCCAGCATGTACCTATAAGTCCTTCATGGACTGCAAACCCCACACCTACAGTAGAACCGAGGGAGCTGTAGGGTTGGTAAGGTGGTTTGAGAAAACGGAGTCCTTTTCTCGAAGTGCAACTGTCCACCTGCTGACCAGGTGAAATATGCTACGGGGACACTGGATGGTGCAGCGCTGTCTTGGTGGAATGCTCAAGTGCAAATGCTAGGGCAGGCCATGGCAAATGAGCTCCCGTGGAATGAATTCAAAGATATGATGATCGAGGAATACTATCCTCGAAGCGAAGTTCAAAAGTTGGAGATGGAATTTTGGCAGTTGAAAATGCAAGGTTCCGAGATCGAGGCCTATACAACAAGAACCCACGAGCTGGCCACACTATGTCCTGGAATGGTGAATGAAATGCACAAGCGGGTGGAACATTACATCCGGGGATTGGTGCCCGAAATTAGGAGCCTGGTGACTTCCTCTAACCCCGCCACTATACAACAAGCTATCCGACTAGCCCACAAACTAACTGACGAAGCTGTGGAGCAAGGGCGGTTGCCAAAACGGGGCGCTGCTGCAAGTGTGCCCGACAACAAAAGAAAGTGGGATACGTCCAACAACACCAACAACAACAATAGGGCATCATCATCATCCGGTGGTCAACACAAGTCTCAACAACAACAACAACAACCACAACAGCTACAAAGAAGGTTTGACAACAATCGTAATTTCAACCAGTCAAACTCAAACAATCAAGGACCGAGCGGCTATGGTGGTAAACAGCCGATGTGCACGCGGTGCAACTATCATCACGTTGGGAGATGTGACAACTACAAGTGTCAGCGGTGTGGTAAAATGGGACACTTGGCTAAGGATTGTCGTGGTGAGATGGTTAGGAAACCACAGCAATCTCAGGAGACTCCAAAGGGTTGTTTCGAGTGTGGAAAGGAGGGGCACTACAAGCGAAACTGCCCGCAGTTGAGGAGGAACAGTAATGGCAATGGCCAGAACAACAACAACAACAACAACAACAACAACAACAACAAAGATGGAAATGGCAATGGTAACGGTGGTAATAATGGAGCCAAAAGGAGAGCCTTCGTCATTGGCTCAGGTGAGGCTCTAAACGATCCTACTACTGTTACTGGTAGGTTTTCTGTAAATGGATGTTTTGCTACCGTATTGTTTGATACTGGAGCCGATAGGAGTTTCATATCCCTAAAGTTCTGTAGTCTCCTAAGTGATATCCCTTCTGCCTTAGAATCCAAATATACCGTAGAATTGGCTGACGGTAAACAGATCCATGTGACACACATTCTTAAAGATTGTAAGATAGAACTCGCTGGTCATACTTTCGCTATCGATCTTATGCCTGTTACACTGGGTAGTTTCGACGTTGTGGTAGGCATGGATTGGCTCTCAAATAAGCAAGCGGAAGTCATATGTCACGAGAAGATCATACGAATCCCTATTGGTGATGAAATTCTCACAGTCCGAGGCGATAGGAGTGGTGCAGTGATGGGCATTATCTCCTACATGAAAGCACAGAAGTTATTACGAAAAGGTCGTTTGGCTATTCTGGCACTTGTCACCGATAAGCAGCCAGAGGAAAAGGAAATAGAGGACATCCCCGTGGTACTGATTTTCCAGAGGTGTTTCCAGAGGATCTTCCTGGACTACCACCTCATCGTCAAGTGGAATTTCAAATTGAACTGACTCCCGGTGCAGCCCCGATTGCTAGAGCATCTTATCGATTAGCACCGAACGAACTACAGGAGTTGTCATCACAACTTCAGGAGCTTTGGAAAAGGGCTTTATGCGACCTAGCTCATCACCTTGGGGAGCCCCTGTCCTTTTTGTTAAGAAGAAAGATGGCACGTGTAACATTCTGTATTTTTGTTCATTTTATTTATGCCATTTATAACATCCTTAGTAAATTTTATTTTATTTATATATAATAATACTAACAAATATAATAATAATAATAATAATAATAATAATAATAATAATAATAATAATAATAATAATAATAATAATAATGAAAGTAATAATAATAATAATAATAATAATAATAATAATAATAATAATAATAATAATAATAATAACAAAAATAATAATTAAAATGCAAGGGGTCATTTTGTCAAATTAAAAACTTTACATAAAGATTTGAACATAAAATGGTAACTTTTAAAAGAACAGGGACCATATGTGTAAAAGTCCAAACCCATTTCCCCCACCCCCGTTTTCCGGTGACAATCGGCCGGAGCTCCGGCCGAGCTCCGGCGAGTTCCAAAAACCCCATTTCAAGCGCGATTTGACCCAATTAAACGGCCTAACCCCTTCGACTATGGGTTTCGAACCCAAACCCACTCGAAATTGAGGTTCCCGCTCGTACAAACTTTCCAAATCAAAACCGAATCAAAACTTTAAAAAAATTCGAATCAAATCATGTTCAATTTCACAAATTAAATCAAATCAATCATGTATAAACTTAATACGCGGCTATATCAATCAAACAATCAATCAAAATCGCAAAATAACAGCTCGAATCACACAATTTTGGTAAATTCGGACGCGGTTTCAAAATCGAACAAGTTAGAGCCAAAACCGTGTAATCAAAGTTATATATTGAGGGTTTCGGAATCATTTCGAAGTTCCTGAACTCTCCAAACCTTCAATTTCACAAAAAAATCACACGATCAGAAAACCCCAGATTCAAGAACACCCGAACCCAACTCGAACTCGAAATCACTCGAAGCTTAATCAAAACAGGTAATTGAAACCTGTTTTCCACTCGTTTTGATCCAAGGATCAGAAGCCCTATGATGATTTGGGTGTCTAACACCGAATCGAGGGCCAATTGAGGATCCGTTGAACCTAGGGTTCATCCAAATTTGGGGAAAACCGGGGATGAAGGTTAAAATGATTTCAGAACCATGGAAAACCAAGGCATTAGCCCTGGTTCACTGGTCACTGAGTTCCCTGTTGAAAGGGAGGTCCCGGGTTCGACCCGGGCAGCCCCCCCTTTTTCCTTTCTTTTCTGATTTTTCCTTCTTTTTCTTCTTTTCTTTTTATTATTTAATTTTTTTTAATTCTGAAAATTTCTAAAATTTTTTTATAAAATACAGATTTATTTTTTTTAATTAATTTGGGACTAAAATAATTTTTATAAAATACCTTTGTATTTATAAATACATTATTTTAGTTTTAAAAATACAAAAGAAATGAGTAAACATAATACTTGTATATGTATATATAATACTTGTATATGTATATATATTTTTAAGTAATTAAATGGTTTAGTTATTTATACCTATATATATATATATATATATTTATATATTGATCTTTTAGTAATTAAATCACTTATTATGTTTATACAATGTTATAATTGTTTAGTATATATGTTTATACATATATAATCAAACAATTTAATTATATATATATATATATATATATATATTTATATATAGTTCTTTTAATAGTTAAATCATTTATATTGATTATTATATACAATGTTATAATTGTTTAGTATATACATTTATATATATATAATTAAACAATTTAATTGTTTAGTTACTTATATATATACATATATATATATTCATACATAGTTCTTTTAATAGCTAAATCATTTATATTGATTGTTTAGTATATATATTTATATGTATATTCAAACAATTAAATTGTTTGATTACTTATACCTATAAATATATATATTTGTATATAGTCTCTTATAATAGCTAAATCACTTATTATAATTATTATATACAATCCTTAAAAATCGATTCAACGTACAATTTAATCAAGTTTTATTTATTAATTCTCTTACGCGCTAACAATTGATTATACCAAGTATAATCCATTCGTTCCATTAAACCGATCACGTTATTAACATGTAATAAATACGAATAATTATTAAATCATATTAGACCTACAATTAATCATCAAACAAATTATAACGCGCTATTTTATTTCGTTTAGGTGCGTTGTGACGTTTGTGTTGGAAATCTTATTCGTGGTTATTCTTATTTCATCTACAAGTCTCCTTATTAAACATGTGAGTTCTTATGCCCCGCTTTACGATTATTTCACATCTTTCGGGTGAAACATGTTGCTTATACAAACTTACACATACACGTTTTGATACTTATTTCACACGTGCAATTCTTACATAGTCGTGGTTGTTTGGATATGTTTAGTATTATATGAGATGTGACATACGTGTGCAATCATTAACTATTGCTAGCCTAGCGAAGTCTTAGATCTTTGGGCCTGACAAGCCTATTTGGTGCTAAAGTCGATGTATTACCGACTCCTAGGAGCCGTATGCTTGTGCACTAGGGAACCAAATACACTTAGCTAATCATGCTTATTCATATTATTCAGTCGAGGCTTGATTGTAACTATGCATGTTCTATATACTTGCTATCTTGTGACCATTGACTAGAATTGCCACATTTTGTATACTTATTGTATTTAAAACCATGAGAACTCACCAACTAGTTAGTTGACTTTATTTTCAACATGTTTTAGGTAATGTGCAAGCTTAGCGATGATTGAAGGAATGCATAAACCTAGATCATGGACCTAGGTTTAATAAAGACAATCGAATTCTTGTTTTGTTTAATTTATTTTGAGACATTGATGTATGTGGTGATTGAAAACAATTGATTAATGGCACTTTATACTTTAACATAGCGTTATGTGGCTGTGAACAATCTTAACCCTCGCACCTCGACGTTTCCGCCGTCAAGGTTGGGGTGTGACAGATTGGTATCAGAGCCCATAACTATAGGGATTTAGGTTATTAGAAATGGTGACCTAGGCTATAGTTTATGCATGACCCTTATAGAATAGTATTCTTATGAATACATACTTATTGTTTGCATGCTGCCTAACGCTATGCCTTATTATGTGCAATGTGATGCCTTAGCATAGGTGCCTTTCTACATGATTACATATTGTTACCCGTCTCCCCTAGACTTATCTTAAACGTTAATTCTCCCCGACAGTTACTATTTCTTAAACTTATTCTCGTCTCCAAGTAGAATCTATTGATAGGAATTCTTTAGACTTTATGTCTAATCTTGTAAATATCCCATCAAGATTTTTGATTTCATAAACCAAAGAACTAGTGTGGTACATAGACACCTGTATTCTGGATTTTCTGGCAAAAGGCCCTCGGGCTAAGGCAAGCGTATACGTATAATCTCATTGAGGGAACCGTTACGCTACCTGGGGATTTCCGGGATGAGTGATAAACTATGACCAACATACACGAGTTTCTGAGGCGAATGGGTCAATTCATCTTGACGTGTCAACGTTTCCAAATGGTGATGCGTCACCAAATGGAATCATTCCGTATAATTCATGATCCTTACCTTAATTGCCTACCCATATTATCCTTTAACCGATCCTAACCCAATTTGTATTTTTCCAGCATGTCTCGCTTCCAAGGAAACCGAGGAAGATCTGGCCGTAAGCTTGCTGCCATGATTGCTCGGCAAATGGCTGCGGTCATCCCGACCATGGTGGCTGAACTCAGCAGCACTATGATCGCAAACGTCACGAACAATAGCAATGGTCAAGGGGAGAATAGTGCAAACCAACGGCGTAACACCCAGTCTTGCACCTTCAAGCATTTCAGTTCATGTAAGCCTCCCAGTTATAGTGGCAAGGAAGGTGCCACCGGTCTCTTAGAGTGGTTTGAAGGGATGGAGAACACCTTCGTCAACTGTGAGTGCCCCGAAGCACTCAAAGTGAGGTATGCCACCAGTATGCTACAACAACGGGCCTTAACATGGTGGAACAGCGAAAAGAGGAACCGAGGCCCCGATGCAATCTTGGCTTTAACTTGGGAGGAATTCAAAAACATAGCCATAGCCAAGTTTTGCCCGAGGAGTGAAATCCAGAAACTGGAGGAGGAATTCTGGAATTTGAAACAGGATGGCGGGAACCATCTGGCGTATTCTACCCGTCATCATGAACTAAGCATACTGCTGCCACACATGGTGGATACTGTTTCCCGAAACGTGGAAAAATTTATTAAGGGTGTGCCGCCTCAAATTCAGGATGCCGTTGTGGGTAGCCGACCCGCAACTCTGGAAGAAGCTATCACCATCACTGCCCAATTGACGGAGAACCACATCCGAGCAGGCACCATGTCTGCAAAGGGTGCTAAGAAGACTGAGAAGACGACCCCCGAGGAGGTTAAGGAGGTCAAGCCTGATAACAAGAAACGGAAGTTTGTACCGGCACGGAACTACGCCGTGGCTGCTCCTAAACCGCCCCAAAGACAGTGTACTACCGGGGCTACTCCAGCAGCACAAGTACCCGTGGCAAGGGCTTATGCGGGCCCTCTACCTATGTGTAACACGTGTAGGTATCACCACCCGGGCAATGTTCCATGTCGCATCTGCACACTATGTGGCAAGTACGGGCACCTTGTGGCAACGTGTCGCCGAGCATTAGGGAACGCAGTGACGGAAACAAATCGGGTTTGCTACAACTGTGGAGAACCAGGTCACTACCGACCCCAGTGCCCTCGTCTTATGGGCAATGTTCCACAAGCTCGTGGACGTGCTTTCAACATCAACGCGAACCAAGCCCAGGCGAACAACGAAGTGGTGAACGGTACGTAAAAATTGCTGTAGAATTTCTCTTAAAATTCCTTACTTGTGTCCTTAAGTGCCTTTAAAACCTATACAGGTATGTTTCTTATTAATGACACCTATGCATACGTATTATTTGATTCGGGCGCCGATAGAAGTTTCGTTTCCTTAGAGTTCGAGCCGACACTTTCTAAACCTCGCTCAAATCTAGAGACCTCTCACCGTCGAAGTTGCTGATGGAGAACCCATCACCGTCGACGTGGTTATCCGCGATTGTCTATTGTGCCTCGACAACCATAAATTTCTTATCGACCTTATTCCAATGAAGCTTGGGAGTTTCGACGTCATTATTGGCATGGATTGGCTATCTAAGAATCATGCCGAGATCATTTGCTTCGAGAAGTGCATTCGCATGCCCTTACCCTCCGGGGACACGATGAAGGTGTTCGGTGAACGGTCCTCCAAAGGACTCAAGCTTATGTCATGTACTAAGGCTCAGAAATGCCTAAGTAAGAGTTATCCGGCATTCTTGGCATATGTAGTCAACACCAAAGCCAAGGAGAAGGAACTCAAAAATGTTCCAGTTGTACGAGAATTCCCTGAGGTCTTTCCCGATGATCTTAGCGGGTTACCTCCCGTACGCGAAGTAGAATTTAAAATCGACTTGATTCCGGGAGCAAGCCCCGCGGCTAAATCACCTTACCGACTCGCACCATCGGAAATGCAAGAACTCTCTAGCCAACTCCAGGAATTATCCGAGAAGGGGTTTATCCGCCCTAGTTCTTCTCCTTGGGGTGCACCTGTCTTATTTGTGAAGAAGAAAGATGGGTCTTTCCGCATGTGTATCGATTACCGGGAGCTCAACAAGTTGACTATCAAGAACCGGTATCCTCTTCCTCGTATCGACGATCTTTTCGACCAACTTCAAGGGGCTGCAATCTTTTCAAAAATCGACTTGCGTTCGGGTTATCATCAACTGCGAGTCCACGACGACGATATCCCAAAGACTGCATTCCGCACCCGGTATGGGCATTACGAGTTCATGGTTATGCCTTTCGGCTTAACCAATGCTCCAGCGGTCTTCATGGATCTTATGAATCGGGTGTGCAAGCCATACCTAGACAAGTTCGTCATCGTTTTCATTGACGACATTCTTATTTATTCCAAGTCTCGCTCCGATCATGAACTTCATCTCCGTCAAATCCTCGAACTGTTGAAGAAGGAACAACTGTACGCGAAATTCTCGAAATGTGAGTTTTGGCTTGAAGAAGTACAGTTCTTAGGGCACGTTGTGAATAGTCAAGGAATTCACGTCGACCCTGCGAAGGTCGAAGCCGTAAAGAGTTGGAGTGCTCCCACAACTCCGACGGAAGTACGATCGTTTCTTGGCCTAGCCGGGTATTACCGGCGATTTATTGCCAACTTCTCAAAAATCGCAAAGCCACTCACGTCCTTGACTCAGAAGAACAAGCCTTTCGAGTGGAAAGCCGAGCAAGAAGAGGCGTTTGAGACATTGAAGCACAAGTTGTGCAATGCCCCTATTCTGACGCTACCGGATGGAAATGACGACTTCACGGTATACTGCGATGCGTCGAAACAAGGCCTTGGTTGTGTTCTCATGCAACGGGGAAAGGTCATCGCATATGCCTCGAGACAATTGAAGGTTCACGAGGTAAATTATACGACGCACGATCTCGAGCTCGGAGCGGTAGTCTTTGCTTTGAAAATCTGGAGACACTATCTATACGGCACGCAATGTATAGTCTACACGGACCACAAGAGCCTCCAACACGTTTTCAATCAGAGGGACCTCAATATGAGGCAACGTCGTTGGGTGGAACTAATTAGCGACTACGATTGTGATATCCGCTACCATCCCGGCAAGGCAAATGTCGTAGCCGATGCATTGAGTCGAAAGACGCATCAAAAGATGGTTTCCGTTCAAGAGATTCGCGACCGACGCCAATGGTTCGATACATTGGGAGAGTTTGATACTGAAGTCCGACTCGATGTCAGCAATGCTACGGTGTTATTGCAGAACTTAAGGATCGATTGTGACATCGAGGCGAGTATTCGAGAAGCACAGCAAGCGGTGCAAACCGAAGGGAGTATGAAGGAAGAGCTCGAGCCAAATCTCTTAGCCCAATTAGAAACAAGAGCCAATGGGCTAATGTACTTCGCAAACCGAATCTGGATCCCCAAACGCAATAACCTTCGGGCTTCTATCATGAACGAAGCACATCGGACTCGTTATTCATTCACCCGGGCTCCGATAAGATGTACATGGACTTACGAAGTCAATATTGGTGGCCCGGAATGAAACGAGACATAGCAACCTATGTTGCTAAGTGCCTTACATGCACGAAGGTTAAAGCGGAGCATCAACGTCCAAGTGGATTACTCGAACAACCCGAAATTCCCATGTGGAAGTGGGAACATATATCCATGGATTTCATAACCAAGTTACCTCGGACAGCTCGCGGGCATGATAGCATATGGGTGATCGTCGATCGATTGACTAAGTCGGCACATTTCATACCCATACGTGACACATATAAGACATCAAGGTTAGCCCGGATTTACATCGACGAGATCGTAAGCCGTCATGGTGTGCCTCTTCACATTATATCCGACCGAGACGCTCGATTCACTTCTCACTTTTGGTCTACTATGCAAGAACTTCTGGGTACACAATTGGATTTAAGCACGGCTTACCATCCCCAAACCGATGGCCAAACCGAGCGGACGATCCAAACCCTGGAAGACCTGTTACGTCTCTGTGTCCTCGATTTTGGGGGCGACTGGGATACGCACCTACCGCTCGCAGAATTCTCCTACAACAACAGTTACCACTCAAGCATCCAAATGGCACCGTTCGAAGCACTTTACGGTCGTAAGTGTCGTTCACCAATCTGCTGGACCGACGTTGGCGAGAATCTTATTACCGGTCCCGAGCTCATACAAGAGACGACCGATAAAGTCGCTATCATCCGCAAGAACCTGGAAGTGGCAAGGAGTCGACAGAAAAGCTACGCTGATAAACGTCGAAAGCCACTGGAATTCCAAGTTGGGGAGATGGTCCTTCTCAAGGTCTCACCGTGGAAGGGTGTGGTTCGCTTTGGAAGGAAAGGCAAGTTAGCTCCTAGGTTTGTAGGGCCTTTCAAGGTTTTGAAAAGGATCGGGAAAGTGGCCTACAAACTAGAACTACCCTCCGACCTTAGTGGAATTCACCCTGTCTTCCACGTCTCGAATCTGAGGAAGTGTCTGGCCGACGATAATTTGCATGTGCCATTGGAAGACATTCAGATCGACGAGTCACTACACTTCGTTGAAAAACCCGTCGAAATCATAGATCGCATTATGAAGAAGACTAGGACCTCTACGACCCCAATCGTAAAGGTACGATGGGAGAATAAACGAGGAGCGGAATTCACGTGGGAGCGTGAAGAACATATGAAGAAGACTTACCCTTACTTATTCTTGTAACCCTTTTTGATTCTTAATTTCGGGACGAAATTCTTTTAAGTTGGGGAGACTGTAACATTCTGTATTTTTGTTCATTTTATTTATGCCATTTATAACATCCTTAGTAAATTTTTATTTTATTTTTATATATAATAATACTAACAAATATAATAATAATAAATAATAATAATAATAATAATAATAATAATAATAATAATAATAAATAATAATAATAATAATAATAATAATGAAAGTAATAATAATAATAATAATAATAATATAATAATAATAATAATAATAATAATAATAATAATAATAATAATAACAAAAATAATAATTAAAATGCAAGGGGTCATTTTGTCAAATTAAAAACTTTACATAAAGATTTGAACATAAAATGGTAACTTTTAAAAGAACAGGGACCATATGTGTAAAAGTCCCAACCCATTTCCCCCACCCCCGTTTTCCGGTGACAATCGGCCGGAGCTCCGGCCGAGCTCCGGCGAGTTCCAAAAACCCCATTTCAAGCGCGATTTGACCCAATTAAACGGCCTAACCCCTTCGACTATGGGTTTCGAACCCAAACCCACTCGAAATTGAGGTTCCCGCTCGTACAAACTTTCCAAATCAAAACCGAATCAAAACTTTAAAAAAATTCGAATCAAATCATGTTCAATTTCACAAATTAAATCAAATCAATCATGTATAAACTTAATACGCGGCTATATCAATCAAACAATCAATCAAAATCGCAAAATAACAGCTCGAATCACACAATTTTGGTAAATTCGGACGCGGTTTCAAAATCGAACAAGTTAGAGCCAAAACCGTGTAATCAAAGTTATATATTGAGGGTTTCGGAATCATTTCGAAGTTCCTGAACTCTCCAAACCTTCAATTTCACAAAAAAAATCACACGATCAGAAAACCCCAGATTCAAGAACACCCGAACCCAACTCGAACTCGAAATCACTCGAAGCTTAATCAAAACAGGTAATTGAAACCTGTTTTCCACTCGTTTTGATCCAAGGATCAGAAGCCCTATGATGATTTGGGTGTCTAACACCGAATCGAGGGCCAATTGAGGATCCGTTGAACCTAGGGTTCATCCAAATTTGGGGAAAACCGGGGATGAAGGTTTAAAATGATTTCAGAACCATGGAAAACCAAGGCATTAGCCCTGGTTCACTGGTCACTGAGTTCCCTGTTGAAAGGGAGGTCCCGGGTTCGACCCGGGCAGCCCCCCCTTTTTCCTTTCTTTTTGATTTTTCCTTCTTTTTCTTCTTTTCTTTTTATTATTTAATTTTTTTTAATTCTGAAAATTCTAAAATTTATTTTATAAAATACAGATTTATTTTTTTTAATTAATTTGGGACTAAAATAATTTTTATAAAATACCTTTGTATTTATAATACATTATTTTAGTTTTAAAAATACAAAAGAAATGAGTAAACATAATACTTGTATATGTATATATAATACTTGTATATGTATATATATTTTTTAAGTAATTAAATGGTTTAGTTATTTATACCTATATATATATATATATATTATATATTGATCTTTTAGTAATTAAATCACTTATTATGTTTATACAATGTTATAATTGTTTAGTATATATGTTTATACATATATAATCAAACAATTTATTATATATATATATATATATATATTTATATATAGTTCTTTTAATAGTTAAATCATTTATATTGATTATTATATACAATGTTATAATTGTTTAGTATATACATTTATATATATATAATTAAACAATTTAATTGTTTAGTTACTTATATATATACATATATATATATATTCATACATAGTTCTTTTAATAGCTAAATCATTTATATTGATTGTTTAGTATATATATTTATATGTATATTCAAACAATTAAATTGTTTGATTACTTATACCTATAAATATATATATTTGTATATAGTCTCTTATAATAGCTAAATCACTTATTATAATTATTATATACAATCCTTAAAAATCGATTCAACGTACAATTTAATCAAGTTTTATTTATTAATTCTCTTACGCGCTAACAATTGATTATACCAAGTATAATCCATTCGTTCCATTAAACCGATCACGTTATTAACATGTAATAAATACGAATAATTATTAAATCATATTAGACCTACAATTAATCATCAAACAAATTATAACGCGCTATTTTATTTCGTTTAGGTGCGTTGTGACGTTTGTGTTGGAAATCTTATTCGTGGTTATTCTTATTTCATCTACAAGTCTCCTTATTAAACATGTGAGTTCTTATGCCCCGCTTTACGATTATTTCACATCTTTCGGGGTGAAACATGTTGCTTATACAAACTTACACATACACGTTTTGATACTTATTTCACACGTGCAATTCTTACATAGTCGTGGTTGTTTGGATATGTTTAGTATTATATGAGATGTGACATACGTGTGCAATCATTAACTATTGCTAGCCTAGCGAAGTCTTAGATCTTTGGGCCTGACAAGCCTATTTGGTGCTAAAGTCGATGTATTGCCGACTCCTAGGAGCCGTATGCTTGTGCACTAGGGAACCAAATACACTTAGCTAATCATGCTTATTCATATTATTCAGTCGAGGCTTGATTGTAACTATGCATGTTCTATATACTTGCTATCTTGTGACCATTGACTAGAATTGCCACATTTTGTATACTTATTGTATTTAAAACCATGAGAACTCACCAACTAGTTAGTTGACTTTATTTTCAACATGTTTCAGGTAATGTGCAAGCTTAGCGATGATTGAAGGAATGCATAAACCTAGATCATGGACCTAGGTTTAATAAAGACAATCGAATTCTTGTTTTTGTTTAATTTATTTTGAGACATTGATGTATGTGGTGATTGAAAACAATTGATTAATGGCACTTTATACTTTAACATAGCGTTATGTGGCTGTGAACAATCTTAACCCTCGCACCTCGACGTTTCCGCCGTCAAGGTTGGGGTGTGACAGCACGTTTCGAATGTGCATCGATTATAGGGAGTTAAACAAAGTCACAGTTAAGAACCGATACCCTTTACCTCGCATCGACGACTTATTTGATCAGCTTCAGGGATCCAGCTATTATTCGAAGATCGACTTGAGATCTGGTTATCATCAACTCCGAGTCCGTGAGGTGGATATCTCCAAAACTGCATTCCGTACTCGTTATGGTCATTACGAATTCTTGGTCATGCCTTTTGGTTGACAAATGCACCTGCGGTGTTCATGGACCTCATGAATCGTGTGTGCAAACCCTATCTTGATCAGTTTGTTATTGTGTTTATCGATGACATACTGATATACTCTAAGACCAAGGAGGACCATGAAGAGCATCTATGATTAATCTTGGAATTGTTGAAGAATGAGCAACTGTACGCCAAATTCTCTAAGTGTGACTTTTGGATACGTGAAGTACAATTCCTAGGCCATATTGTTAATGAGAAGGGGATACATGTTGATCCTGCCAAGATTGTGGCAGTAAAGAATTGGGCCATACCTAAAACACCGAGTGAGATACGACAATTTCTGGGATTAGCGGGGTATTACCGACGATTCATAGAGGGATTTTCTAAGATTGCACAACCTCTCACTGCTTTGACCCACAAAGGAACGACATACAAATGGGGAGAAAGTCAAGAGGCGGCTTTTCAACTATTGAAACAGAAACTCTGTAGTGCACCGATATTAGCACTGCCAGAGGGGACAGATGATTTCGTGGTGTATTGTGACGCATCCATTCAAGGATTGGGTTGTGTCCTGATGCAGCGAGATAAGGTGATAGCTTACGCCTCGAGACAACTAAAGGTTCACGGGAAGAATTACACTACCCATGATCTGGAGTTGGGTGCAGTAGTTTTTGCATTAAAGATTTGGAGACATTACTTGTACAGTACCAAATGTACTATCTATACTGATCACAAGAGTCTTCAGCACATCTTTGAGCAAAAAGAGTTGAATATGAGGCAACGGCGTTGGGTGGAACTTTTGAATGATTACGATTGCGCTATCAAGTACCATCCTGGAAAGGCGAACGTAGTTGCCGATGCCTTAAGCCGAAAAGAAACAGTTAAACCAAGGCGGTGCGAGCCTTGCAACTCACGATCAGTACCCAATTGCCTGAACAAGTTAAGGAAGCACAAATAGAAGCCTTGAAAGAGGAAAACATTGGTCCTGAGTCATTACGGGGAATGGATAAACAATTGGTAGTGAAGGAGGATGGAATTCGGTACTTCATGGATAGACTTTGGGTGCCTTTTTTTGGAAATCTGAGGGATTTGGTTATGAGCGAGGCACACAAGTCTAAATACTCTATACATCCTGGATCTGACAAGATGTATCATGATCTAAAGGCGCACTATTGGTGGCCTAACATGAAGGCAGACGTAGCTACATATGTGAGCAAGTGTTTGACCTGTTCGAAGGTAAAGGTGGAATACCAAAAACCATCCGGACTGTTACAGCAACGTGAGATACCGATGTGGAAATGGGAACAAATTTCCATGGATTTTATCACTAAACTACCCCGGACTAATACTGGTTGTGACACAATCTGGGTCATTGTGGATCGGTTGACCAAGTCCGCTCACTTCCTTACAATTAAGGAAACGGACAAGATGGAGAAACTAACCCGATTGTATCTCAAGGAAATCGTTTCCAGACACGGTGTACCGATCTCGATTATTTCTGATCGCGATACTCGTTTCACATCACACTTCTGGCAGTCACTACAGAAATCTCTGGGTACACGATTGGATATGAGTACTGCTTATCATCCACAGACTGACGGTCAGAGTGAGCGTACCATACAGACTCCGGAGGATATGCTACGTGCTTGTGTGATTGATTTCGGGAACAACTGGGAAGTTCACCTGCCTTTGGTGGAATTTTCCTACAATAACATTTATCACACTAGCATACAGGCAGCACCTTTCGAGGCTTTGTATGGGAGAAAGTGTAGATCACCGGTTTGCTGGGCTGAAATTGGTGATAGTCAACTAACGGGTCCCGAACTCATTCATGAAACAACTGAGAAGATTGTGCAGATACGGAACCGTATGGCTGCAGTAAGGGATAGACAGAAAAGTTATGCTGACAAGAGGCGGAAACCTCTCGAATTTCAAATTGGCGACAAAGTGTTATTGAAAGTCTCACCGTGGAAAGGCGTAGTTCGGTTTGGCAAGCGAGGAAAGCTTAATCCGAGGTATGTTGGACCAATGACGTCATTGTGTCTTTCATAATGACGTAATGACGTCATTGCGTCTTTCATAACTGACACAATAAAAAACGTTAATTTTTTATTTTTTATTTTTCTTTTATTTTTTTAATAGTGAGGACGACTACTGGAACAAAAGCTCGGAATTACTCTTTTGAAATTCGATTTAGACTGTGAGATATAATTTTTTTGTGACTTTTTTTAACTTATTGTGTTTTCTCACACTTTGTAGCAAAAATACATTTTGTATTTAAACATCCTTCTTTGTTTTATACTTTTTGCAGTTAAGACCACAATAAAACTAATGAATTTTTTTCCCTCTCTATTTTATATTTTAGGGTCATCCTTCCATCATCATTATTATTATTCTACAAGAGTATAAGACACATACAAAGAATTGATTGTCTTATTTTGTGTGATTTCCATTTCCTGCCACCGTACACACAAACAAATAGTTTTACCGATCTCATCCGATCATACCACATCTTTTTCTTTGATCTACGGATGTCACCTCTCTTTCAAAAAATTGTTGTCTGACCACGATCACCAACATTGTTTTTTTTTCTTTCTTTTTAGATCTATGGGTCTCGTCTTTTGATGTGCAGATGTAAAAGTCGGCGTGTGGCCACGGTCACCAACCTTTCTTTCTTTTTATTTTTAGATCTACAGATCTCATATCTTATCTATAGATTCAAGAGACGGCCACATACTTTTGAGGACTAGGACTATGGTCCAATGCGTTTTTTTTGACGACTCTAGATGGCACAATCAAACAACCTATAGATAACATAATCAATCATAACGTAGATGGCAACATCAAGCACAACATGGATTTATTGGTGAAAGTTTAGCTTTCGGAGTCGATTGGAGCATGTTTATTTTATCATTATTGTTTATATGTTTTTTTGTTTTCCAATCTTAACGTCCGGTTACTTCCACTTCGACTACGGTAGAGTATTAGATAATAGGTTTGCTAGTATCAGCTCATGGGCATATTATATTCTCTATATAATATAGTATAATATCCCATATTAGGTTTTGAGTGGGATATACTGGGTTTGTTTGTTTGTTTGTTTGTATTATATTCTCTATATATTGTAATCAACTATTCAATAATAAATCAATCTTTTACCCTATTTCAATGACTTGCGAGATTATGGAATATGCGTTTTAATTAACCGACATGTAAAAATAACATTTGCTCAAATGCTCATAATCATCTCAATTATTATTATTACTTACATAATATTAATAAAGCAATGTGAATGAATAGGAAATTTTGGACTTATTTAATTTTGGCCACAACACTTTAAAATTATTGTTTTGTACTTTAGGGTTTAAGTATGCGTAACATCATCTTCTTTTAGAGAAAGAAGTGTGTTTGTGGGAAAGGATGACGGGTAGAAACAATTGGCAAGGCCGACCTCTGGTGTTGTGTCATCCGGCCTTGTAACATAGCCACCATCACCGGTGGTGTAACATCGCGTATTATCAATAAAAGTAATTTTAAGACATCGATGTTGATGCCAATAAATACAATAATAATAATAATAATAATAATAATAATAATAATAATAATAATAATAATAATAATAATAATAATAATGGTAATAATAATAATAATAATAATAATAATAATAATAATAATAATAATAATAATAATAATAATAATAGTAATAATGATAATAAAGTCTAGGGGGTATTTTGTAATTTATGAAACTTAAAAATTAAATTTCTAGCATAAAATGATAACCTTTAAACCGCAGGGACGAAATGTGTAAAATTTTAAAATCCCAAACCCCCCTCCCCGTCGACCCACTGCAAACGCCGGCGAGCCTCCGGCGGGTCTCCGGCGACCCCCAAACACCCAAATTCGCGCGGTTTAATTCGAATTAAAAGTTTCCGACCACCTCGCGACAATGATTCGAACCCATGGCCCCATACAATTCAAAATTTGCCTCATTTACACGCCTAACACTCGAACCCGGTTACCCCATTCAAAATCAAATCGAACACAGTGGGAAAACTCGATTAATTGATTCAATCAACCAACCTGTAAAGTGAAAGCACAATTCCAATCATAATCCACACATCAATTTAACTTAAAATCTGTTCAATCACAACCCCATTCAACCCGAATATCCGGCAATCAAATTGAACTCGTTCGTATAATTTAAAATCAAATTACCCCTATATAATAGAGGGAAAACCTCTTAAATCGAACCCACAAACTCTCTGTAACATCAATTTGATCAAACACACACACACACATCGATTCAAGATTGCATTCAAGCCGAGAACTACTTGAACTCGAATCCATCCATCTCTACACCATTACAGGTAATTCGACACACACAAACATTCGGTTCTACATGGGGAATGAAAGCCCCATGATTAATTCGATCGAAAGTATCGAATTCAGCTTCAATTTGGATCAAGTTCATTCTACGGTTCTTCGGGTTCTGGGGGTTCTGTTGGGTTGTGCTTAAAATCAATTAAAACCGTTTTCTATCGCGGCTGAGGCCCTTTGGTTCACTGGTTGGAAGCGTGTGTTGCAAACCAGGAGGTCCCGGGTTCGAACCCGGGCACCCCCATATTTTTTTAAAAGGCTTTTTAAGCCTTAAAATAATTATGGAAAAATTTAGAAAAATATAAAAATGTTTTCTGTAAACTCTAAATATTTTTTGACACCATATTATTTTCTATAAATTTATTTAATAAAATATTTTAATATTTTATTAAGTAGTTTTAGATAAATAATATATCTAGTTTATTTTCTTATAAAATAGACTTTAAATGGTGGTCTAAATCACTAAAATATTTACTCAACAATATCTACATATAATTATAAATAATGATTTTTTTATAGATATAAAAGCTTATTCCAATTTATAAACTATTATTTTTATCAAATATGAATCGTTTTAAGAAAAACTAACAAATTAATTTTCCAAATTAATTATTCATTTGACCATTGATTATTTACTAATTATTCTTTAACGTTATAAGTTGATATTCTATAAAATCATCAAAAGACAACCTAAGTCTTTCCGAAATATCTCCATTTCCTTTAATCACTTAAATAACTAAATATTTTAATTAGCATATAATTAATTAATAAAACTAGTTATTTGTTCTTCTCATATTATAATAATCTATTTCAAATGTATTGATAGATTTATTTTCAAACACGCTCACTTTAAATAAATTCATTTTATTCAAACTAAATAAATTATCTATTTAAACTACCATTCAAAACCCAATGGAAACCCTAATCTAATTCCAATTCTCATATTATTATTATTCTAACTCGAGACACCGTTCCGTAGATTATACGTAAGGAAATCGTTGGTGTCTAATCAATCACATCCAAATACTAATCCCATCAATCAAGTGAGTATTCATATCCCCTTTTATTATCATTTCTTATTTGGGGGAAATCTTGTGATACAATATATTCAATCATGATATTCTATTGTTATTCATTCTAAATTCAATTCAAGATAGGTTATGTTATTACTTGCAACTATGTGTGTGACATCCGGTAATTTTCCGTTACCAAACTCCGTTAGTTCCGTTAAGTTTTGCATACACGTGTCGTAAGCACACACGAGTTGTCGTTTGACGTTGGTGACTTAAAAATAATTAATAATGTTAATTTAATAATAATCTAGTTGAAAAGATGATTATTATGTTATGTTTATATTTTTACGCGATTTAAAGACTATTTGAGAATTTTATCGCGTAACGCGGAAACGCGTGTGTTAATTCGTATGTTGCGTGTTTTATAAAGATAAAAATATATAATGATTATTACTAGTTTATATATTTGGTAGATGGTTAAAAATACTTTTAAAAAGAAGTTAAAAGCTGATTTTTTATAAAACACAAGTTAAAAGGGCTAAAAGGGTAATTTGTGTAACTAAATAATAAAAAAAAGGGAACCCTAGCCCCCACATGCTCCAATTCGCGACAGCAGCCTACCCCTCTACCTTTTTTTGCGAATTTCGACCAAGAAGCAAGGATTAGGAGCTGATTTTGATCGATCTCAAGCCCTACAACAAGTTAGGAACGTCAATTGCAAGTTAACACACGTGAAAAGGTTAGATTTTACAAGTTTGATGTTGCTCTTGATAAAACCGAACCCTAGGCTGCGAATTGATGTTCTTGGGGGCTGAAATCTTGATGTTTGTTGATGTTAGTATGTTAGTTGGATTGATTACATGTTGTTTAACGTTGATTATGCATGAATTGTATGTTTCTAGTGCATTGATCATGAACTTTGATGGTTATGAACCCTAATTCGAAATTGATGATTATAACATGGAATTGATGATTGTTTGATGTTGTTGGGTTGTTAATTAGGTTGTATGAATGCTAGGAAACATAGATTTTGCAAGAAATTGGTGAATTGAGGGATTTGTTCATAGGTTACTAATAATAGTAACTTTATTTTGTATGTAATGTTGAATTGTTAATGTGTTGATGTTATAGATGTGTTATGATGATAATTGGATGTTGGATTGTTGCTATGAACATTGGTAATTCAAGATTACATGCTAGAACCCATACATTACTAAAGATAGTAACTTTTTGAGTATGAAATTTATGAATCATGTTAGTTAGGTGTTGTAGATCATGTCTAGGTATGATATGAACTTGATTAGGTATATAATAGTTGGAATTATGGTTGAATTGGATGTTAAACCACTTTTGGGTATTACTTTCCCAAAAGGGAAACTTTATCGTGCACGAACTTTGGATATTGGTAATTTGACTTGTTCATGGTTTTAGGATCATGCTAGAATGATTGTTATGGATGTTTAAAGTGGTAGAATCTATTAATTGGGTAGTATGGAATGTTTATGTGGTTTTTGGGTGATTTATGCACTTGGATGGTCATGTATGGTTTGGTATGTTGATTAGTAACTAGGACATCATGTTTGGGACTGGAATTGATCATGTTAATGCATGTTGCATGTATTGGGCATCTTGTATGAGTTGTGGATAGTATGGATGACTTTTTGGTAAATTATCTGTTTTGACCCATATATGCTAAATCATGGCTATAGGTCATGTAAGTAGGTTATGCATGATCTAACCTATTATATGATACACTAGTTATGTTATGAACACACTGAGCATGCTAGATGCTAAGGAGTTGGACAACTTGTATGATATGTGCATAGTATGATGATTTAAGCAATGTATTGGAATGTAGCATCAAATGTGATTCATTGGAGTGTTAAACATGTATGTTATATGCTTATGTATGTTTAAAAGGTTTACAACGCATAATGTCACCAACGGGTCAAACGGGTCAACTAGGTCACATGTATGTTGTTTTTTATAGAACCTTGAGTTCTTTGTTTGTAGAACACTTAAGGTTTCTCTTGGGATTTCTGTGTACATATACTTATGTACTTGTGTGTTCTAGGTAACCTTTGAAGGTTGTCTTTCCACTCGTCCTTGTCAAGTTAAACCTTACTTGTCTAACACGCGTATCAGGTGAGTTCATGCCCCACTGTTTTATTAAATCTCTTTTGGGGGAGATAGCATACTGGTAAATTTTACAAACGCTTTATATATTTAAGATGTGTATGATATTAATATAGTGTTGTTTACTATAATAAAGTCCTCACACTTTCGAATTGTTAATATTGGATAGCGGGGAAACTTGGGTAGTACTACTGGGTCTGACGAGTCCCACCTGTGTGACTCGAGGTCAACCGGGTGCAATTTGTCCTATGATTATTCGTCACGATATGGTGAAGTCGTGACGGGAGGCAAACATAACACAGTCAGCTTCAATGTCGAAATCACTATGTATTAATATCGTTTGTTAATGGACTAGCTAGCTATTACAATGCACATGCTTAATTATACGCTATTGATAAACTGTTATGTTTATACACAATTGATAAACTGTTATGTTTATGCGCAAACTCTTGAACTCACCAACCATGTGTTGACTTTTTAGTATGCTATTCTCAGGTCATTAAGCTGGATTACTGATAGGAGCACTTCACGAGTCAGCATGCATTTTTTAGAGATTTATAACTACCCGTCTTTTATTTATGGTTTACAATACTTGGTTGGCACTTGTTTTGCCATATGGTACTTTCACATGTTTTGGGTTGTTTTATTTACTTCACGCTTCCGCAGGTCTTTTAAGGTTTAAACTCTGGTTGATTTACATTAAACGTAGCATATAGAGTCGTTCTGAGTAACTATTGACTGTGATCCTGGTTTGTTCACACGCCTCGCGGTAAAACTCCGCACGTGGATTTTGAGGGTGTGACAATGTGAACATACTATGATAAACTGGACGACAGTAAAATCCTAATTCAATCAATCAATCCTGGTATCAATGGTAGATCTACTGGTTTGGATAACCCACCCCACATGGCTTACGAGTGGTGATTATGCCAGAGGCAATTAGTCAATCTATGGTGTTTGTGTGGAGTCTATTATATGCAAGTGTCAAGTCAAGGGGTTTATATTTTGTCGGTTTATCTATATGCTTCGCTATTGCCATATAAGTCTTAATATTACCTTGTGAATTAGATTATTCTCAATCAATCAATCAATCTATATGTATATTCAAAACTATGATTACTCACCAGCTAACTCGTTAGCTGACTTTATTTTCTCACATGAATTCAGGTTAAGCAAAATAGTGGACTTCTACGTGCTCATTTAAGACACGGACTTAGTCAAAATAAAAGACAATTACTATTTGTGGTTCAATTGTTGTATTTGTGTAATTAAACGTATGTTATCTTGTAACCTGATTTTAATATTATTTCCACTATTAGACAACCATGTGTTATGAACAATCAATCATTCCCTCGTCCGCTCCGATGATTCCGCCGTCGGTCGGGGTGTGACAGATTGGTATCAGAGCCATGGTTATAGGGAATTAGGTTATTAGAAATGGAATGACCTAGACTATAACTAAGTACCTTTACACATGAGTCCTCTCGTGTATTTTATATGCTTAGATAGGATTTTGTGTGCCTTATATGTTTATACTTGATTATATGATTATATGCGTTATGTGATTCTTCTTATACTTTGATTTTACCAATGCACACACAAATCTTAAATCATATTCAAGGCATTGTGTGCCTAAATCAAATGGTTTTCAAAATGAGATTTGAATCGTTATTCGTGGTTTTCAAAATCTCGTCAAAGTCTGTGTCTCACAACTGAATACATGCAATGCTGGAAGAGTGGGATGCCTGTATCTCGAGGTGTTCTGTCTAGGCAAGGTATTCGTATAAATCCAAATCAACCGATGGATCTGTCTACCTTACCTGGGAACCCTCGAGATGAGTATCTGCTTATAGGTACGCATGTCTTCAATGAGGTTGTGTTGGACATAACACTTTGATTAGTCAATGTATTCGCTTTGATTTACGAATCAAACGATTACACCCGGAACATATCATCGTATTTATGCCAAATTCTCGATTCTTTTTCTCATGTTGTATAGCTCATATTACCCAATTCTCATAAACTATCTCAATGATATTTCAGAATGGCTTCTCGTCAAATCCGTTCACAGTCTAGAAACTCTGGCCGCAAGATTGCTGCTATAGTGGCACGTGAAGTTGCTGCGGTCATCCTAACGAGCTTGTACTTACAAGCATTTTAATTCTTGTAATCCCACTAAGTTTAGCGGGACCGAAGGTGCCACTGGTCTTTTACAGTGGTTTGAGAATATCGAGAACACTTTCCTCAATAGTGAGTGCCCCGAGAATCTCAAGGTTCGCTATGCTACAAGTGTTCTTCAAAAGAGAGCACTCACTTGGTGGAACGGTGAGAAACGAACCCGCGGAACTGATGCCGCATTAGCATTGACGTGGGATGAAGTTAAGGAGCTCATGACTTGGGAATTCTGTCCGAGAAATGAAATTAAGAAATTGGAAGCTGAGTTCTGGGACTTAACTCAAGAAAGTGGAGAAAATCTAGCTTATACCAACCGATTTCATGAACTGAGTCTACTTGTTCCTCACCTGGTTACTCCTTTATCTCGGGCTATCGAGAAATACATCGGTGGTCTACCCATGCAAATTCAAGACACGGTGTGGGGTAGGAATCCTGCAACCTTGGAAGATACCATCCGGTTAGCTGCTCAGCTAACTGACAATCATGTCAAGGCTGGAACCCTGACTAGGAAGGGTGCTAAGAAGGTGCCCGAGAAACCCTCAGCTGAACCCCCTAAGGAGGAAAAACCTGAACCTTCTCAAAACAAGAAGAGGAAGGCTAAATCTCAAAATTTTGCTGTGATTACCCCTGCTGTGCCAATTAATCAAGTCCCTCCAACTCGTCAACCAGTAGTTAACAACCAACCACTGATGAAAAAGCCCTACGCTGGACCCTTTCCGCAGTGTAACAACTGCAAGTATCACCATCCCGCTAACGTTCAATGTCGTCAATGCACCAACTGTGGTCGTTTCGGCCATACATTCAACGTGTGCAAGAATACTGCAAGGGTTCCAGTTACCACACCGACTGTTCAACATACCCCGACAATCACGCAAGCAAGAGCTTGCTACCAATGCGGGGATCCTAACCATTTCCGCAACCAATGTCCGAAGCTTCTCAAGGTCGTCCCTGCAGCTCAAGGTCGTCCCTGCAACTCAAGGTCGAGCATTCAACATCAATGCCCAACAAGCCCAAGTTAGCAACGACGTGGTGAACGGTTTGTTCCAAATTAATAATCAATACGCTTCGATTCTTTTGACACCGGTGCCGATAAAAGCTTTGTATCCTTAGACTTTGAGCCCTTACTTGCTAGTGCCCGAACCAAGCTAGACAACCCCTTTACGGTAGAGATAGCTGACGGAAAACCCATTACAATTAATTCTGTTATTCCCGACTGTACCTTGAATCTAAGCGAGCACGATTTCCCTATCAATCTTATACCCATGCGACTGGGTAGTTTCGATGTTATAGTAGGCATGGACTGGTTATCAAAGAATCATGCCGAAGTGATTTGTCACGAAAAGACCATTCGTATTCCTCTCCCGACCGGAAGCATACTACAAATCTACGGGGAAAAACCTTACAAGGGGCTTAAACTCATGTCTTGTACCAAAGCCCAAAAGTACCTCCGCAAGCATTACGTGGCTTTCTTAGGCCATATCGTGAAGGCAGATGAGAAATCTAGGAAGATTGAAGACATTCCGGTTGTTCGAGAGTTTCCCGAAGTCTTTCCCGAAGACTTAACCGGTCTTCCTCCCGTTCGTCAAGTTGAATTCCGGATCGACCTTGTGCCTAGTGCAACTCCCGTGGCAAAATCTCCTTATCGACTTGCACCATCTGAGATGCAAGAGCTTGCAAGCCAACTCCAAGAGTTGTCAGATAAAGGATTCATTCGCCCGAGTTCATCACCATGGGGAGCTCCAGTCTTATTCGTGAAGAAAAAGGATGGCTCATTCCGTATGTGCATTGACTATCAGGAGCTTAACAAACTCACAATCAAGAACCGTTACCCATTACCCAGAATCGACGATCTGTTTGATCAGCTTCAAGGAGCCACTCATTTCTCAAAGATCGATCTTCGTTCTGGTTATCACCAACTCCGTGTGCACGATGATGATATTCCAAAAACCGCTTTCCGAACGAGATATGGCCACTACGAGTTTACAGTGATGCCATTCGGGTTAACCAACGCACCGGCAGTATTCATGGATTTAATGAATCGCGTGTGCCGACCATACCTAGACAAATTCGTGATCGTATTCATCGATGACATTTTGATATACTCCAAATCTAAATCCGATCACGAAAACCACCTTCGTCTAATACTCGAACTTCTGAGAAAAGAGAAACTCTACGCCAAATTCTCAAAGTGTGAATTCTGGCTTAATGAGGTTCAATTTCTTGGTCACATAGTAAACAGCAAGGGAATTCACGTTGATCCCGCAGAGATCGAGGCGGTAAAGAAATGGGGAGAACCTAAAACTCCTACAGAGATTCGTTCATTCCTTGGTCTAGCCGGATATTATCGACGTTTTATTCCTAACTTCTCTAAGATTGCTGTGCCACTCACTGCTTTGACCCACAAGGATAAGCCTTTTTCTTGGGGGCCTGATCAAGAAAAAGCATTTCAAACCCTTAAGCAAAAGTTGTGTGAGGCGTCGATTCTAACACTTCCTGATGGAAATGATGACTTTGTCGTCTATTGTGACACTTCAAAACAAGGTCTAGGTTGCGTTCTCATGCAGTGAGGCAAAGTTATAGCTTATGCCTCAAGACAATTGAAGATTCATGAGAAAAATTATACGACGTACCATCTTGAATTGGGTGCTGTCGTATTCGCACTAAAAATCTGGAGACACTATCTCTATGGCACTAAATGTGTCGTATTCACGGATCATAAGAGTCTCCAGTACATCTTCAACCAGAAGGAGCTTAACATGAGGCAACGACGTTGGGTCGAACTACTCAATGACTACGACTGTGAGATTCGTTACCACCCCGGTCAAGCTAATGTCGTAGCCGATGCGTTAAGTCATAAGGGTCAGGTTATGTTACAAAGTGTTACTATTCAAACCGACCTCTTGACCCGTATACTCAAAGCTCAACACGAATCAGTCACCGAGGGCAACATGTATGAGGAAATGTCATGCGGTGCTGAACTCCAATTGGAAACCAAGTCAGACGGACTACTGTATTTTCTAAATCGACTTTGGATTCCGAATCGCGATAATCTTCGAACAACCATCATGGATGAGGCTCATAAGGCTCGTTATTCTATTCATCCGGGAGCAGATAAGATGTTCATGAATCTTTGGAACCAATATTGGTGGCCCGGCATGAAGAAGGATATAGCCTTGTATGTATCTAAATGCCTCACATGTTCCAAAGTCAAAGCCGAGCATCAACGTCCCTCTGGATTACTCGTACAACCCGAGGTTCCTTTATGGAAATGGGAAAGTATATCCATGGATTTCATCACCAAGCTGCCTCGTACCGCTAGTGGTCATGATAGTATCTGGGTTGTCATTGACCGATTGACTAAGTCGGCTCATTTCATTCCAATTCGGGAAGATTATCGAGTCGAGAAATTGGCTCGTATTTACATCAATGAAATAGTCAGTCGGCATGGTGTACCTTTAGATATTATCTCTGATCGCGATGGTCGTTTCATCTCTCGTTTTTGGAAAAGTCTCCAATCAGCTCTCGGGACTCAACTAAATCTTAGCACAGCCTATCACCCGCAAACCGACAGTCAGACTGAAAGAACGATACAAACCCTAGAGGATATGCTCCGAGCTTGTGTCATTGATTTCAGTGGATCGTGGGATTCTCATCTACCGTTGATCGAATTCTCTTACAATAACAGTTACCATACCAGCATCCAGATGGCACCATTTGAGGCCTTGTATGGCCGAAAGTGTCGATCTCCCATCTGCTGGTTTGAAGTTGGTGAATCACAGATTACTGGTCCGGAATTGATACAAGAAACAACCGACAAAATTCATAAGATCCGTGATAACTTGGTCGCTGTTAGAAATCGTCAAAAGCATTATGCTGACAAAAGACGTAAGCCCATGGAATACAATGTCGGTGATCTCGTACTTCTTAAGGTATCACCTTGGAAGGGAGTGATTTGCTTTGGAAAGAAAGGGAAGCTAGCACCTCGTTACGTGGGTCCATTCAAAGTGCTCGAGCGAATTGGGAAAGTGGCATACAAGCTTGAACTACCTCAAGAGCTCAGCAATATACATCCGACGTTTCATGTTTCAAATCTCAAGAAATGTCTTGCCGATGAAAATCTCCACATTCCACTCGAGCGAATTGGGAAAGTGGCATACAAGCCTTAGTACCAAATTTTGGAATGTGGCACTATCTAAAGGCTTAGTAAAGATGTCTGCAAGCTCATCAGCACTAGGTACAAACTTAGGATCAATCAGACCTTTCTCATAGCAATCCCTGATAAAATGATGTCTGATCTCAATATGTTTGGTCCTTGAGTGCTGGACTGGATTCTTAACAATACAGAGAGCTGAAGCACTATCCATTAATAATAGAGTCTTAGTCTCAGTAATGCCATAATCCAGAAGTTGGTTCTGAAGCCAGAGTATTTGAGAGGTACAACTTGCAGCCGCAATATACTCAGCTTCAGCAGTGGATGTAGCAATTGATGTTTGTTTCTTACTCTGCCAAGAAACTAAACAATTGCCTAGGAATTGGCAACCACCAGAAGTGGACTTTCTGGTGACTTTGCATCCTGCATAGTCACTATCAGAGAAAGCAACTAATTTGCAAGAATGCCCAGCTGAATACCAAAGTCCTAGTGATTGGGTACCTTGCAGATATCTAAAGATCCTCTTGACTGCAATCAAATGGGATTCTTTAGGTGCAGCCTGAAATCTAGCACAAGCACATGTTGAAAACATGATGTCTGGTCTAGAAGCTGTAAGGTACATCAAGGACCCAATCATACATCTGTAAAGGGTTTCATCAACCGCTTTACCTTTCTGATCAACATCTAGTTGTGTGATGCTGCTCATGGGAGTAGAACAGGGCTTACAGGTTTGTAAATCAAACTTATTCAACAAGTCTTTGGTATATTTGGACTGATGGATGAAGATTCCATCATCCTGTTGTTTGATTTGCAAACCTAGAAAGAACTGTAATTCTCCCATAGCACTCATTTCAAACCTAAGCTTCATAAGCTTTGTAAATTCATCACACAACTTTGGATCAGAGGATGCAAAGATGATATCATCAATATAAATCTGAACAAGGAGCTTATGTTGTCCCACAGTCTTGATGAATAAGGTTTTGTCAATGGTGCCCCTAGTGAATGTATTCTCAAGAAGAAAGGTTGAAAGTGTCTCATACCAGGCTCTAGGTGCTTGCTTCAGCCCATAAAGAGCCTTATCAAGCTTGTACACCCAATCAGGATGTTTATTGTGCTCAAAGCCTGGTGGTTGACACACATAAACCTCTTCTTTTATTTTTCCATATAGGAAGGCACTTTTGACATCCATTTGATAAACCTTGAGGCTGTGAAAGGCAGCATAAGCTAAGAACAGTCGGATTGCTTCTAGTCTGGCCACAGGTGCAAAGGTCTCATCATAATCGATGCCTTCCTCCTGTGCAAACCCTTGAACAACCAGTCTGGCCTTGTTCTTGACAATTTGGCCCTTCTCATCTGTTTTGTTCCTGAATACCCACTTGGTGCCTATAGCACACTTACCTTTGGGTAATGGAACAAGCTCCCACACTTGCTGTTTCTTGAATTGAAGTAGCTCAAGCTGCATAGCTTCCACCCATCCATTATATCTTAAAGCAATATGATAGTTCTTTGGTTCTTGCTGACTGATGAAGAGAGCATAGAAGCAGAAGTTGGACAATTGATTCCTGGTTGAAACTCCAGCATGAATATCACCAATGATTTGTGAAGTGGGGTGATTCTTGAGCTCTTGATAAACTATAATATCTGTGCAAGTGTTTGTAGACCCATCAGCAGCAACAGATGGTGATGGAGATTCCTGAAACCATGTAGAGGATGGCAGCTCAAACGAAGTAGAGCAAGCAGAAATCTCATCAGCATTTGTAGTGGATGGAGCTGCTGAGGCTACAGGAGCATCAGGTTTAGTGGACTTAGGCAGATTGTCACTGATCCTGAGGAGGTGAGTACTGACTTCATCATCATCAGTACCACCAGGTGGAGATCTGCTGACAGGCTCAACAGATGGAGGTTGATAAGGAACATATTGCAGTATGTCCAGATCAAACAACTCCACAGGGTTTTGTGGAATCTTGTCCTTTGGAGATTCATTGAACTTAACATGTAGAGTTTCTTCAACTCCCTTAGTTCTACAGTTGAAGACTCTGTATGCTTTGCAAGTTGATGAATAACCAACAAAGTACCCTGCATCCACCTTACTAGCAAACTTATGGAGTGGGTTGCTAGTGTTGAGAATAAAACAAGGACACCTAAAGGCTCTAAATAATGAAATAAGAGGGGCCAAATGATGAAGAACTTCATAGGGAGTCTTCATCAACCTCTTATTTACTAAGGCTCTATTCTGTACATAGCAAGCTGTATTGACAGCTTCAGCCCAAAAGGTCAGTGGCAGCCCTGAGTCAGCCAACATTGACCTTGCTGCTTCAATGAGGGTCTTGTTCTTTCTCTCCACCACTCCATTCTGCTCAGGAGTTCTAGGAATGCTAAACTGCCTTCTAATTCCCTTGGACAGGTAGAAGTCATCAAGTGTGTGGTTTCTAAATTCTGTTCCATTGTCACTCCTCACACACTTGACCTGTAGGGAATACTGCTTTTCTACATGTAACACAAAGTTCATTATTGTCTTTGCTGCTTCATCCTTGGAGTGCAAGAAGAAAGTCCATACAAACCTGGAGTAATCATCCACAATTACCAGGCAGTATTTCTTCTTTGCCATGCTCATCACTCTCACAGGACCAAAGAGATCCATGTGCAGAAGATGTAAGCAGGCAGTGGACTTTGGTTCTTCTATTGAAGGGAATAAAACTTTGTGTTGTTTTCCTTTCAAGCAAGCAGTGCAGTCATCTTCACACTTGAACTCCTTCAGAGGCAATCCTCTTACTAAACCATGGCTTATAAGCTGATTCATGTTCTTAAAATTTACATGACCCAGCCTTCTATGCCATAGTGTAGACTCTTGAGGAGATGCTTTGGAGAATAGGCAAGGATGGCCTTTTAGATCCATCTTTTTGGAAAGATCTAAGGCATACACTCTTCCTGTCCTGTTGGCCTTCAGGAGAGTGTGTTCATCCAATGCCTTGTCCATCAAACTCAGAACTTTGGATGATAGAATCCTACAGTTCTGGCTTGTGAAAAGAGCAACATGGCCTTTGTCACACATTTGACTGACACTCAAGAGGTTGTACTTGAGATTCTCCACATGGTTAACATCATCAAACCTTATTTCCCCATTGGAAACAAAGCCTTTTCCGATGATGTAACCCTTTGCATCATTGCCAAAAGAAACAAATCCCTTCTTTCCTTGAGAGTAGTCATTAAGAAGGGAGCTGCTTCCAGTCATATGCATGGATCCTCCACTGTCTACATACCAGATGCTTCTATGGCATGTTGAAGAACCCTGCAAACACAACCATGTGTTAGTTAGTCTTGGAGACCCAAACCTGCTTGGCTTTGGGTCTGTTCTCAGCTACAGGTGTAGCACTAACAGGTGTGTTAAGAGTGACAGCTTGAGGTGAAGAAGATGGTACAGAAGAGGAACCCTTTGGCTTGGACTTCCTTTTCTGTGGTTTCAACATAGGAGCATCTAAGTGGTTGACTCTTCCCACTAGTTGCTGAACCATCATCACCAACTGTGTCTGATTTTGTGATAAAGCCTTCAGCTCTTCAGACATATTTGAGTTTGCTGATGATGAGTTCCTATGTTGTACCATCTTTTTCTGAGCAACCTCAGCTGTTGCCTGAGTAATCCCTACCTTCTTAGATTTAACTTTGGGCCTAGGGATTTCAGGCTTGGATGTAGCCAGTACAAACTTGGTTTCAAACTCATTCTTCATTTTATTGATGCTCTCAGTAATTTTCTCCTTCTGTTTGAGTTTGGAACCCCTTTTGTACCAACAATCATCAGTAAGATGATTGAACAAGCCACATATCTCACATGGCTTTTTCTTCATCTTATGCTGATCATCAGCTGAAGAGGATTTAACTGCTGAAGACTTGTTCTTCAGCTGTTTGTCATCAGTACTAGCAGTTTTCTTCCTAGTGCCTGCTTTCCTGGTATCCTCTTTAGCTATCTTCAAACCTTTCCTACTGTTAGTTTTCTTCTCTTTAGTGCTAACAGTATTTGAGGTTTGAACTTCAGATGTTGTCACTTGCTCTCCAGTACCTTCAGTACTTCTAGTGACAACTCCTGAGTTGATCAGCCTTTTGGTCATGTGATAGTCTATCTCTGATGATGCTGATTCAGAGGATAGTAAGTCACATGATGAGAAGGATTGGTTATTGCTCTCCCCATCAGATTCAACTTCTGCTCTTGAAATGAAGTCTGTGGGAGGAGCAGTGTGATTATAACCAATGCCAAACTTCACATTAGAAGCTGTTTGCTTGCTAAGAAGCATTTCAAAACCCTTGCATGATTGCACCCATCGATCACACTCAACTTGGGTGGTTGCAAGAGTTTCCTTGAGGTCCTTGTACTTCTCTAGAAGTACATCTTCCCTAGCTTTACTATCTTTGATTTGGCAGCTGAGCTTGTAAATCTCATCATTTTTATCTTTTAGAGCAACCTCAAAAATCAGCTTTTCTTTTAGAAATAGTGTGCTCAAGCTTAAGATTTTTATCTATTAAAGCTACATTTGCTTCTCTAATAGAAGCAAATGCTGCTATGCATGACTCTGAACAAAGCTTGGCTTTTGCCTCAGTGGATACCTGAGATGAGGCATTGGATGATGACCCTTCAGCAGAATCAAGGGCCATCAGAGCAAGATTTCCAAAAGGTTGATCACCACCATGTTGACCAGCACCTTGGAGTAGTGGTTCCTGACCAGATAGCTCTTCTGGTAGACTACTCCAGTCAACAGCAGTTGGGGTGAAAAAGCTTTGTTGTTGAGGTTGTGTGTGGTGATGAGATTGGGAAGAATGAGGCTCTGGAAGAGCATGAGGTGGTTGAGCCGGGGGTGCTTGAGTTTTACCAGGCTGAGGCATGTAGTAACAGGGGTAAGGATAAGGCATATGACCTTGTGGCACAAAATAAGCAGGTGGTGCTTGTGCCTGAGATGGATGGGAAGAACTGTAGGAAGGTTGCCCTTTGTGCTGTGAGCTATTGCTGGGAAAAGTCACAAAGGGTGCAGATGAGTTAGATCCAGATGATCTACACTCTCTTGCAAAGTGTCCAAGCCTTTGGCACTTGTGACACCTCAACTTGCTCTTGTCAAAACCAACTTTGGTTTTGCCAGAGAGTCCTGGGAATTTCCTACCAGTTCTTTTGTAGAACTTCTGAGACCGGATATTTATCATTGCCATTTGGTTCAAAATATCCATCTCTTCCAGATCATCATCTGGAATGCCCTTCAAATCCTCCATCAGAAAACACAAATTGTCACCACCACCTCCTGAACTACTAACACCAACAAAAGCATGTTCTGAGTTGGTAGAGAAATCAATATGCTCATCATAAGAACTTTCTGATGAAGCATATTCTGACTCATGACTTATCAAGGCAGCATTACCTTAGACAAAGTCATCAGCAAGCTTGCCAGAAGAGGACAGCTTCCTCTTTTGCTCTATCTCTCTTTCAAAAGTAAGCAACTTCCCATGAAGTTGTGTGAGAGATAGAGTTTCCAGATCAGCACTGGAGCGTAGGACAATGGTATATGTGTCCCACCTCTCAGGCAATGACCTGAGGAACCTGTTGTTCATCTGGCTTTTGGAGTACTCTTGTTTGACCATCTTTAGTTCAGAGATCAAACAAGAGAACCGCTCATATTGCTGGGTCAGAGTCTCACCCTTTCTATATGAGAATGTCTCATATTGTTGGGCAAGGATTTCCCTATTGTTTGCTAAGACCGAATCAGTTCCTCCAAATTGTTCCTTTAGAGCAACCCATAGGTCATGAGCAGACTCATGATGCAAGAGCCCTGAATATATCTCGTTTGGAATGGCCATGGCTAAAATTCCATGGGCTCTAGCATCAATTTCGAACAGCTTTAGATCTTCGTCCGAATATTGTTCAGGTTTCTTCGCAACCTGTTCATTAGATTCCGGGACGCTCACCATAGGCTTGTATGGCCCATGCACCACTGACTTCCAACAACCAGCACTGTTGACAGCCAAGTGGTGTAGCATACGTCTTTGCCATATGTTATACTCGTTCCTAACCAGCATCGGAGGCTTGGTTGCGGAACCAGTATTGTGAGGATCATTGGTTGGTGTTGTCATCTCAGGTTTGGTCAAAAACAAGTTTAAACACGACAATCGTAACTCAAAACCACCAAAAGACCTCAAGATTTTGGCCGGAAACAGCAGAAACTCACTCTCTATGACTAACTCTTGCAAATTGCTAATTCGATCAAACTGAGAGATCAAAAGAGCAGTTTCAAATGATCAATGGTAAGATCGATCAATGATTAACCTGCTCTGATACCATTTGACAGGATCTCAGCCTCTCTTGTTGATCAATTAGATTATGTTTGCAGCGGATTTAGCACATTAATTAGCAATTATATCAAGAACATAAAAGATATTGCAATTAAAGCATAAACATAGAGAGAGAAGAGTTCTGCGAAGCAATAAATGTTCTATTGGTCGCACGTTTCGGCAATTAAGACTGTATGGTTACCCATCCTTTTATAGGCGGCAAAAGGATGGGTTGATGTCCTTTTTCTGACATCACTGAATATTCAAATTACAACTGACAAAAACATAAAACTACTGAAGATGTCAACAACTGACATCTTCTTACAAAAGATCCTAAGTGCTGACAAAAGTAAACTACTAAATCCTACAACGACTGAAGAACAAGCTCTTCAGTCGTTTATAACTACTGATACTATAACAACTGAAGAACATGCTCTTCAGTTGTTGTACAACTACTGAAATGAAATAAACTACTGAAAAAGAAAAACCACCACAACAACTGAAGAAGACTTCTTCAGTTGTTATGACAAACTCTGAGTCTTCAGTACTTGGTCTTCAGACTTGGCTTCAGATGATATAACAACTGATGACTTCAGTAGATATCATCAGTTGTTGTCTTCAGTCTTTGTCTTCAGACTTTGTGCTTCAGTAGAAGGTCTTCAGTTCTTTAGTTCTTCAGCTTTTGATTCTTCAGTACTTGTCTTCAGTACTTGAAGTCTTCAGTACTTGTAAGATCAGTACTTCAGACTTCAGTACTTGGTCTTCAGTACTTTGGAGTCTTCTTCAGCTGATATTCTTCAGTTCTTTGATCTTCATACTTTGTTCTTCAGACTTTGTCATAACAGCAGAAGGCTGGAGCTAAGATGCTCTCGAGTTTGACATTCAAGCAAGAGAACACAATAGCTGATGAGAGTCTTCAGATGTTCTCGAGTCTGACATTCAAGCAAGAGAACATTGTAACTGATGGGAGTCTTCAGCAGTTGTAGCAGTGGCATGTGGGACTTAGAGGTTTTCCTGATCTTGGCTCATTGGTTCTTTTGGTCCAACAAACTCCCCCTGAACCAATGCAACCAAAACCTCTAATTATTGGATGTCCCACTTATTGATGGCATAAAGATTGGTCTATTTCCTTCTAGATCAGATTAGAAGTTGACCCAGATAAGCACTGGCCAGAGAGGTAGTCTCAAGTGTTTGTTTGGCTAAGTATGGATGGGAGCTCTGTCTTGGGGAATTGGACAGAGAGCTGTTGCCCCATCCATGAGATCTACCTCCCACGTACAAGCCGGTAGGATTCTCGACAGTAGGCCTGAAGAAAGATCATTTGTTCTTCTTTGGATAGGTCTTCAGGCTCACCTTCGAACAATCCCTCCCGACCGTACAGCTCTGAGATGAACTTGACCTGTCTTCCATTTTTGAGCTCAACTGTTGTGATTTGCCTGTATGCAAATTCATCAGGGTGTTTACCCTCCAACAACAGAGTGAGCTCATTCCTACGGAAATTCTCAAGCTTCTTATAGACCAGACCCTTCCTAACCACCCTATTATCTAGCATTGAAAAGGGTGATTGGCCGGCTCTATAAGCTTTCTCGAATTCATCTACTATTTCCCAGGGTGTTATTACAATAGCCACAGAGATCTCTTCATCTACGATTCTCTTTAGTTGGCTTTTGTATCTCACAGGCATGTCCTTCTTGACTATCCTGTGAGCCACCCTTGGGTCAGGCCAAGTTCTCACCCTCTCCCTTTCATATTGAAAGGTTTGTTTGAGGGTGAATAATCTCAGAGCTTCTCTCTGCATGTTTATTATAGAGGTGGTAGCAGTATAACATTTGTCAATGCTTTTCAGCATTTCCTCATCATGTCTTTTCTGCTGCTCCTCCTCTTCTAACTTTACCCTCACAGTGTCCTGCTGTGAGGTGGGAGTGATGGTTTTTGGTTTAGCTTTGGGTAGAGGTATAACTGCTGAAAGTGGCAGGCTATCCTCCTCATCCTCCTCTTCTTCATCTTGCAGCCTCAGCACCCTTCTCTTCTTCTTCAAGGGTGGATCATTGGCTGCGGGTTTTGGTGGTAAAGGAGTTGGTTTTGTGGGTTGTGGTTGGGTTGTTGGTGTGGGAATGTTGGCAGGCACTGCTAGTAGCCTGGAGATAAGGGCTGGTTTGGTTAGCTTTACTAGCAGTGTCCTGTTCCCAGCACCGGCTTCAGATAGGGCCTCAGCGACCAGTCCCTTGGTAAAATCACCAGCCGAACAGATCTTGGTGGTTATTGCCAAGAGTCTGTCCCTGGTCCATGCCTTAACATCAAGGACTGGTCTGCCCAGGTACTTCGAAATGAACCTACTCATAGCCTCAAGTTTCTGTCTTTCCTCTTGGCTATGAGTAGTCCATCGGTACTCAATCTCTCTCCTCTCCATATTCCTGATCTCTTGATCTAGCAAGGCAGTGTCCTTGTCAAAGCCTTGCCTGAACAGCTGTTCAATGACTTTGTTCATTGAACAGTTATGTTCAGCATCAGCCTCCTTGACAAGGGTTGCTAGATCAGGATCATCCACCTTCTTTCCCTCCACTCCCTCTTTCTTATCAGTGACACTGAAATCCTTCTGGATTCCAGCCACTTCTATATGCTCTACCTCCCTCACTTTCCTCTTCCCCTTCTCCCTCACCCTACTACTCTCCTCAACCAACTCCCTCTCTACCACCACCTCTTTCTCTGCCTCTTTCTCCTCCTCTCCCCTCTTCCTCTTGTCTTGCACTGATGTCTCCCCCTTTTTGGGTGCATTGGTTGGGGTTTGACTATCAGCAAGAGCCTTAGATATGGCAACCTCCACCATGGGTTGTATATATGTGGGAAGCCTCTCATCAAGGGTTTGAATGATTATATCTTTAAGGATGGGTGTGATGAGAGGCAGGGATTTCTGGAGGATAGCATCCAGCTGCTCAGGGGGGTTCTGACCCTGAGAGCTAGTGCCAGAAGCAGGGGCTGGTGGCTGAGTTTGTGGGAGTGGCTCAGTGTTTGTGAGACCTTCGGGTGAAGGTGCCATCTGTGGGGTAGTGGTGGCAGATGGACTTCTATCCTGAGTCATTTGAGCAAGCAGCTCTTTGAGTCTGCTTATCTCATCCTCTAGGATAGTGTTTTGAGCTACTACATCGTAGAAGAAGCTCAGGTCATCATCAGCATGAGCTGAATCACCTGACCTCCTGACATTGTCAGGATGAACATGTCCTGAGTGTGGCTCAGTAATGACATGTGCCCCTTGTTCATGGTACTGGGGACTTCTGGCCTCCGGATTGGATCCATCATCGGCCATTGCCTCTGGTGAGGTCTTAGTGATGTTACCAGCTTCACCCTGCTCAGATGTTGATACAGGGGAAGTGGCAGCCTCACCAGATTGTTCTATCTCCCTAGCCACACTGGGAGATTGAACTGATTCTCTGTGCTGTGGGCTCCTATCAGCACTTGTGCCCACCCCCTCTTCGGTTGGAGTCTCCCCAGTTGTAATAGGTTTCTGGGGAGAGGGTGGAGTGCTCAGATCGGTCAGCACTTTGGCTATTACCAATGTTGGGCTTAGTGGGGCGGTCTCCTCACTATGTGGGCTAGAAGCAGTATGCACATGGGGAGGACTGTGCTCTTCAATGGCAGTCTCCTCAAGTGAGAGAGACCCCAGTAATGTGGTTGCCCCAAAATTGGTTGCATCAGGCTCCTGTTAAGAGGAAGCCTGTGCGGTTGTGGTGGGTGGAGTCGTGGTACCTGCTGGGAGAATCGAGCCAGCAGGCACATCCTGCCTTTGTGTGGCAGGGGCATCCTCAGGGGACTCATCTCCCTGAGTAGCCTTTTTGGGCTTCTTTTTGGTTTTTGGCTTGGTGGAGACTGTGGATTTGGAAGTGGAGGCTGTGGGTTCCTGCTGCATGGGTTTTCGCAGCCGGCCAGCCTGTTTGAGTGTGGGGTCAGTGTTGTGCCTGGAGTATACCTCAGCTTGAACAGCCATGGCAGGGACCCCAGTGCCAACTAGTCCCTCAGCCTGAAGCTAGTTTTCGATCATGGCCATTATGAACCGTGGATACAAGTTCCAACGGTTAGAAAAAGGTTTTGTGGCCATGTCCTTGAGTTCCAAAAATAAAAGATCAGTAAAATTTAACGGTTGTTTCTCAAGGATAGAATACAATACCTGCTGCCACCTTGTGGACATCTGGTCCCACGAAGAGGTCTTGGGAGCCAGACAGACATTCACCATGTGGAAGATCAAGCGTTGAGGGTCAGGGAAATGTTTCTTCAACAAGGTGGAGGCGGAGAGGTTACCCTGGTAGTCATGGGATGTGAATGAGAGATCCAGGGTACCTTTGGGGTAGGAAGTTGGGTGAGTGGCATCCTCCAGCTCTAGGGTTTGTCGTATTGTAGCTGGGGTGATGACCACGGGTTTGCCATTGACGGAGGACCGGAGAGAGACCTCGCCATCCTGCTCTCCGGTTTGGACGGTCACATTTGTCCAAAACTCCGTCAAGGAGTCGGTGTATAGAGTGGGGTTCAAGAGAAAAGCCGTTTTGTAAGGTGAGTCGTTCATAAGATCGACGGCTTGGTGAAACTTGGGCCATAATGGCGATTGTGTAAGGTGGGCGACACAGTTGTGTCGAGGTTTCAGTTGCATGTTCGCCATTAATGGTGTATGGGAATTTCAGAGGTTTGTAAGGATTAGGTCAAGTGAGGAGTAAATGCTCTGAAGGTGGGGTATTTATAGGGTAGGTGAAAGGTTGAAAGGAAACTACTGAAGGTTTGGTGTTAGTGATCAGTTGTTATAACGACTGATGACGTGGTTTTAACCTTCAGTGGTTGTAACATCTGAGGACTTGGTATTAGTCTTCAGTAGTTGAAACTACTGAGACCTTGGTTTTGTCCTTCAGATGTTGTAAACATCTGAAGAGTTACTATCAGTCTTCAGTAGTTATGAACTACTGATGACTTAGTATTCTTCTTCAGACGTTGTAACAACTGAAGACTTGGTGTTAGCCTTCAGTAGTTGTGAACTACTGAGATCAGTAGTTGTGAACTACTGAAGACATGGTATTGCTTCAGTTGTTGTAAACAACTGAGGACTTGGTGTTAGCCTTCAGTAGTTGTGAACTACTGATGTCAGTAGTTATGAACTACTGAAGACATGGTTTTGTCCTTCAGTTGTTTGTGTATGAAACCTCAGCTGTTGTTATCAGCTGATGAGAATTACTCATCAGCTGTTTCCGTCAAATCAGTTGTTTCATACTAGCCTCGACATTTACTCATCAGCTCTTTGGCTGACTTTCAAATGTTTCATTGACCCTTCAGCTCTTGGGAATATGCCTTCAGCTCTTGTGATCAGATGTTCACAAGTGCTGATGAAGTTCTTCAGAGCTGGTGAACAATTTTGTCTTCAGTATTTGTGTAAGATTACACATCAGTACTTATGAGCAAAATTTGTTCTTCAGTACTTATTTATTTGAAAATCATACATCAGTAGTTGTAATCCACCTCACTACATCAGTTGTTTTTCAATAAATAATGTACTTCAGTACTTTGAGTTATTTTAGTCTTCAGTAGTTGTGAAAGAGCTGAAGACTAAATTACTCATCAGTACTTGTATTTGACCTTTGCTCTTCAGTAGTTGTGAACTAAGAGTACCAGCATAGGTCAAATCAATCAAGCTGCAGCATACCAAGCCTTAGTACCAAATTTTGGAATGTGGCACTATCTAAAGGCTTAGTAAAGATGTCTGCAAGCTCATCAGCACTAGGTACAAACTTAGGATCAATCAGACCTTTCTCATAGCAATCCCTGATAAAATGATGTCTGATCTCAATATGTTTGGTCCTTGAGTGCTGGACTGGATTCTTAACAATACAGAGAGCTGAAGCACTATCCATTAATAATGGAGTCTTAGTCTCAGTAATGCCATAATCCAGAAGTTGGTTCTGAAGCCAGAGTATTTGAGAGGTACAACTTGCAGCCGCAATATACTCAGCTTCAGCAGTGGATGTAGCAATTGATGTTTGTTTCTTACTCTGCCAAGAAACTAAACAATTGCCTAGGAATTGGCAACCACCAGAAGTGGACTTTCTGGTGACTTTGCATCCTGCATAGTCACTATCAGAGAAAGCAACTAATTTGCAAGAATGCCCAGCTGAATACCAAAGTCCTAGTGATTGGGTACCTTGCAGATATCTAAAGATCCTCTTGACTGCAATCAAATGGGATTCTTTAGGTGCAGCCTGAAATCTAGCACAAGCACATGTTGAAAACATGATGTCTGGTCTAGAAGCTGTAAGGTACATCAAGGACCCAATCATACATCTGTAAAGGGTTTCATCAACCGCTTTACCTTTCTGATCAACATCTAGTTGTGTGATGCTGCTCATGGGAGTAGAACAGGGCTTACAGGTTTGTAAATCAAACTTATTCAACAAGTCTTTGGTATATTTGGACTGATGGATGAAGATTCCATCATCCTGTTGTTTGATTTGCAAACCTAGAAAGAACTGTAATTCTCCCATAGCACTCATTTCAAACCTAAGCTTCATAAGCTTTGTAAATTCATCACACAACTTTGGATCAGAGGATGCAAAGATGATATCATCAACATAAATCTGAACAAGGAGCTTATGTTGTCCCACAGTCTTGATGAATAAGGTTTTGTCAATGGTGCCCCTAGTGAATGTATTCTCAAGAAGAAAGGTTGAAAGTGTCTCATACCAGGCTCTAGGTGCTTGCTTCAGCCCATAAAGAGCCTTATCAAGCTTGTACACCCAATCAGGATGTTTATTGTCCTCAAAGCCTGGTGGTTGACGCACATAAACCTCTTCTTTTATTTTTCCATATAGGAAGGCACTTTTGACATCCATTTGATAAACCTTGAGGCTGTGAAAGGCAGCATAAGCTAAGAACAGTCGGATTGCTTCTAGTCTGGCCACAGGTGCAAAGGTCTCATCATAATCGATGCCTTCCTCCTATGCAAACCCTTGAACAACCAGTCTGGCCTTGTTCTTGACAATTTGGCCCTTCTCATCTGTTTTGTTCCTGAATACCCACTTGGTGCCTATAGCACACTTACCTTTGGGTAATGGAACAAGCTCCCACACTTGCTGTTTCTTGAATTGAAGTAGCTCAAGCTGCATAGCTTCCACCCATCCATTGTATCTTAAAGCAATATGATAGTTCTTTGGTTCTTGCTGACTGATGAAGAGAGCATAGAAGCAGAAGTTGGACAATTGATTCCTGGTTGAAACTCCAGCATGAATATCACCAATGATTTGTGAAGTGGGGTGATTCTTGAGCTCTTGATAAACTATAATATCTGTGCAAGTGTTTGTAAACCCATCAGCAGCAACAGATGGTGATGGAGATTCCTGAAACCATGTAGAGGATGGCAGCTCAAACGAAGTAGAGCAAGCAGAAATCTCATCAGCATTTGTAGTGGATGGAGCTGCTGAGGCTACAGGAGCATCAGGTTCAGTGGACTTAGGCAGATTGTCACTGATCCTGAGGAGGTGAGTACTGACTTCATCATCATCAGTACCACCAGGTGGAGATCTGCTGACAGGCTCAACAGATGGAGGTTGATAAGGAACATATTGCAGTATGTCCAGATCAAACAACTCCATAGGGTTTTGTGGAATCTTGTCCTTTGGAGATTCATTGAACTTAACATGCAGAGTTTCTTCAACTCCCTTGGTTCTACAGTTGAAGACTCTGTATGCTTTGCAAGTTGATGAATAACCAACAAAGTACCCTGCATCCACCTTACTAGCAAACTTATGGAGTGGGTTACTAGTGTTAGAGAATAAAACAAGGACACCCAAAGGCTCTAAATAATGAAATAAAAGGGGCCAAATGATGAAGAACTTCATAGGGAGTCTTCATCAACCTCTTATTTACTAAGGCTCTATTCTGTACATAGCAAGCTGTATTGACAGCTTCAGCCTAAAAGGTCAGTGGCAGCCCTGAGTCAGCCAACATTGACCTTGCTGCTTCAATGAGGGTCCTGTTCTTTCTCTCCACCACTCCATTCTGCTCAGGAGTTCTAGGAATGCTAACTGCCTTCTAATTCCCTTGGACAGGTAGAAGTCATCAAGTGTGTGGTTTCTAAATTCTGTTCCATTGTCACTCCTCACACACTTGACCTGTAGGGAATACTGCTTTTCTACATGTAACACAAAGTTCATTATTGTCTTTGCTGCTTCATCCTTGGAGTGCAAGAAGAAAGTCCATACAAACCTGGAGTAATCATCCACAATTACCAGGCAGTATTTCTTCTTTGCCATGCTCATCACTCTCACAGGACCAAAGAGATCCATGTGCAGAAGATGTAAGCAGGCAGTGGACTTTGGTTCTTCTATTGAAGGGAATGAAACTTTGTGTTGTTTTCCTTTCAAGCAAGCAGTGCAGTCATCTTCACACTTGAACTCCTTCAGAGGCAATCCTCTTACTAAACCATGGCTTATAAGCTGATTCATGTTCTTAAAATTTACATGACCCAGCCTTCTATGCCATAGTGTAGACTCTTGAGGAGATGCATTGGAGAATAGGCAAGGATGGCCTTTTAGATCCATCTTTTTGGAAAGATCTAAGGCATACACTCTTCCTGTCCTGTTGGCCTTCAGGAGAGTGTGTTCATCCAATGCCTTGTCAATCAAACTCAGAACTTTGGATGACAGAATCCTACAGTTCTGGCTTGTGAAAAGAGCAACATGGCCTTTGTCACACATTTGACTGACACTCAATAGGTTGTACTTGAGATTCTCCACATGGTTAACATCATCAAACCTTATTTCCCCATTGGAAACAAAGCCTTTTCCGATGATGTAACCCTTTGCATCATTGCCAAAAGAAACAAATCCCTTCTTTCCTTGAGAGTAGTCATTAAGAAGGGAGCTGCTTCCAGTCATATGCATGGATCCTCCACTGTCTACATACCAGATGCTTCTATGGCATGTTGAAGAACCCTGCAAACACAACCATGTGTTAGTTAGTCTTGGAGACCCAAACCTGCTTAGCTTTGGGTCTGTTCTCAGCTACAGGTGTAGCACTAACAGGTGTGTTAAGAGTGACAGCTTGAGGTGAAGAAGATGGTACAGAAGAGGAACCCTTTGGCTTGGACTTCCTTTTCTGTGGTTTCAACATAGGAGCATCTAAGTGGTTGACTCTTCCCACTAGTTGCTGAACCATCATCACCAACTGTGTCTGATTTTGTGATAAAGCCTTCAGCTCTTCAGACATATTTGAGTTTGCTGATGATGAGTTCCTATGTTGTACCATCTTTTTCTGAGCAACCTCAGCTGTTGCCTGAGTAATCCCTACCTTCTTAGATTTAACTTTGGGCCTAGGGATTTCAGGCTTGGATGTAGCCAGTACAAACTTGGTTTCAAACTCATTCTTCATTTTATTGATGCTCTCAGTAATTTTCTCCTTCTGTTTGAGTTTGGAACCCCTTTTGTACCAACAATCATCAGTAAGATGATTGAACAAGCCACATATCTCACATGGCTTTTTCTTCATCTTATGCTGATCATCAGCTGACGAGGATTTAACTGCTGAAGACTTGTTCTTCAGCTGTTTGTCATCAGTACTAGCAGTTTTCTTCCTAGTACCTGCTTTCCTGGTATCCTCTTTAGCTGTCTTCAAACCTTTCCTACTGTTAGTTTTCTTCTCTTTAGTGCTAACAGTATTTGAGGTTTGAACTTCAGATGTTGTCACTTGCTCTCCAGTACCTTCAGTACTTCTAGTGACAACTCCTGAGTTGATCAGCCTTTTGGTCATGTGATAGTCTATCTCTGATGATGCTGATTCAGAGGATAGTAAGTCACATGATGAGAAGGATTGGTTATTGCTCTCCCCATCAGATTCAACTTCTGCTCTTGAAATGAAGTCTGTGGGAGGAGCAGTGTGATTATAACCAATGCCAAACTTCACATTAGAAGCTGTTTGCTTGCTAAGAAGCATTTCAAACCCTTGCATGATTGCACCCATCGATCACACTCAACTTGGGTGGTTGCAAGAGTTTCCTTGAGGTCCTTGTACTTCTCTAGAAGTACATCTTCCCTAGCTTTACTATCTTTGATTTGGCAGTTGAGCTTGTAAATCTTATCATTTTTATCTTTTAGAGCAACCTCAAAATCAGCTTTTCTTTTGGAAATAGTGTGCTCAAGCTCAAGATTTTTATCTATTAAAGCTATATTTGCTTCTCTAATAGAAGCAAATGCTGCTATGCATGACTCTGAACAAAGCTTGGCTTTTGCCTCAGTGGATACCTGAGATGAGGCATTGGATGATGACCCTTCAGCAGAATCAAGGGCCATCAGAGCAAGATTTCCAAAAGGTTGATCACCACCATGTTGACCAGCACCTTGGAGTAGTGGTTCCTGACCAGATAGCTCTTCTGGTAGACTACTCCAGTCAACAGCAGTTAGGGTGAAAAAGCTTTGTTGTTGAGGTTGTGTGTGGTGATGAGATTGGGAAGAATGAGGCTCTGGAAGAGCATGAGGTGGTTGAGCCGGGGGTGCTTGAGTTTGACCAGGCTGAGGCATGTAGTAACAGGGGTAAGGATAAGGCATATGACCTTGTGGCACAAAATAAGCAGGTGGTGCTTGTGCCTGAGATGGATGGGAAGAACTGTAGGAAGGTTGCCCTTTGTGCTGTGAGCTATTGCTGGGAAAAGTCACAAAGGGTGCAGATGAGTTAGATCCAGATGATCTACACTCTCTTGCAAAGTGTCCAAGCCTTTGGCACTTGTGACACCTCAACTTGCTCTTGTCAAAACCAACTTTGGTTTTGCCAGAGAGTCCTGGGAATTTCCTACCAGTTCTTTTGTAGAACTTCTGAGACCGGATATTTATCATTGCCATTTGGTTCAAAATATCCATCTCTTCCAGATCATCATCTGGAATGCCCTTCAAATCCTCCATCAGAAAACACAAATTGTCACCACCACCTCCTGAACTACTAACACCAACAAAAGCATGTTCTGAGTTGGTAGAGAAATCAATATGCTCATCATAAGAACTTTCTGATGAAGCATATTCTGACTCATGACTTATCAAGGCAGCATTACCTTGGACAAAGTTATCAGCAAGCTTGCCAGAAGAGGACAGCTTCCTCTTTTGCTCTATCTCTCTTTCAAAAGTAAGCAACTTCCCATGAAGTTGTGTGAGAGATAGAGTTTCCAGATCAGCACTGGAGCGTAGGACAATGGTATATGTGTCCCACCTCTCAGGCAATGACCTGAGGAACCTGTTGTTCATCTGGCTTTTGGAGTACTCTTGTTTGACCATCTTTAGTTCAGAGATCAAACAAGAGAACCGCTCATATTGCTGGGTCAGAGTCTCACCCTTTCTATATGAGAATGTCTCATATTGTTGGGCAAGGATTTCCCTATTGTTTGCTAAGACCGAATCAGTTCCTCCAAATTGTTCCTTTAAAGCAACCCATAGGTCATGAGCAGACTCATGATGCAAGAGCCCTGAATATATCTCGTTTGGAATGGCCATGGCTAAAATTCCATGGGCTCTAGCATCAATTTCGAACAGCTTTAGATATTCGTCCGAATATTGTTCAGGTTTCTTCGCAACCTGTTCATTAGATTCCGGGACGCTCACCATAGGCTTGTATGGCCCATGCACCACTGACTTCCAACAACCAGCACTGTTGACAGCCAAGTGGTGTAGCATACGTCTTTGCCATATGTTATACTCGTTCCTAACCAGCATCGGAGGCTTGGTTGCGGAACCAGTATTGTGAGGATCATTGGTTGGTGTTGTCATCTCAGGGTTTGGTCAAAAACAAGTTTAAACACGACAATCGTAACTCAAAACCACCAAAAGACCTCAAGATTTTGGCCGGAAACAGCAGAAACTCACTCTCTATGACTAACTCTTGCAAATTGCTAATTCGATCAAACTGAGAGATCAAAAGAGCAGTTTCAAATGATCAATGGTAAGATCGATCAATGATTAACCTGCTCTGATACCATTTGACAGGATCTCAGCCTCTCTTGTTGATCAATTAGATTATGTTTGTAGCGGATTTAGCACATTAATTAGCAATTATATCAAGAACATAAAAGATATTGCAATTAAAGCATAAACATAGAGAGAGAAGAGTTCTGCGAAGCAATAAATGTTCTATTGGTCGCACGTTTCGACAATTAAGACTGTATGGTTACCCATCCTTTTATAGGCGGCAAAAGGATGGGTTGATGTCCTTTTTCTGACATCACTGAATATTCAAATTACAACTGACAAAAACATAAAACTACTAAAGATGTCAACAACTGACATCTTCTTACAAAAGATCCTAAGTGCTGACAAAAGTAAACTACTGAAATCCTACAACGACTGAAGAACAAGCTCTTCAGTCGTTTATAACTACTGATACTATAACAACTGAAGAACATGCTCTTCAGTTGTTGTACAACTACTGAAATGAAATAAACTACTGAAAAAGAAAAACCACCACAACCACTGAAGAAGACTTCTTCAGTTGTTGTGACAAACTCTGAGTCTTTAGTACTTGGTCTTCAGACTTGGCTTCAGATGATATAACAACTGATGACTTCAGTAGATATCATCAGTTGTTGTCTTCAGTCTTTGTCTTCAGACTTTGTGCTTCAGTAGAAGGTCTTCAGTTCTTTAGTTCTTCAGCTTTTGATTCTTCAGTACTTGTCTTCAGTACTTGAAGTTTTCAGTACTTGTAAGATCAGTACTTCAGACTTCAGTACTTGGTCTTCAGTACTTTGGAGTCTTCTTCAACTGATATTCTTCAGTTCTTTGATCTTCATACTTTGTTCTTCAGACTTTGTCATAACAGCAGAAGGCTGGAGCTAAGATGCTCTCGAGTTTGACATTCAAGCAAGAGAACACAATAGCTGATGAGAGTCTTCAGATGTTCTCGAGTCTGACATTCAAGCAAGAGAACATTGTAACTGATGGGAGTCTTCAGCAGTTGTAGCAGTGGCATGTGGGACTTAGAGGTTTTCCTGATCTTGGCTCATTGGTTCTTTTGGTCCAACAAATCGTTTTAAGAAAAACTAACAAATTAATTTTCCAAATTAATTATTCCTTTGACCATTGATTATTTACTAATTATTCTTTAACGTTATAAGTTAATATTCTATAAAATCATCAAAAGACAACCTAAGTCTTTCCGAATATCTCCATTTCCTTTAATCACTTAAATAACTAAATATTTTAATTAGCATATAATTAATTAATAAAACTAGTTATTTGTTCTTCTCATATTATAATAATCTATTTCAAATGTATTGATAGATTTATTTTCAAACACACTCACTTTAAATAAATTCATTTTATTCAAACTAAATAAATTATCTATTTAAACTACCATTCAAACCCAATGGAAACCCTAATCTAATTCCAATTCTCATATTATTATTATTCTAACTCGAGACACCGTTCCGTAGATTATACGTAAGGAAATCGTTAGTGTCTAATCAATCACATCCAAATACTAATCCCATCAATCAAGTGAGTATTCATATCCCGTTTTATTATCATTTCTTATTTGGAGGAAATCATGTGATACAATATATTCAATCATGATATTCTATTGTTATTCATTCTAAATTCAATTCAAGATAGGTTATGTTATTACTTGCAACTATGTGAACATACTATGATAAACTGGACGACAGTAAAACCCTAATTCAATCAATCAATCCTGGTATCAATGGTAGATCTACTGGTTTGGATAACCCACCCCACATGGCTTACGAGTGGTGATTATGCCAGAGGCAATTAGTCAATCTATGGTGTTTGTGTGGAGTCAATTATATGCAAGTGTCAAGTCAAGGGGTTTATATTGTGTCGGTTTATCTATATGCTTCGCTATTGCCATATAAGTCTTAATATTACCTTGTGAATTGGATTATTCTCAATCAATCAATCAATCAATATGTATATTCAAAACTGTGATTACTCACAGCTAACTCGTTAGCTGACTTCATTTTCTCACATGATTTCAGGTTAAGCAAAATAGTGGACTTCTACGTGCTCATTTAAGACACGGACTTAGTCAAAATAAAAGACAATTACTATTTGTGGTTCAATTGTTGTATTTGTGTAATTAAACGTATGTTATCTTGTAACCTGATTTTAATATTATTTTCACTATTAGACAACCATGTGTTATGAACAATCAATCATTCCCTCGTCCGCTCCGATGATTCCGCCGTCGGTCGGGGTGTGACAGGTGGCGGCTACCCGATAAGAGAAACTTGGAGAGTCATTGCGGTTCTAGCGTGGTTTGTGACGGTGGGGAAAGCGGTGGAGCTTGAGCCAAAGGTTAGGGGGGCGGGGTGAAAGTAAACTATTTTAGGGGGGCTGACTCTATATTTATTAAAAAAATTCCACTACTGGACCAAAAATTTACATTATCGAGCCGAAAATTTACACTACTGACGAAAAAAAGAGGGGGACACCCCCTGGCCCCAATGAAGATTCGCCATTGGGTGGAGATGGTCAACATGAGTTGTCGATTGGCCTCCCGTTTAGGTTGAGGTGGAGCTAGCATCGGTGGTGGTGAGGTGATGGTACGACCACCTTTGTTGTCTCTTTACATCACAATTTGTTCGCTATCCTTTTAGGATTTTCAGACAAAACATTTTTTGAGCCTACTAATCTGGATTTATACCATTATGAAGTGTAATAACTGTTTTATATCCACTGCGAAGCGCGGGTAGGTTACTAACTAGTTAAAGCTAAAGAAATAAACATAAAGCAGCCTCTTCATGTTCGTTTGATTTGTCAAATTGCTTGCTACTTTTTTTTGTTACCAACAATTTTTTGTTTAGTGCGGATAACAGTTTTGTTATAAGCAAACATTTTCCCATCAACAAGGTAAAATGAAACTATTTAGCTTACTCGTACAAAGGAAGTATAGTGTTCGGTTGATTAAAATCATCAAACTTACAAAAAAATAATAATAATAAGATAATAATAATAATAATAAATAAGTTTTAAAACCCGAATGTGATTTATAATAAAAATCCAATTAAAAATCAAATTGGCAAAAAATTAATCGCGCCTGAGAGATTCGAACTCTCGCGGGGAAACCCCATGTACTTAGCAGGCACACGCCTTAACCACTCGGCCAAAGCGACTTTGGTGTTATTGTGAAAAATTATTTACTCTTATCCATTAGTTGTGCTATTTGATTATTTTATGTAATAGTAATTGCGTTGAATTAGCTTAATTATTTCATTAAGAAAAAATAGAGAGAATATATTTCTTGTTGAACTTTTCTTTTTGTGTTGTATGTTTGGTGGGAATGATAATCGGGTCCGCACAGTTATTGTCTAACATTGACGAGCTAAAAGAACTCAAGAACACAACATTAAGGATATAAATCAGTCTGTTTATTTAAACTTCGTGTTAATTGAGGTTTGAGCGCTTGACATGTTATTTACTAATCGAACAAAATAATCATTCCTTGGGTTTGGTTCAATCAGTTTTGGTTGGGTTTTAGGTTTGTAATATTTTACAAATGGATCGTAAAATATAGCAAATGGGATTATGGGGATATGAGCATGTTTGCTTCAGAAGCACTAATATGTTTGTGATAACCTCATAGTGCACTTGTGCGATGTTAGCATGAAATAATGAAAGAAGACAGATCTTTCAAGATCAAGTAATTAGACATCAATATAACATTTGGTTTAGCATGAACAATGATATCATCATCATGAAAGAACAAACATGTATCAACATATCTTTCAAGTGTACTAGAACAGTTACTTTTCGCCTATTTTGCCTTTATCATAGTATTTAGTAATTTAGACCACCGTAATTACAAAAATACGGTGTCTGCATTTCTATCACCAACTGTACATACAATATATAGGTGGTGTAATCAAAGTATCGACTCCAGCTGCTTCAAATTTGGGTCTAAGTTTTCTGCGGGATAATCTTCTTCAGGAGTGTTATATGCGTCAGCTATAGCCTTTCCCTTTTCTAGCACATCAGCGGGAACAGTCCGAAGTAGGCTGCATTATAACGAACAGGTAGAAAATTGCATAACCATTTATAAACAAAACATAGATCACATACTGATCTAATTTTATTGTGGAAACCCCGTTATAGAAAGAGCACAGTCAATAACATGCTAACCAATGGAATCAAATTAAAAAAAACACAGCTTGCGCATGCCTAGGTATCCTTAGAGGGGGTTAAAGGTACAAAACCATTGAAAGCTGGATTTGAACTTGAGATCTTTAGAGGGACTCATTACTCAAGGACATGTAGACAGTTGCATAACCACTTAAAAGTAACAGAATAGATCACATACTGAACCTATTTTATTGTGAGAACATTGTTACCAGAAAACTCAAAGGACCCACCAAAACAATACTAACCAATGAATCAGATAAAAAACACAGCTTTTGCTTGGTAGTTGGCCTTCAAGGGGACCGGTAGAAGCTGGATTTGAAGCTGAGATCTCTAGATCTCTGCCAGAGGGACTCAAGAGCTTGCCACCGGCCCACCGCCACACTTTGCCACCCCCTTGAAGGTTAATTCAATTGCATTGTTTTTTAGAAACAAACCTGTTTAATGCATTAACAGCTACGCCGATATTTGACTTCATAGACTTGACTGAAGCTCCAGGATCACTTCTTGACGCATGTAGCAACAATGAATCGAGTTCTTCCAACGCTCTTCAAAGAAGAAACCCATTAGTCAGAAAAGGGTGGACATAAATATCATTACAATTTTCATGAGATGTGAGACGAGTATATAAATTACTAAATTTATGACAAGAGTAGTACTTGAGACATTGATCCACATCATTGGAAGCATTTTGATCATTGCCAGCTTCATTTGCATACTGTGCTACCTGCACATTCATTACAGAACCTAATATGAAATTATGAACATAAATGCTTATACAAACACACAATCATTCACATATCGTTCACAACTTAACAAATTATATGAATCTATTTACTGATTCATAAAGAAAATTCACAAAAGGTCTGGACTTACTGCTCGAATGTTCATACGTAATGATGCTGCTGGGCCCGCACGTAATAGACTCCTGCATGCAGCATACTGAGGCTGGTCTGTTTCCAGTGTTTTACCTATAAAGTATACAACAATGAGGTTTTATATAAATCTTAGCACAATATCAATATCATCCAAAATCATACTAACAGTTATATGTCTGAAAATGAGTCGAATGACTTAAATACCCATTCTAGAATGACAAATTAGGGAGATTTTGTCGAGTAGACTCAAGAATCAAGACAGCTGAGATTTTTTTATGATGAAATCATGAAAAAAAGAAACGGGCAAGTTGACTTGGAACAGCTCTAATCAAAGACATTGTTGCAATTCTCTAGAGGGAATGCTAAAATGGAAATTGTTGTAAATTTTCTGAGACAAAGGTATTATTAGGATGGTGAATGGTATAAAAAGTGACAGATTGGGTAAGTAGGGTGACGGGTCAAACAGGTAGCCTTTTTGTACGAGTGAAAAACGGGTCAATTTGGGTTAAAACCACATTTTGTCAAAAAAAAAATATAAATTAAATGAACCATTAGTGTTGCGTATATGAATATTATAATACTTCACTAATAATATAGTCTTTTGCATAAAATGATTTAGGAGGTTTATGCAGTAAATACACTTTGGGTGACTTTTGACCCATTCTGTCTGTTTATTTAAATCTAACTGTTTTTATTAAACCTGTTTTACATGTTAGAGAAAAAAAATCCAAAGACCTATTCATAAGCAAGTGAATCAAAAGTGATGAAGCTAGAGAAACTAATATTACCTAATTCTTTAATCTGCAATTTCGTCAAGATGATAGCTGGTACGTAAGACTCCAATGGTTCAAGCTTTTTTCTAGTTGACATTTATAAGAGAAATGATTAATATCAAACATAATGATTCATTTTGTTAATGTAAATAGATTAGTTAAATAGATTAGTTACTTAATCCTGTTATTGTAAATAGATTAGTTAGTTAGTCCAGTTGTATTAGCCCGATAAATTGGCCCATGGGCCTTGATGGGCCTTAGATTAGGGTTTCCACCTCTATATATAGAGGGGTTACCACCTTGTAAGAATCATCTAGTAATAACAATCAGCATCAGTTTTCATTACATGGTATCAGAGCCACAAGGCTCTCGGTACGAATCCTAGCCCCGTTACCTGTCCCGTTTCTGATTCCCGGTCAAGAAGAGGCTGCCTTCACCAAATCTTTTTTCGAGCAACAATTACAACTCACCACTGCCACCATCAACCTCGCCACCCCCCAATTTGCATAACCTGAAAAACCGCCGCCGTCCGGCAGCCCCACGCGCGCTCACGCGCCACCACCCTTCTGCCCCTGTTTCTCACGCGCCGGCGAGTGGCGGCGCGTGGATCCACCTCCGGCGACCCTGTTCACACCAGAACGCTCGCGACTCAGTTTCTAGTTGATCTGCAAGGTCAATTTTCTGCTCCGACACCTTTCTCGTTTCTGCTCCAGGTATCCACTCGTTTTTCAGATCTGTTCGAATTTAGTCAATGGCTGAAGAATCTGTGAAAGAAACCAAAACCGAGTCCGGTCAGATTGTTCCAGGTATTATCAATTACAACTCCGTTTTACGTATTCCTGTGAAACTTGATTCAAAAAATTGGAGTTCATGGAGTCTCTTTGTCGAAAAAGGACTTGCGAGTCTTGACAAGGAAGACCACTTGACAACAATCCCTCCACATCCGGTTACCCGTGAATGGCGTATTGATGACAGTGGTATTCAGATGGCCTTGTGGAATGCCATGGAGCCACAAATACTTACTATTGCTCAGAACTTTTCCACTGTTAAAGAAATGTGGGATCACTTGTCCTCATCTTTTTCTGCTAAGGAGTCGCTGTCACATGCCTTTTCAGTTGTTTAGGCATATAGTAGAGCAGAACAAGGTGATTTGACGTTTACTGACTATTTCACCAGGTTTTCAAAACTCAGAGACGAACTTCGTGTGTTGTACCCTCCGACCACCGATTTGAAGCTTCAGGAGGAGCGCAACAATAAAATGGATATTATGATGTTTATTGCCGGTATATCACCAAAGTTCTCTAGTGCTCGACCTTTATTGTTGAGCAACTCCACCGCTACTTCATCAGTTGCTTCCATTTATCATTTGCTTCGAGAGATGTACGGTTCAGGGGCAACTACTGGAACTACCGACACATCCGCCATGCATACAAGTGCACCTGCTAGCAAAACCACCGGTCGAGGTAATCAGTCAGCTACAAGAAAAGGTTTTGGTCGAGGCAATGGTATCACTTGTCATTACTGCCACCAGGATGGACACACAAAGTACAACTGCCCAAATCGTCCTCCTGGGTCTCTTCCCCCTCCTCGACCCAAAGCAAGGTTAGCTGCCTCTGAGGATACCCAGGATCAGGCCAGCCCAGCTAACCCGACTGTCACTCTCAGTCAGGAGGAGTATAACAAATTTCAGCAATTATTGAACCTTCAACTCCACAGCCCACAAGCCAATTCAGCTCGATCAGGTATGTTTTCTAGCCTTAATTCATCTTGGATTGTTGACACTGGGGCCACTCATCACATGACTGGGAATCAAGGTATATTATCAAACCTACAGCATACATCTCACCCCCCAGTCCGAATTGTTGATGGATCCTCGTGCCCTGTTCAAGGTATCGGATCCATTAGTAACTCGAAAAACCTGACCCTTTCCTCTGTATTGTATGTACCCGAGTTTCCCGATAACCTTTGTTCCGTAAGCCAACTTACCAAACAAAACAATTGCCTTGCCAAATTTTACCCTACCCATTGTGTTTTTCAGGAACTAGGGACGAACCGTCTGATTGGCACAGGGTTTGAATCAGGAGGCCTATACCGTCTGTCCTTATCGTCACAACCTTCAGCAAACATTTGTGACTCAAGCATCAGGGACGTCCACTGCCGGTTAGGTCATCCCTCTACAACGGTTCTGAGGCAAATGAGACCGGATCTATCTGTTTCTGTTGATTTTCATTGTGAGTCGTGTCAGCTAGGTAAACACACCCGGCGTCCCTATCCCCCTAGAGTGTCTAGTCGAGTCTGTAATCCATTTCAACTTTTGCATTCGGATATTTGGGGTCCTTCCCCTGTTAAAACTACTCTTGGTTTTGAATATTTTGTTACTTTTATCGATGATTATTCTCGTACTACCTGGGTCTATTTATTGAAATCTCGTAGTGAACTAAATTCCATCTTTCGAGAATTCCATGCGTATGTGCAAAATCAGTTTAACACATCCGTTAGAACCATACGTACTGATAATGCAAAAGAATACATGTCTGCAGATTTATCATCATATCTAAAAACACATGGTATTGTTCACGAGACATCTTGCGTATATACCTCTCAACAAAATGGCATTGCAGAACGCAAGAACCGTCACTTGTTGGATGTTACCCGCACCCTTATGATTGATCCTCATGTACCTCATCGCTTTTGGGGGGATGCGGTCCTGACTGCAGCTTATTTGATTAACCGCATGCCCTCCTCAGTTCTCAATGGGAAAACCCCATTTTCTGTTTTGTTTCCTACACACAACCCTTTTCCTCTTGAACCTAAAATCTTTGGTTGTGTCGCATATGTTCACGATCATCGTCCAACAACTACCAAACTTGATGCTCGTGCCATCCGTTGTGTTTTTCTTGGTTACTCTCGCGTCCAGAAAGGGTATCGGTGCTACAGTCCTTCTCTTCGTCGCTATTTTACTAGTGCCGATGTTACTTTTCATGAGTCCTGTCCTTTCTTCATTGAGTCCCCCGATTGTCTTGATGATTTATTTCCCGATTCCGATCCTGATCCTGACATGTCTGCGTCACCAACTGTCCCTACCATTCCTATCCCCCCAGTGTCATCTGCTCCTCCGGTCTCTGATGCTACACATTCGGACCCTGTTTCATCTGACCTGCCAGCAGAGGCTCCTCCTCTGATATTCACGTATACCAGACGACATAAGGACAAGACAGCGGCCCCTAATTTACCCCCTGATCATGATTCTGGTTCGTCCTCTGTTCCTGATCCCGTTGTTATATCTGATTCTCCCTCACCGGATACTTCACATGTTACCCCTGATACACCTGTTTGTGACCCACCTGGTGCACCGTATCCTGATATACCCATTGTCTTCCGAAGGGAACCCAGACATCACACCCGTTACCCTATTCAGGATTATGTCTCCTATGCACACCTGTCCACCGAATGTCATGCCTATACTACTGCCCTTGACTCATACCCGATTCCCAAGAATGTGATGACCGCCCTTGCTCACCCAGGATGGAGAAAGGCTATGGAAGAAGAGATTGGTGCTCTTCGGGCCAATCATACGTGGGATCTGCAACCACTTCCACCCGGGAAGCGCCTCGTTGGTTGTCGTTGGCTGTTCACAGTGAAACCAAACCCAGATGGACCTGTGCCTCGCTTGAAGGCTCGTTTAGTTGCTACAGGTTATTCTCAGGCTTACGGTATTGACTATGATGAGACCTTCTCTCCTGTCGCCAAAATGCCGTCGGTACGTATTTCTATTGCTCTTGCTGCCATTAATCACTGGCCGCTCCATCAACTTGATGTCAAGAATGCATTTCTTCATGGCATCCTTGAGGAGGAGGTATATATGGAGCAGCCACCTGGGTACATTGTTGAGGAGGAGGCTTCAAAGGTCTGTAGATTACGTCGCTCATTGTATGGTCTTAAGCAATCCCCCCGAGCATGGTTTGGACGATTTTCTGATGTTATGAGAGAATTTGGGATGACTCGTAGTGCCTATGATCATTATGTGTTCTTTAGGCATCACCAGGGCCGAAGGATTATTCTGGTTGTCTATGTGGATGATATAATAATCACAGGGGATGATGAAGTTGGGATCACAAATCTCAAACAGTTTCTTCAGTCACAGTTTCAGATTAAGGATCTTGGCCGACTCCGGTACTTCCTTGGTATAGAAGTATCTCGTTCATCACAGGGAATTCTTCTATCACAACGAAAGTATGTTCTTGATATGTTATCTGAATGCGGTCTATTGGGCTGCAAACCAGTAGATAGCCCAATGCTATCTACCGGAAAGCTGCTTCCTGAAGATGGGAGTCCGATGAAGGATCCTGAGCAATACAGACGTCTAGTAGGAAAACTTAACTATCTGACTGTCACTCGTCCGGACATCTCATTTGCGGTTAGTGTTCTAAGTCAGTTTATGTCCGCCCCATACACAGGACATTGGGACGCTGCTCTACATGTATTACGATATCTTAAAACCGCTCCAGGGTTGGGGATTCTGTATTCTGATCAAGGTCACTGTCGTGTAGGCGCCTTTACAGAAGAAGGAGATGACAGAGTATCAGGCTTCTCCGATGCCGACTGGGCAGGTTGCCCTTTTTCACGACGATCTACAACTGGATATTGTGTGTTTGTTGGAGGAAATCTGGTGTCGTGGAAAAGCAAGAAACAACACACAGTGTCTCGATCTAGCGCTGAATCTGAGTACAGAGCCATGGCAGATGTTACATCAGAGATGATTTGGGTCCGTCGTCTTCTCAGAGAACTTGGGGTTATTTCAAATAACCTGATGAGGCTATATTGTGATAATCAATCTGCCATTCATATAGCCAAGAACCAAGTATTTCATGAGAGAACTAAACATATAGAAGTTGATTGCCATCTAATCAGGGATCGGGTAGTTGGTACGAAGGTTGAAGAGGCATCTATTCAACCAATCCATGTTAAGACAGAGTTTCAACTTGCTGATATCTTCACGAAACCACTCCGGAAGACTCAAATAGATTTTATATGTAACAAGTTGGGCATGATTAACATCTATGCACCAACTTGAGGAGGAGTGTTAATGTAAATAGATTAGTTAAATAGATTAGTTACTTAATCCTGTTATTGTAAATAGATTAGTTAGTTAGTCCAGTTGTATTAGCCCGATAAATTGGCCCATGGGCCTTGATGGGCCTTAGATTAGGGTTTCCACCTCTATATACAGAGGGGTTACCACCTTGTAAGAATCATCTAGTAATAACAATCAGTATCAGTTTTCATTACACATTTCATATACAAAGGTGGAAAAATGAAAGTCGGATGAGAATAGTCAAACAGCTCATCTTTAAGTGCAGGACGACCAACAACTCCTTTTAAAATGTTAATGGGTTAAATATGATTACAAAAAACTATTTATTACAGCAATGATTTGTATTTTTAGTTAAGAGAGTTTGGAAGTTTTATGCAGTTAAGTACACTCCAGATGTTTTTTGACCCGTATTCGTTTTAGTTAATCTTTTGGCTTAACCTCTTTTGACCAGTTAGAATTATAACCAACCCATTCAAAGGAAAACACCCAAATATCAAAATATCATACATACCATACCCAAAATCATACATAGCATTACCATCACAAAGCATACGCAAATACCATACATAGCTTTGCCAATTTGCCATCACATATTCACATTACATACCCATATATCATAGCATGACCATCACATCCATCAGAAACCTATAAAGGTTAGAACTCAAAACACTTCCAGACTGTATTGAACAACTACACAATGAACTAGACATACTTGCATCATGCGATCAAATTGAAGTTGACTATAGCTCAAACATTAAACACCAAACAACCCTAATTAAAGGAGAAGGCGTTATGTCATCTATCATATATATAATATTGCAATTAACTTCATATTAGTCACTATTGATCTAAGGTATTTGGCCAAAGTCAAAATCATTGTCCACCATTACCTTTTCACGTACTTATCAAACGGACTACCTGCCACAGCATCTGCATCCAAATTCAAATTCAAATTCAAATTCAAAACCAGATCTCAATTCAAAACACTAAGCAAATCCAATCATCATTCAACTAATACTGTCAATTCAGAATGTTAATCGATCATCAATCTCTCAATATCGTATGGCTTCAAGTGCTGATTGATGAAATATATGTACAAACTTCAAACTAACAATCAAACATCGGCGTACGTTTAGGGATCGATAGACAGTGGAAGAGGACGAGAGAGATGGAGACCAATCGCCTACTTTGCCTCTGTTCATGGGGGGACACTGCGCACCTCACCGTTACAGCTTTCAACTTTCTCACCGGAGATAACTCCGGCGGAATATTCCGGCGAAACCTCGAGTTGAAGTGGCTGGTGCTAACGTGCGCATTGATGGTTGTTGTCGCCATCTCGTTTAGCGGGAGGGGTTATCAACTGTGAGGCTCTTATCACTTCACACTCTCTTTGGTACCGTGTGCATTTACGATTTTACCCTTGGTGGAGTATTTTGCATATTAACCCCTTTTAGTTCTATTTAATATCGATTTCTACCCTGATTAGTAGGGGTGTGCAAAAAGATCCGAATCCGAAACCGAATCCGATTTATCCGAAATTCCGAATCCGAAGTATCCGAAATTTCGGATATCTGAAATTTCGGATATCCGAAATTCGGATATCCGAAAATTTGGATTCGGATTCGGATAGTAATATATTTAAAATTTCGGATAATTCGGATATCCGAAATATCCGAAATATTAAATATATTTCTTTAATTTTTAATTATATATAAAAGTATAAAACCACATTTTAATATTTCATTCACACAAACACAATAACCCTAATCTCAAAACATCCGCCTCCACCCTCCAGGCTCCATCTCTTCGACTCCAGATCTCCTTCAAGATTCATCGTCGACTTCGAATCTTCGAGTAATCAGGTATGTTGTATGTGATTCTACTCTCATAGACTCATTCAAAGTGAGTCGGTTCTACCCTAATCGAGTAATCGTCCTTCGTTCAGGCTCGGTGACTCGGTGGCTCGGTGGCTACTCTAATCGCCATTTGACAGTTGCGGTGTGTTGGTTCTACCCTAAACGACCTTCGTCAACAAACGTTAGTTGATTATTGATTATGTTCTCACACTCTCCTGTAATCGATTATTGACAGCTGCGATTATTGACAGCTGCGGTGACTCGGTGGCTCGGTGGCTACTCTAATCGCCATTTGACAGCTGCGGTGTGTTGGTTCTACCCTAAACGACCTTCGTCAACAAAGGTTAGTCGATTATTGATTATGTTCTCACACTCTCCTGTTATCGATTATTGACAGCTGCGATTATTGATTATGTTCTCACTTCTTATTTTTTTATTATTCAAATCAGATTTGTTCACGCTTCAATGGACATCCCTGATACCAACACAAAAAACTCAGATTGTGAGCTAGTGTCTGAAAACGAGGTGATATCAAAGGCCAAACAAAAGAAGAACCAAAAGCAAAAAAAAGATGGAAAACCTCCAAGCGCACCCTCAAATGTAAGTGAACCTTGATCCACACGTACGAACAAAAAAAGATCTATTTGGTGGGATCATTATATTGAGTGTGATGTACTTGATTTGGCTGAGTGTATATATTGTCATAGAAGAATTGGTTGTTCAACAAAAAGTGGGACTACCCCTTTAAAAATCACATCAACACGTGTAAACAATACCCTCCAAACATAGATAAAAGACAAAAGCTGCTTGATCTTGAGTCTAAGACACGTGTTAGTGATGATGGTTCCATTGAAAACCTAACAGTTCCTCAGTTATGGGAGTTTAGCCAAGAAGTAATTAGGAAAGCCTTAGCAAAAATGTTGATAGTTGATGAATTACCTTTTTCTTTTGTGGAGGGAGAGGGTTTTCGTGCTTTTTGTAAGGTTATTAATCCCCATTTAACGTGCCTTCACGTTCGACTGCAACAAGAGATTGCTATGGATATTTTATTGAGGAAAAGAGGAAATTAGTGAATATTTTTAACAATATGCCGTCTAGAATATGTTTAACCACAGACACTTGGACTTCAGGACAGAATTTATCTTATATGTGTTTAACTGCACATTTTATAGATGACGATTGGCATTTGCATAAGAGAATCAAAATTTTTGCCCAATTGTTGGTCACTCGGGGGTATTAATTGGGAGAGCGGTTGAAAAGTGTTTACTTGAATGGGGTTTAAAAAATTTTGACTGTCACAGTAGATAATGCTAGCTCTAATGATATAGCTATTCAAAATTTGAAAAAGGTTTTTAATCATTGGGATTCTGGAGTTATGAAGGGAGATTTTTTACATATGAGATGTGCGGCTCATATTTTGAACTTAGTTGTTAGAGATGGCCTTAGTAATTTGAAGAAATCAATCAAAAAAGTACGTGCCCTTGTTAAATACGTGAGGTCTTCTCCTGCTAGACTTCAAAAATTTAAAGCTTGTGTTGAAGAAGAGAAAATAGAGAGCAAGAGTTTAGTGTGTATGGATGTTGAAACCCGTTGGAACTCCACTTTTTTAATGCTAGAATCTGCTATTAAATTCAAAAAAGCATTTTCTAACTTATTATTAAGGGATTCTAACTGTGAGAAAGAGATTAAGAGGTGTGAAGGTGGTTTAATACATGAGGATGATTGGACCGATGTTAAAAGCTTGTTGCCTTTTTTGAAGATTTTTATTTATGCTACGTTAAGATTTTCAGGTTCCCGCTATGTGACTTCTAATGCTTATTTGCATGAGATTTTTGGAATTGGCACTGTGATTGAGGGTTTGGTTAAGCATGCTGATATCTCAATTAGTCAAATGGCATATAAAATGAAAGAAAAGTATCAAAAGTATTGGGGTGAATTTGCTAAGATTAATCAATTTTTGTTTATTGCTGTGGTTCTTGACCCGAGACGAAAGTGGCATTACATGGAATTTCTTGTTAAAGAGAATTTTATAACTGAAAATGTCATGAAAAGTGTAGAATTAAACATGATTACTTTGTTTGAATCTTATATGAGATCTATGCCTCGAAAAGAAAACGAATTTGAGGTGTCATCATCTGCGTCGGCTTCTAGTTCTAGACGTGTAGAGGGCGATGAACAGGTTGTAATGGACATTGAGGAACTTATGACGAAGCGATTTGAAATGGCCATGGGAAATTCGGAAACATCATTGAAAAAAATGAGTTAGACAAATATCTTGGGGAGGAGCGTGAACCTATGGACGCACGTTTTGACATATTAAATTGGTGGAAAGTTCAACAGTGTCGATATCCCATTCTTGCCAAAATGGCTCGAGATATTCTTGCTATTCCTGTTTCTACCGTTGCCTCTGAGTCCGCTTTTAGCACCGGGGGACGGGTGCTTGATTGTTTCCGAACTTCCTTAACCCCAAGAATGGTAGAAGCATTGGTTTGTGCACAAGATTGGTTGCGTGCTTCTAATAATACAATTATGATTGAAGACACTTTACTCGAGATCGAGAAAATGGAAGGAGAAGGTTAGTAGCAAATTACCATTTTTCATTTTTGTTGATTTTCTGTTACATATGTTTTTTTAATGTTTTTTCTATTGTATCATAGGCTTGAAGGATTTAATCATGGAACAACCAACAATTATCATTGATGAAACAAGTGATGAATCATCGGAATGGTTTTAAGGTATCTTTATTACAACAATTATCAACAATTATCTTTAGTCTCTCTTACTTATAGCATTAGCATTCATGGTGATTTGCAATTTAAAGAATAGAATAAAATAAATAAACTATAACATATTGTGTGAATTGTGAATTGGCATACAAGTGCAGCCACAAAAAGTAATACAGCCACAAAAAGTGAATTGGCATACAAGTGCAGGCTGCAGCCACAAAAAGTGAATTGGCATACAAGTGCAGCCACAAAAAATAAAAAGAAACTATTTTGAATTGGCATACAAGTGCAGCCACAAAACTATTTTGTTCTATAATCTTTCAGGTGCAAATGATCCCAACCCCAGAATTCATTACTAAACCATTCTGTACAACAGTGATATGATAATTATTTAGGAATTTTTTTGGCTTATGGAGGTGTATCTTTAATACTATTACCAAGCTCTGTCAACTTACCATATGCCCACCTGCAAAGATTGATTAATATGGCTTCACTCGGGAGAATTTGTTCTAACTTCACTTTTTAGTTTTATTTAGAGCACAAAGGATACAAAGAATTTGAAACGAGTTCAATTTAATAGATATTGACAGCATGCATAATGCAGGTTTGACATGATTCATCCATATTAGGATCAAAGTTATAACATTATCTGGCTTATGAAAAGCCATGCAGGTACTAAAACAGCGCTTGTATGGATTGTTTTTTCTTGATTCTTTTTCTTTTTTGCTTCTTTTTCTTTTGTGTAGTTTAGAGTTTATACTTGTGTAGTTTTGTTTCTGTTGTTTCTTGGCTGTTTTTAGTTTTTTGTATGTGCTTAGTGCTGAAGTTTTATTTTGTTCTATAATCTTTCAGGTGCTTATGGCTAGTTTGAGATTGGGTGTTTCATTTTCAAAAAGTGAATTGGCATACAAGTGCAGAACTCAAGATTGGACTTTTTGAAAATGATTAACTATTCTAATTTGGTTATAAAACTGTTTTGAATTTTTTAGGATTTTTAGTTGGTATTTTGGTTGGTTGTATTACTATTTAGGCATTTGGCTGATTGTAATATGAATTTAAATGATTTTGACAATTTTTTTGGTTCACTGAAAAAATCGGATATCCGTTTAACTATCCGAATCCGTATCTGAAATTTCGGATATCCGAATTTCGGATATCCGAAATTTCGGATACAGATTCGGATAGTGATATCCACTATCCAAAAATTTCGGATATCCGAAATTCGGATATCCGAAAATCCGGATATCCGATTTTGAACACCCCTACTGATTAGGGTGTTTGGAGTCGGGCTCGGGAAAGGGGTTGGAGCCTAGTGGGAAGATCGGAAACAACATTTACGGTAGAATGGGGTCGAGAGTTTGGTGATCGAATTGGTGAGTGACCACTGACTTCTTAATCGATTTAGAAGATTTCATAACTGTACTATGACATTAATTGTTCTTTTACTGTCATAAAAAGTATTTAAGTTTTATCCATTATAAGTATAGTACCTAACTAATATTTTTTGTTCTAGAGATTCAATCATCGCCAATTAACGTGGAATCGGATTTTGAAAAGAAAAAAAGTGTTATTTTTATATTTAACTTGTTTATTTTTATATTAGGTTGTTTATTTTTAGGTTCTTGAGTATTTCACTTACAAATGAGACCAAACAACAGAACTGTCTATCAAGTGTATTCTAAATATATTGAATTTTAGATTTATAAAATCAAGTAGTCATAACTTCAAACGTTTCTTTTATTTACTTCACCTAGTTAATGATACTGTCATAACAACAACGAGACAAAGAGTTTCGTAAATGCGCTCTTATAACGAGTTTCGTAAATGCGCTCTTATAACGAGTTTCGTATACATGATGTTATATATTTCTTTGTGAAGAGGATAAATTTGAATAATAATAATAATAATAAAAGTAAATTACACAACTCATGTGAAAGATCAGCCTTTCCCAAAATATATTATGCAGATTACATATATTGTTCCATATAGCTGCCCAAACTCACAGCTCTGAATGGTAGGATTGAACCAAACTCCACTAACATGTTAATATGCTTGAAACCCTATATAATCTCCAGCTTCACAAATAAAAAAAATAAAAAAAAATAAACATACACCACAAATACTATCATAGATTATATAATAGAAATAATCAATTAAATACTTCATATAGTTTGTTGAACAGTTTATCCATGATTCACTCGTAGATGTCCGAGCCCTTTGATCTCTTTGTATTGAATCTTTTCATCCATTTCTGTTGGGACGAGGTAAGATGAGATATTAAAATATGAAACAACAAGCCCGTTTGAGTAAACTGACTCTTTTGAGATGGTTTTGTTGATGGAATCTTAGCAGGAAGAGCAGAAGTAGTGCTAGTTAAGGCGTTTAGCACAAGGAATGCAAGTATTGGAGAAAGGTCCAATGTCCCTCCAAGTGGCGGGATGACTCCACGAAAGATGTTTAAGTAGGGGTCGCATAAAGTGTTGTAGACAACACATAACAATGTTTAGATGAATAAATCAATCTATGTTTAAGATGTTTAAGTAGGGGTCACAAAAATATTGTTTGGTAAACCGAATTACAAATCTTAAATAGTATCATGGTTTTCAAGTAAGATACCTGAGGGGACTCACAATGACTGGAACTGAATCTCTTGAAATAATAGCAGCAAAATCATGATTTGATAAAGACCTTGAATTGCTTTGATTTCTGAAGTTAATCTGAAACAGTGTCGTTTGAAATAAGGTCAACTCGACAAGATGTAGATACATTGAAAGAAGCAAGATAAATAGAAGAGAGTAAAACGATTAAACAAGAAAATAAGCAAGGAGACATTACAAGTTTAGGCATAAACGGGTTGTTTGGGATTATATTCCACCTCCTATGAGTCAAACGGATAAAATTAGAAATATTCCACCTATATATATGTAGCCTGCACAACCATAAAACTTACTAATACTGACCAAAGAAAGTTAAATCAATGTCATACTTTGAAATTGTGACTAGAAGCTTAACACATTCATCTTATTAATGTCAAGCTGGAAGTTTAAACTAAATTCACTTGTGACTTAACATGATCATCAACATGAACAGTTTCATCTATATTCCAATACACTACATGCAATATGCTAAATATATGTAACACCCTCACCCTCAATCTTATAACAATATAATATAATAAGAAGGGTGCTACTAGTTGGGTTATTATAATAAGTCAGAGACTACAAACACAGCGGAATTTTATATATATTAAAAACTAAACTGTTTACATCGTTAACAATATTTACAAGACTTTATCCGACATTTCAAAACTTTGTTAACTTCAAGTACTTCATTCCCAAAACCCAACATTTGTGGCCAGTATCATACACCATAACCGGAAGCTAACTCTGTGGGGGATCATCACGACCACCTCTATTACTACCTGGCATGCATTAGAAAACAAACACAAAATCAGATAAACTGGTGAGTTCTAACATATACCACATTTCAATAACATTAGCCCATCAACTGTTACCACACCGAATGATTCACACACACATTCATCAGTCCATTTATTTATCCCAGTATTGATATGCATATCGAATACCAACAAGGTATTTATTGACATCTTTTTATCAATTTTAACTTGGTGGGTGAAACCTCCACCTCGCGCTTTGACGGGTCAAACCTCCGTCTAGAATTTGGTGGGTCAAACCTCCACCTCGCGCGTTGACGGATCAAACCTCCATCTATAATTGGCGTTGACGGGTCAAACCTCCGTCTATAGTTGGTGGGTCAGACCTCCACCTCGCCATTTACCACAATTTACCACTTTCAACTCATTTTCACATTTTATATTTATTTATATGCATGCCAGTGCCCGATTTTATCAAACAACATTTATCAAACGCATAATCACATAAAAAGGGCAATTAGAACTCACCTTAATGTTTTTTAACAAGTGGTTATCAATCCAACTATGCTAGGGCAGCTAAAACTTCTCTTTCTCAATGCAACCTAAAACAACAACCCTAATTTAGTGAAATCACCCCTGGCTGACCACTTCATACGACTAAGGCTATGCGACTAGACTCATTCGTACGACTGAATCATGCGACTGAGCTTAGTCGTACGAATGGACTATACGACAGAGGTGCGAATGAGCTATAACAGGGTTTGTGCGAATGACCTCCATTCGTGCGATTGGTTCATGCGACTGAACTTCAGTCGTACGATTGAACAATGCGGTTGACTCAGTCGCACGAATGGGTCATGCGACTGGGCTCATTCGCCTGAAACGGATCAGCAGCTGTGTTCTTGACATATTTGATTCAAAAACTCGAGTTTTAACCGTTCAGATTATGCCATGTTCACAACAGAACATGTACACCTTATTTACAACCATTTCGGGTCCTTATTTCATCAAACTTCCCAAAAACTAGGGCTCGAACCTTCACTTTTCAGTTTAACAGAAAGATTGAACAGAAACTCTGATTTAAACATGTTTTTGGATCAATTCCCACCACCCACACAGCTTAACATATTCAAAAATCGATCCGTACTAAGCAAAACTTACCAAAACGGAGCTAGTTTGATCAATTTGGGCAAGAGCAGGGTGTTTGGGTTCGAAGGGGACAAGGGAAGAAGGTTCAGCAGATAAAATCTGCTTGTTAATACCCTTAACCGTCCTACTTATCCTTCATGCCTATTTTAGCCGACATACTCAATCGCACGACTGGCTTATTCGCACGGCTCAATCGTACGATTGAGCCCATACGCCCGTCATTCGTGCGATTGAGCTTCATTCGCACGTATGGCATGCGACTGAACACTAATTTTAATTAAATAAATAAATTTTGAACTTTTGGATGTTACAAGTCTACCCACCTTATTTAGGGTTTCGTCCTCGAAACCTGACTAAAACAAATGAGGGTAGTTCCGTCTCATCTCTTCTTCTGGTTCCCAGGTTGATTCAGATCCTTGGCGATGTGCCCACTGTACCCGGACTAAGCTAATGCTCTTATTTCTAAGTTTCTTCTCTTTACGATCCATAATGGCCACAGGTTGTTCAACATAATTGAGTTTCTCATCGACCTCAATATCATCTAATGGTACATATTGAGTTTCATTAGCTAAACACTTTCGTAACTGAGAGACGTGGAAGGTTGGATGAATAGCACTTAATTCTTCAGGCAAGTCCAACCTATACGCCACGTACCCTACTTTCTCCACTATTTGGAAAGGTCCAATAAAACGTGGACTTAACTTGCCCCTCTTTCTAAATCGAATAATGCCCTTCCAGGGAGAAACTTTTAACAATACAAAATCCCCAACTTTAAATTCTAATGGTTTCCTTCTACGATCTGCATATGCTTTCTGCCTGCTTTTCGCCTCTCTAATACGATTTTTAACTACTTCAAACTTTGACATTGTTTCTTCAACTATTTCACTATTTCCCAATTCCTGTTGCCCTATATCTCCCCAATAAAGTGGAGTTCTACACTTTCTTCCGTACAACATCTCAAACGGAGACATCTGAAGGGTAGCTTGATAACTGTTGTTGTATGTAAATTCAGCTAAAGGAAGATGACTATCCCAGCTACCTCCAAAATCAATACTACATGCCCGTAGCATATCCTCCAATGTCTGAATAGTTCTTTCACTTTGACCATCTGTTTGGGGATGATAGGCTGTACTAAAGTAAAGTCTAGTTCCCATGGCTTCGTGAAATTTTCTCCAATACCTGGAGGTAAATCTGGCATCTCTATCAGACGTGATACTATTTCTTTAGTAAAAATATCAGCTAACTTTTCCACCGAATAAGTTTCCCGTATTGGTAGAGATAAAGCACTCTTGGTTAGCTGATCTACCACTACCCAAATAGTATCATAACCTTTTGGTGTACGGGGCAACTTCATTATAAAATCCATAGTCAGATCATCCCACTTCCAAACTGGAATAGCTAATGGCTGTAATAATCCATAAGGTTTCTGATGTTCAGCTTTTACTTGGGCACAAGTCAAACATTTATTTACATACCACATCACATTAAATTTCATCCCTGGCCACCAATAATCTTGCTTCAAATCTTGGTACATCTTAGTCATGCCTGGGTGAATGGAATACCTAGATTTGTGAGCCTCATCTAGTATCATATCACGTAAAGCCAACGGAACCCACATTCGACCAAACCTGATTTTAACACCCTGACTATTCTCTTCTAAATATTTTTCTTGACCAACCATTCTTTCTCTTTTAATATTTTCTTCTTTTAATGCCTCCAATTGGGTTTCCTTCAACTGTTGCATAAAATCAGAAGTAATCACAAGTTTATACGCCTTAACCTTAATCGGTTCGTACTTCTCCTTTCTGCTCAATGCATCAGCAACCACATTTGCTTTTCCGGGGTGATACAAAATTTCACAATCATAATCTTTGATTAACTCCAACCATCGCCTTTGTCTCATATTCAAATCTTTTTGCTCAAAGAAATACTTCAGGCTCTTATGATCAGTAAAGATGGTACACCTCACTCCATATAAGTAGTGTCGCCATATTTTAAGAGCAAAAACTACAGCTGCTAATTCTAAATCGTGGGTTGGGTAATTGACTTCATGGGTCTTCAACTGTCTAGAAGCATAAGCAGTAACTCTCCCACGTTGCATTAAAACACACCCCAATCCCTGATATGATGCATCAGAATATATTACTAAATCCTCTACACCTTCTGGTATTGCTAATACTGGGGCTTGTGTCAATCGATTCTTTAGTTCCTGAAAGGCAGCTTCCTGTTCCTTATTCCATTCATACTTAACGTCCTTTCGAGTTAATTTCGTCAATGGAGAAGCAATTTTAGCAAAATCCTGAATGAATCTCCTATAGTATCCTGCCAGTCCTAAGAAAATACGAATTTCTGAAGGACTTTTAGGAATTCCCCAGTTCACCACAGCTTCAATCTTTGCAGGATCCACCAATAATCCATCCGCATTCACCACATGACCCAAAAATTGCACTTCCCTTAACCAAAATTCACATTTCGAGAATTTTGCATATAACTTATTCTTTCTCAAGGTTTCCAATACTTCTCGAATGTGACAAGCATGATCTCCTTCATTCTTAGAATAGATCAAAATATCATCTATAAACACAATTACCGATTTATCCAGCATCGGTCTACATACTCTATTCATCAAATCCATGAAGGCAGCAGGAGCATTCGTTAACCCAAACGACATCACCAAAAATTCATAATGCCCATATCGCGTACGAAAAGCTGTCTTTGGTATGTCTTCTTCTCTTACCTTCAACTGATGATACCCGGATCTAAGATCTATCTTTGAGAACCAATTAGCACCTTGGAGTTGATCAAATAAATCGTCTATACGAGGTAATGGATATTTATTCTTAACAGTCAGCTTGTTTAGTTCTCTGTAATCTATGCATATCCTTAAACTGCCATCTTTCTTCTTTACAAACAGAACTGGAGCACCCCACGGCGAAGAGCTGGGTCGGATAAAACCCTTGTCTAATAATTCCTGTAATTGCTTCAGGAGTTCCTTTAACTCAGCTGGTGCAAATCTATAAGGGGTCTTAGCGACAGGTTTTGCCTCAGGTATTAAATCAATTCTAAACTCAATTTCTCTATCAGGAGGTATACCGGGTAGATCCTCTGGAAATACATCGGGGAAATTACAAACTACTGGAACATCTTTTAATTTCCTCGTCTCCTTAGCAGTATCAACTACATATGCTAAGAATGACTCACAACCCCTATTCAATAATTTCTCAGCCTTAATCATAGATATGACTTTCACCCCACTATCATGATCATCACCAAAAACCGTTACCGAATTACCATCTGGTGCTCGCAACACAATCATCTTTCTTTTGCATATTATCTGAGCCTCAAACGTAGATAACCAGTCCATTCCCAATACTACATCAAAACCTCCTAATTTCATCATATGTAACCTAGTAGGAAATTTTACACCCTCTAATTCGATAAAACAATCATCTATTACCTCACTAACAACTATAAATTCGTTAGAGGCAGTTTCTACTAAAAAGGCAACATCTAGCTTTGATGGTTTAACTTTTATTAAGGCATGGAATTTTATTGATATGAAACTTCTATTAGCCCCCGAATCAAATAAAACTCTAGCAGATACATCATTAACAAGAAACGTACCCGACACAACATCCGGTAATGCCTTAGCCTCCTCCGTATTCATTGTAAATGCTCTCCCCGCAGTACCGCTACTACCACTCATGCTGACTTTACTCGGTCCTCCCACTGCACGAATAGGAACCGGTCCAGGTCTAAGCTTTGGACATTCAGATTTCATATGTCCCATCTCCCCGCATCCATAACACCGAAGTTCTGGACATCTGGAAACGAAATGTCCAGGCTTCCTGCATTTACGACATGCCGGGTGACTCAATCTACATTCTCCTCTATGAAACTTCCCACATTTATTACACCGAGGAGGGGGACCTACAAAGCCTCTAGCATTAAACTTTCTTTTCTGCGGCCCACCTTGTCCATACACAGGCCTAGAACTCAGTGAAGCTTCCTGATGACTAACCACTTCTTCTTTCATCACAGGTTTCTCAGACTCAGCGACTTCCTCATACATGTCCGCAGCCAAATTCACCGTGGCTTGGTAAGTAGTAGGAGAATTAGACTTTACCAGCATTCTTACCTTAGGTGGTAATCCCTGGATATATCTAGTAATTCTCTTTGCCTCAGGAGTTACCAAATGAGGCACCAAACGAGCCATTTCTTCAAATCTAGAAGTATACTCTTTATGACTTAAACTGCCTGCCTGAAATTGCAAAAACTTGATCTCAATTCTGTCCATCTCGCCTTTCGGACAGAACTTTTCTATCATCAGTTCTTTAAAAGTTTCCCACGTCATCTGACTTACGGCGGCCTCACCCATGGCCTGTTCCACTGTATCCCACCAGTACAAGGCTTCTGCTTGAAAAGAATGCACTGCAAAGCCCACCTTCTGATCTTCCTTACACCTACTAAGTTTAAACGTTGCTTCCATCTCTCGTAACCATTTGTAAGTTACTACTACATCCTTCTGGCCTTCAAACTTAGGCGGGTCACATTCCTTAAAATGCTTATATGATATTGGTTTCTCCACTACAAGCTTAACAATAACAGGTGGAGGAGTTGGTTGGGAAGATGATTCACCACCTTTCCTAAGGTCACTCAACATTTCAGGTAAGGTAGTACGCAACACTCGGGCGACTTCATCACCTATAGCCGCCTTAAGTTCATCACCTGAGATCCTAGCTTCGAGTCTAGGGTTTGTATTACCAGTTTCCTCCATCTACAATAAGAAATAAACCATTATCAAATAATGAGTGATACCAGGATGCTGCATATAATGTAAATTGCTCATAACATTGGCCAGGTGTTATCAATTATTTACTTATTCACACCATCCTGCCTCTTCTCATTATCCTTTCACAGTTTATTTCTAACCCTATCTAAAGCACAAAATCATGCATACACATAATACTAATCTTTTAATTCAACAATCACCTTCATTCAACACTTGACTGAATTATTACTAACAATTGAATACTCATTCACACAATAGTTCACCCCACCTCCGGTGGTAGATACTGGCGCTTCCCATATATTCAGTTAAAGTTTGAAACAATTAATTGTTCAAATCTCTTTAACCAAGGCTCTGATACCAACTTGTAACACCCTCACCCTCAATCTTATAACAATATAATATAATAAGGAGGGTGCTACTAGTTGGGTTATTATAACAAGTCAGAGACTACAAACACAGCGGAATTTTATATATATTAAAAACTAAACTGTTTACATCGTTAATAATATTTACAATACTTTATCCAACATTTCAAAACTTTGTTAACTTCAAGTACTTCATTCCCAAAACCCAACATTTGTGGTCAGTATTATACACCATAACCGGAAGCTAACTCTGTGGGGGATCATCACGACCACCTCTATTACTACCTGGCATGCATTAGAAAACAAACACAAAATCAGATAAACTGGTGAGTTCTAACATATACCACATTTCAATAACATTAGCCCATCAACTGTTACCACACCGAATGATTCACACACACATTCATCAGTCCATTTATTTATCCCAGTATTGATATACATATCGAATACCAACAAGGTATTTATGAACATCTTTTTATCAATTTTAACTTGGTGGGTGAAACCTCCACCTCGCGCGTTGACGGTTCAAACCTCCGTCTAGAATTTGGTGGGTCAAACCTCCACCTCGCGCGTTGACGGGTCAAACCTCCGTCTATAATTGGCGTTGACGGGTCAAACCTCCGTCTATAGTTGGTGGGTCAGACCTCCACCTCGCCATTTACCACAATTTACCACTTTCAACTCATTTTCACATTTTATATTTATTTATATGCATGCCAGTGCCCGATTTTATCAAACAACATTTATCAAACGCATAATCACATAAAAAGGGCAATTAGAACTCAGCTTAATGTTTTTCAACAAATGGTTATCAATCCAACTATGCTAGGGCAGCTAAAACTTCTCTTTCTCAATGCAACCTAAAACAACAACCCTAATTTAGTGAAATCACCCCTGGCTGACCACTTCATACGACTAAGGCTATGCGACTAGACTTATTCGTACGACTGAATCATGCGACTGAGCTTAGTCGTACGAATGGACTATACGACAGAGGTGCGAATGAGCTATAACAGGGTTTGTGCGAATGACCTCCATTCGTGCGATTGGTTCATGCGACTGAACTTCAGTCGTACGATTGAACAATGCGGTTGACTCAGTCGCACGAATGGGTCATGCGACTGGGCTCATTCGCCTGAAACGGATCAACAGCTGTGTTCTTGACATATTTGATCCAAAAACTCGAGTTTTAACCGTTCAGATTATGCCATGTTCACAACAGAACATGTACACCTCATTTACAACCATTTCGGGTCCCTATTTCATCAAACTTCCTAAAAACTAGGGCCCGAACCGTCACTTTTCAGTTTAACAGAAAGATTGAACAGAAACTCTGATTTAAACATATTTTTGGATCAATTCCCACCACCCACACAACTTAACATATTCAAAAATCGATCCGTACTAAGCAAAACTTACCAAAACGGAGCTAGTTTGATCAATTTGGGCAAGAGCAAGGTGTTTGGGTTCGAAGGGGACAAGGGAAGAAGGTTCAGCAGATAAAATCTGCTTGTTAATACCCTTAACCGCCCTACTTATCCTTCATGCCTATTTTTAGCCGACATACTCAATCGCACGACTGGCTTATTCGCACGGCTCAATCGTACGATTGAGCCCATACGCCCGTCATTCGTGCGATTGAGCTTCATTCGCACGTATGGCATGCGACTGAACACTAATTTTAATTAAATAAATAAATTTTGAACTTTTGGATGTTACAATATACAACAAAACTGTTTCATAACTTATATCCCAAATTGGTCATTAAACTTGTTACAAGGTTTACATTTCATCATCAACCAATGATTACGTAGAACAATTGACAAAAGTGCATTGCCATTTCATGACATCAACCAATTATTATAGAGTCACGCTTGCATGTATTTTCACACGATTTCGTTTGTATGTTTTTCAGTTCGTTTATAATTATTATTGTGAGTGAAAATCAAATGCAAATGAAACGTAAATATTTGATAAGTATAGTACTAAGGTTGTTATTAGCAACAAAAATAAAGTTAAAAGTGTCGTTAGTTAAATTATTAATATAGTTTATTATAGACCAATAAACAATAATTTAAATCATTAAAATCTAATTTATCCTAACCTAAAAAAAATATAGCACCCACTCACAATTTTAGTTGAAGGGTTTGCAAAGGCAATGTAGTCATTAGGCTTAGCATGTAATGATATCTCTCTAACATATCAAAACTAGCTATAACCCCATCTGTAGTAGGAGATGTAAAGATTAATATATAGAATAACTTTTTATTTGATTGATAAACTTGTTTATTCATCTTTTCAAAATTTATAGTTCTATTTTTGTAAGTTTCTATTACAATACGAGTAATAAACAAAAAGGACCATATACAAGATGGCTAGAAAGAGTTGTGCTATCTGTCTCAATCCATTAGCATAACTAAAATCAATAAAAATTAAAGTTACAATTACAGTAAGAGGTTATAAATTTAACTACATTCCCCATCTATATTCTATACTCTAAACTTTTGCATTTGATTTTTTCTATTTTATTCCAGCCTCTTTTGCGCATGCTAGTTTTTTTTTCATACTCTTATTACATCTAAAATATAAAATTTTATAAAACCTGAATATATCATTATGACATTTTATTTTTGTATACGTTTCATTGTATATTTCATTCGAAATGAAATTACACATGATAATTTACAGATTATTAAAACTCAAGCGTACAAGCCGTCATTTGCTTTAAAATTTTGAATTTTACAATTTATTTCCTGAAATGACTTTTAAACTATGAACATTTTATAAAATTTGAGTTTTCGTTGCAACATGTTTATTTTTGTCATAGTTTCGTCGTGCATTTTTTTTCCGAAAATGACTTGATGTAAATAATTTGATACCACGGGGTGAATGTTAATGTTCAATTCATCAAAACTAAATCTTACGCATTTCAACACCCCAAACACATCCTGTAGTTTCATAAATATGGTAACAAAATGAATAGTGAACTTCAATAGCTCTCTTTAGTATCAACTAAAGATAAAGCTAGCAGTTTCAATTTTTGTGCAAGAAGTGATGTACTCGCGCGTGTGCGACTCTGATTGAAGCGTATGAAAGCGATCGCCTCTCGTACAAGCCTCACCTGAAAATGTTAGAAGCACATCGACGGCCACCTGAAGTCCATTTGGATGTGTATGCTAATTTATTCCAGTATAATCCAGTATAAAAACTTAAGCTATTCTCAAATGCACCTGTGAGAATCTTGACGAGTCCTTTGTTGAAAATCTAAGCAAAAAATCAACTACTATTTTTGTTACCACTTTGGTTGAGTTGTAAACACAAACATACAAGTTAAGGTATTTAAATTGTTTTCTAAGTTGAAGGTAACATTTGTCTATATCCTACTCTTGTAATAACTTTGTTACAAGTGAACTAGGTATCGTTGTTGTTTAACCAAATGAGTTGTAATACATAACTTTTTTAAAAGAAATTTAAGTAGAAGTCCTTAAAGCTTTTATTAGTTCTTTTATTATTTTTATTCTTTTCGGAGTTTTTATCATTGTTTATTTTTTTTAATTTGATAATTTACTTGAACATAATTTTTTTCTCTTATAATTAGTTTTTTAAAATTCCGAATATAGCATTACGATTTGGTAATTTTTATTTATATTCCGGTATAAATTGTATTCAATATCGAGCTAAATCAAATATTATATAGAGTAAATTACCATTTGCATCCCCAACCTTTGTCTATTTTAACTGTTTGCATCCCTATAGTTTCAAAAGTGACATCTGCACCCTGACGTTTTATGTTATCTTTATTTGAGTGTCTATCGTTTTATTTTTGTTTCAATTTGAGTCAAGATAATTAATGTTGTTAGTTTTTCCGTTAAAGTTATTGTTGAAAAGACTAAACTACCCCTAAAATTAAATAAATAAAAAAACTTATACACCTTCTCCCGTTCTTCCTCATCTTTCTCAATGAACCCTAATACTAGAACCACCAAATCTCCATTGCTCCTACTCATCATCTCCATCACATGCTTCTTCCTCCTCTTCTACACCTTCTGCCCTTCTTCCCCAATCTCACCACCACCGCGGACCCCCAACCACCACCATCGCGACCCCCCCATCACCACTACCATTGTAGCCCCCATCACCACCACCACCGCAGCCCCCCATCACCACCACCGCACCCCCCATCACCACCACCGCACCCCCCATCACCACCACCACCGCAGCCCCCAATCACCACCACCACCGCAGCCCCCAATCATCACCACCACTGCAGCCCCCCATCACCACCACCACCACCGTAGCCCCCCCCCCACCACCACCACCACCGTAGCCCCCCCCCCACCATCACCACCACCGCACCCCCCATCACCACCACCCCCGTAGCCCTCCATCACCACCACCACCGCAGCCCCCAATCACCACCACCACCGCAGCCCCCAATCACCACCACCACTACAGCCCCCAATCACCACCACCACCACCGCAGCCCCCCATCACCACCACCACCACCGCAGCCCCTATCACCACCACCACCGCCGCAGCCCCGCATCACCACCACCACCACCGCAGCCCCCCATCACCACCACCAATGCAGCCCCCCATCACCGCCACCACCGCAGCCTCCCATCACCACCACCACCGCAACCCCCCATCACCACCACCACCGTAACCCCCCATCACCACCACCAACGCAGCCCCCCTAACCACCACCACCGCAGCCCCTAACCACCACCACCAACGCAGCCCCCTACCACCACCACCACCACCACCGTAGCCCGCCCCCCCCCCCCCCAACCACCACCGCCGCAAACAATCACCACCACCGCCATCCCTCCATCACGACGCCGCCCGTACCATACAAACCCACTTCAGAGCCTTCCTCGTACGGATCTAGGGTTTGAAATTTGGTTGATTGTGGGTTGAATTGGGGATTCAGTGGGTTGAATTGGGGTTTGAAGATGTGGAAGATGTGGTTTTTATTTTTATATTTAATTCTTAAGGGCATTTTAGTCTTTTTATAGAAGAATTAACGGAAAAACTAACGGTGTTAGGGTTTTGGATACAAATGGATATAAAAATGAAACGTTAGGGGGCTGATGGCAATTTTGAAACCGCAGGGAGAGGTTGTGTAGTATTAAATTAATATAATTTAAATATTGTTACACAACGAAAATAAAATGATACTTCACACGTGTCATATTACTTCTAGTGTGATCTAAAGTGAGGTGCTATTTTATTTGTATTCATGGATGAATGATGATGTTCTCAGTCATATGACATGTCTCGTACAGTTTTCCATGAGTACTGTGATCTGGACCACAAGGCCATTAGCCATACAATACAAACAAAGGGCTCTGCATTCGTTGACTATCTCCCTTCTTTCAGCTTTCCACTAAGTGAAATAATGCATGTTTTACATCATCCAAAATGTAGTGTTTTCTGGTGCTGTATATCCCTCTGAACATTATCCTACACGCATCCTATGTAAAAATATCTCTCATGTGAACAGACAGACAACGCAGTATTTGCTAACGCGTCACATGCAAGAACATGAGTCGCAATGCAGCACATAGTAAGCGAATAATTCGAGCGATACAACACACCATAAAACATGTTAAAAGATTGAATTCGACACAGAGCAGCGTATCTCAAAAAGGGATGGAAAAAATCATCTTGGAATAAAAATTAACCATGACAAGTAACTATATGATGTTATTCTAGTCATATGTCTTTAAAGTGACTACAAGTCATGCATAGCATAGATGGTAACTTCTCTCTTCTAAGTTGTCTACACAAACGAATTGCAAAATTAAAACTATTACATAATACATACCTCCCTAAAAATACATATATGATATATGGCTGCCTCATGTGTGCAGGAGATTCTGAATGCAAAAAGGTGGCTTCAAAACATATAATCCGAGCTGCATGATTAAAAGGAATGTAAAGGCAGTAAAAGTCAGAATCAGATTGGAAAACGGGCCGTTTAAACAAGTTGGGTAGTTTGTCAAAATGGCCTAATGGGTCGGCTTGGGATGATCCGAAACATTTCTTATCATTCAAAAATAAGCGAGCTTTTTTAATAGTTAGTGTGTTCAATATGACTATAAAGTAGGCATCACATCATCAATAATATAAATTTTATTATTAATTTCTTTTTAAACATTGTATGCATATAAAATACACTTTAAGCTAATTTACTTATATACTCGGTGTCAGTTGCCATAAATAACTAATGAATATAGTTCTAGTTCTTCATAAGATTCTCCCTGTTTAACTAAAGGTCAAAACACATTAATTGAACTACTAGAGACACTCAAAAGTTAAGATCTCTTTCATATCATATATAGCAGAGAAAGATGAGACCTTTAAACACGAGGTTGTGTGATTATTTGGCGGGCGGCGCAGTTGTTTCTGGATGATGCAGATGAACGTCTTGAGGAAGGAGATTGCATTTGATCTTCAGCTCTTCAAAGAATTTCTTCAGCTCTAAAACCAATTCAGTTCTCCTCCTGTTCTTTTCAGCATAATCTTGAAAATTCATCGTATGATTGATATACAGGGCCACTTTTATCTTGTTAACATTTTCAATCTCCTTCACGACTACACTGTGATTTGGGTGCCATAATTGGGGATTCTTCTCCAAATACCTAACCATAAGTAACAACAATATCATTCGGTATATAGCCAGAATTTACGTTGCAAGTAGTATGTATGTCAAATATTGTGTATTAAACTGACTTTTTTATCTTGTCTTTCAGTAGCCCAATCTTCTCAAAAGGTGTTGTAAAATCAATAGAGAATTGCACATCATCTCCCATATCTGGGCTTCTATAGAAATTGCTAATGGGCTTTGTAGACAAAACCGCATTGGGATAGTATATCTTCTCATTATCATATCTCAAGAAAACCGTCGTTAAGATATTCATCTCTTCAACTATCATCTGTCAAATAACAAAGAGTCCATCATACAAATGCAACAAACTAAATTAAACTTGAACCTCCCAAGAAAATCAGAAATATTGTCCATTAAAAGACGTCTAAGGAATATTTCATCATTTTCATTTCTAAAGCATTCCAAGTTGTACATATGAGATGCCAAAATGGAAATTGTTGCTATTTTCATGGAGAGGGAAGAGAGTATGGATAACATAAAATGTGCATATGGTACCTGAATCCCTTCAATGACACAACGATCACCAACGTCAAATGGATGCATTATGAAAACGAACACAATAGCTTCAAAGATAGTCTTGCAAGTGTTTCCAAATATAAAAGCAGCTACAACAAGCTGTGATGAGAGTAAAACAAGTACTTTGGTTGTAGCAATTTCAGTCAAAAGAAGCCACACAACTACAACTGCAACAACTAAGACAGCTGTAACAAGCTTGTCCAATTGTTTTACTGCTGTCTTCGTATCACTCAAAGCATGTGCTAAAGCTTTCCGACCATTGTAAACCTTTACCTGCATAAAGTAACAAATTACATTATTTCAGTGAGTAATTATTCACAGTTTTTCACTTTTTCTTCTATTAGTGAGGTTATGATCATAGAATCTCATTTGCAATTTGTGAGAAATGTAAGAAAGTAACCACTCTTTTTTTTTGGTACTAGAACTAATTTCATTCAAATCTTTAACTATATGTACACCAATTATATTAGAATAATTATACTCCTATATATTTCCATCATATGAATGAGATAGTCTTACCACCCATTCTGTTAAAGTTTTCCGATCAATTTGTCCTTTATCAGCCACATCGATCAGTGGAAACACATAATCTACCTCTTCCTTGATCATAAATCTCCTTAAATCCAGTTCTTCAATGTATCTACATTGTAAACATTTGTCATTTATTAATAAATCATCAATACATGAAAACATATTAAAAGATCTTGTAGATTAGATGTTCTTACGTAAAACCAGGCTGAGCAACATTCCTAAAAATATGATAAGCAGCAGCAATTGCTTCCATCTCATTAGTGATTTCCTTATCTGCAGATTCACTTGGTCTATCATAAGCACTTTCTTCAAGCTCGCCTGAAAAAGTTGAGAGCCCGGAGCTTGATATCACATCAACTAACATTTTCATAGTCCAAGCAGACACCTTTTCTCTTTTCATTTGATGAAGTTTACTTACATCAATCACCTCTTTCGTTTTTGCTTCCTTCCCTTTTCTCTTCACCTGAAAACTCAATTGGCTTGTGCTTGTACTCGCCCCAACCATCTGTATAGATTCCATAAGTGGAGGGCCCGATAGCATTAAAAGAACATACTGAAGAAAGATCGATTCTTGAATTCTATCAAAGAAATTGCTGACATGGAACGACGTCGCCAAGATTTTCAACAATAAAGTCTTCAATAGCCACAAAACCGCACCAACCAATAAGGACACAATAGTCCAAGTAATATAGTCCAAAACTCGGGAAGCTGTTTTTGATCTTTCAACATCTTGGCCATTAAACAATGATGTCCAAGTAACAAGAACAACAATCAACCAAATGCATACTTGAACACTATTCTTCAACCCATGAACAAAATACAACACTTTTTTCCTCAACAAAAAGTTCAATTCTATCAGCAACACAATAAAATGCATAAGCTTTTTAGTCACCAACATACCACAAATGATCACTGTCACAAGCACAAGCCATTTCCACAAATCCAAGCTCCAGATCTTGTAATGCTTCAACTCGTTAACCGTCAAGCTAGCAACCACACAACTCAAAAGCAACAGAAACACCATCCATTCAAACAAAACTTTCATCTTCACCCTCTTATACTTAAGCTTCTTTCTAATATTCACCTTCTTGTAAATCTCCTCATCCTCATCAACCCCCCCTGCACCTCCAGGAGACGCCATCAACGGCGTTTTCGGAGTAATTGAAACAGTCCTCGTCGTCTCCTTCAACGGCGTCCCATTCGGAGAAGCGCTAGTGTTGCCTGCCACTCTAGGCGAGGCCCGATTCGACGCGATACCTGCAGGTGAGTTTGAGGTCTGCCCAACTGGTTCAGGCATATCATCAAACATGTTGTGGTCAATCAAAGACTGCTCACCAAACCGCGATTTCGGCTTCGAGTAAACCGATCTCGCCAAGGTTTTCCTTCTGGTTAACGTTTCAGGATTGGGGATTTTGGGAGGCCTGTTGGGACTCCGCATAAAAGCTGCATTTTCTGCACACGAGTCAACCGATTTTCTCTGAGGTGACTCAGTAACACCTCGTTTCTCTTCGCCGGAGATCGTCACCACCACTTCATCGGTTTTTTTGTTCTCCGACATGTTTATCTTCAAAACCCTAGAATTTACAGTACACATAGTGTGAAACGTCTGAACGATTGACTATACAAACAAATTGAAACAGATAGGATCTGTAGGTGAACTGGTGAAGAAATTAACACATAACAATAAATGCTTCTTGAATCAACTGATTATCTAAAAAAAACACTAAATAAACCTGCAACTAACAGCAATTGAAAGCATTCATAAGCTCAGAGATCTGTTACCTGAGACTGAAGCAGTAATGATTAATCACTTCACCAGTTCACCATTCGCCATTGAAGATCAAGATGAAGACGAAGGTGAGCTAAACACTAAACAGGGTTAATGTTTCTAGAGAGAAATGATTATAAAGTTATAAAAAGGAGAAAAGTGAGATCGATTGTATATAAAAAAATGTGTTCTAGAAAGCTGTTTATGATAAAATAAACACACATACATGTGCAATTGCACCGGTGTGTGAAAATGGTGGATTAAGAGCGGTGGGTACGTCGGAAAATTGGGTGGTGCGGTGGCCGGAGAAAACTCCGGCGACGGAGAGACGACGGAAGATGATAATAATATTATTAAGAAGTGGTGCCACTGGTTCATTCATCCACTTTAAAAAAGAAAGGAGAAACCACAATAGTATGTATATAAAGAAGTTAGATTTTTTTTTTTTTTTTGGAAGATTAGTTTCAGTGGTCGCGACCCGAAGTCGCCCTACAAACCACGCGAGTTCGAGCCCCCGGATCCCCACTGGGCGTGGGTCTGCCCGTAGGACTTACTGTGATCGACGGAGTGTGGTTTTCACACCACACGGCTGGACTCGACTCGGTACTCCCGGGCGGGAACCCCACGAAATGTGGGTAAACCCTCCCCCCTCATGATAGAACCCGCGACCTTACGGTCACTTGTACTTATCCTCATCAAGGTGGCCACCAGGGCAAGCCCTGGTGGTTATTTTTTTTTATTTATCTAAAATAAAGAAAGTTAGATAACAGAAGGTGACAGAAAATAATATTTTTAAGAAGCTAGAAGGAATTTTTGAGATAATGAGGCTTTCTTTCTTTTTTTTAATCCCTGAAACAAAGATATGGTATAATTATTTTATTTTTAATTAAACTTATAGCATGTTGTTAGTGGGGCTTAAATCGTAAAAAAAATAATTAATGTTGAAATGTTGTCATAAAATTGCAAATTGAATATGAGGGGATGTTTGGGATTCTATTTGTAATCTTCTTTTAACTTATTTGAGGGGTAAAAATACAAAAATACCCTTCCAAATAAATCAATAAGCTAAAAATTTTAACTTATTGATTATTTGAAGGGTATTTTTGTCATTTCACCCCTCTAAAAGTTAAAAAGTCCTTTTAAAATGAAAAGCCAAACATGATCTGAGAAAATAAAACCTGTGAAACTTTATGTAAGAAGGCAAAACTGTCACTAACTCATAGGTTACAACGGTATGCTTGATGTTTGAATATTGATATAAAAAGAGGAAGTTGTTTAACGGCGGTGCTTTGACAAAAATAAACATTTGTAATTTTGAATTGTAAAAACCAATGTTTTGAAAGTTGGAGGGAAAAAAGTGTATATTTATATATATACTAGTTGGGGACCCGCGCAATGCGGTGGCAACGACAATTTACAACGCGGTGCTCGTTTTTTGTTTGTAAATGTACTCGCACGATGTGTACTATAACATAGATGCCAAACAATAAATCTCAGAATCCTACAAACATTTTCCATGATTTTGAGACACGTACACAACAATGAAGGCGTATAAAATGTAACACCAACAGAAGTCAGAAGAATAGTAGGTTGGAACAAATGTCAATAGTTAACGAAAGTGACCCAAACCCATGACTTAAAAAAAGCTATTAACACAACTATTAACGTGTGCTAGGAAGTAAACAAAAAACTTGCATGTTGTGGCAAATTATTCTGATTTAATCGTTTGAAAAAACCGGGGGAATAGATTTGTTAAAAGGAATTCATTGCAGGTGAGCATTATAAACATTATTGTGGGATTTCGAACTATTTTGGGTGATATGCAAGTGAAAAAATTCCATCATTTTTAGATCAGCTTCAACCCTTCGACCCGTATCTTTTCCTCGCGAGTTTCCATGACACCCTTCAAAATAGTCAAACCAAATCCACGGATTATGTCCACTATTTCAAGAAAAACCCGTGCTCTTCACAAATCATCTGCATCAGAAACATATAGTTGCTAAATGGAAATGTTTCTGCAGTTTTACCAACAAACAAAATCAAATATGTTTGTTACTTTTACATTTATGAGCATTTGTCCCGGGGTACTAAGGTCCTCAACTATTAATGGACACATCATTGTTTGATTTCCAAATTCACAAGCCCATGTTACTCCATTGTTGCTTGGATCATTCGAGGGATAATCATTCTGAGTGACACCATTATGCTGGCAAAAATCACCATTTTAAGTTATTTGAAAACTTAGCAGAATAATATTATGATGTTTGTAAAGAGAAGAGCTAATGATCACCTTTGGTTCGTCAACGTGTTTGATTCTGTCTGCGTGTTTTGTTACACTTTGCAAGAAAAGTTATGATTTGCAACGAAAGACTGATTATAACTTTAGAAGATTATGAAATAAAACCAATTTAAGGAGAAGTGTTTGTTGTTTTACACGAATATTAGGGAAAATGAGCATACCCTCCTCCAAACATGGGTTAATTTGCGTGACGTTGGTATATCTGTCATATACCACACCAATGAAAGCAATTTAGGAACTTTAAGCCACAAATGTATCAAGGGCTAATTTACATTCATAAACAATTTTAAAATTCAAGCTTAAACTAAACATTTGCACAAGCAGGCGATCTGGCTGCATAATTCGTTATCAAGATTCTGGGAATAAAAAAAGGTTGCTTGTGGGTGTTAATAACTAATGATTCAACTACATAATGGATTACTATACGAACACTTTAAGTCGAACAATTTCAAAATTCAAACTTAGACTAAATATTTGCATAAGCAATGATCTGACTACATAATTCATCACCAAGATTCTGGCAAATAAAAAGAAAGCTGCTTGTGGGTGTTAATAACTAAAGATTTGACTACATAATTGATTACTATACGAACACTTGAAGATTAATAGATTATACTATACCACTTAGCAAAAATGCATATACACATGGAGTCTAAGGGTTTGATAACTAATGATGCAAACTAAAAGAGATGATTAGAACATAACAGAAAAGACGATTGGCAATCGACCCATAATATACACCCACATAACAGTAAAAAGATTAAAGATAGAATCGACCCACAATCAACTAATGATGCAAACTAAAAGAGATGATTAGCAGCCATCAACAAAACTAACAAGTAAACTTAAAACATCAAAATATCAAGCATATTAAATCATAATCAAATCTCTACCAATTTCTAGTTGTAGAATAGAAATTGTATTGAATCATCAACACATTTTAATTGTATTATTTGATTCATGAATAAAATCTTAACAAAGTTGAATATCACAAATAAACGTTTTGATATCATAAATGAAATCTAAATCTCAAACCAGCATATATAAATGTATATAGAAGAAGATATATAACTTCACATACATGAGAATCTATGTTCTTGTTTTGAAGTTCAACATGTGCTTGAAGTCACACCAAAACTCAAAGACATATGCAAACACAACTAAAAAAGTTCAGTAAAATAACAACAAATTCATCATTTTTATTCAAAACTAATAACACGACAAATGAAATTAACCAGAAAGAACATACCTCCACTCATTAAGACTTTTAAGAACGCATCTACTTGATCTAGATTGAAACTGAACAATCAAGATTGTGACTATGTCATACAAAGTTACAAACCCTTGTTCTTCATAATAGGAAATTTATTACTATTTCCAGAATACATGACATGAATAGGTATTTTATGGATATTCAAAAACTATATCATTTATAGAAAATATCATCTTTTGCAGCTTGATGAAAATCTAGAGCAACTGCCACATCTAAGTGAACTTGTTCAGTGCTACCAAATGGATTGGATAAAGGATGAGTACAAGTATGGGCACTATGAAAGTGTTGGCAGTATATCCTTTCAGAGCCAAATATTTGAACCAACCAAATATTTGAACCAAATAAATCATGAAAAATCATGGTCCAAGTGTCCAACCAGCACACCAACTAACATCAAACAATTTGGCACACGTTTATCTACAACCAAGCAAAAACTAAAGATAATAAATATTTGTGGGTTCAGTTCTTTTAGCTATACATACATGGATTTCATTATAATTTAGAGTTACATGGATTTTCATTATTAAAGACTTCATAAGAACTAAACCAGTAGTAGTGTGAACCCATACGTATTTTACACAACCAAGAGCAATAGCTTCAGGCTTATTTCTGGGGTTAGGTCACTCACATAATTGAAATGTTTTTTCAATGTTATCTCAAATTTAATGACTATGTGGTCACAGAAGTTAGCAAGTAAAAATATCAGAACAGAAAGCTATAAACAGCATAATGCACTGGCTGCCCAAATACCTTTCAAAGAGGAGATTCTGCACGGGTTTACAGTCGTTTCGGAGCTCCGATCTCGAATAATCGATCAACTTACGCTTCGATTCCGGGATTGTTCTCCTCCAATTTTGATACGAAGTAAGCACTCTCGTCGAGTTTATGTAGGGTTTTGAGGGTTTTGAATTGACCGCCAATTGTAGAGAACCCTGAAAGAGAATAAAAAAACCATACTCTTTTCATGTTATGTAGGGTTTTAAGGAAGAAAAGCCCTACCTATGACCTTCTCGAAAGGGAGACTGCAGCTGCTGATGATGGTGATGGTACCTTGGTCTTCAGCATCTCCGAAAGCACTCTGTTCCAGCATCGCAGTAGAGGAAGGTGATGGTGATGGTACTCTGTTCCAGCATCTCCGAAAGCACTCTTCAGCATCTCCGAAAGCACTCTGTCCAAACACTCCAACAACAGAGTATCCTAAAGCAATAGAGATGGTTACTTGTGCATCGCATAGAGGAATTGTAACTTATGCATCAAGAGATGTACGTCTCTTAATTTTAAGAGATTTATGTAAAATGACATGTTTGCCCTTCTCAAATGAATATTAAGATAACTAGTAAGGAACCCGCGCAATGCTGCGGCGACGACATCGATATATTTCATAATACGATATTTGTTTTCTGAATACTTATGCATCAAAATTAGAAGATAATCACAAACAAATCACACAGCAAAACTTCAAAAACTAAAAATTAGATTTATAAGCAAACCATAGATCACAATTTTACTCTTCAAAGTTGCAGCAAAAACCACACAATGTGTCTCTGACTCTTTGAAGACGAAAGATGTCAAGAATGTCAAATCTGAGACTTACGATTCAGAATTGATCGGTGGCATAAGTTGAAAACAGCCACCGCCACCGGAAGCATCTTCTTCCTAGACCTATTCATCCCTAAAAAATAAAAAAGAAAAAACAACTCATAATCCTCCTAAAAAGAAATTCAAGATAAAATTATCAACCAACACTCACTAAAGAAAACACACATACCAAATAAAACCCAACTTCTTAAATTTACAAAAAAGATAGTGCAAAAGAAACCTCTTTGGCCCAAGGTCCTTTAACAAGATCATGATTAAGAGCCTTTTGCCAACGATGCATGCACTGAACATCTGTTCTTCCTGGAATAGGTCCAGCTTCACAAGACAAGAAAAATAAACAGAAAATAAGAGAGACGTTCGAAAAGGCTGGTATAAATTGTATATTTAATAAGTGAAGAATCTTGACCTGCAGTTTAAATTCCGAAAACAAAATAAAGAATTTATTTAATATATAAGAGAACTAAGAACAATATCAACAGCAGGCGTTCTATTCCAATCTAGTTGGTATAAGATAAAGAGGAATATGAATTATATTGTACAATGTTAAACCCAGATGCATATAATCCACTTGCGACTTATGCATAGGATATTACTGTTTTATAAATGAAACTGTAATGTATTTCTATCTTAATTGTGTTTCAGGTATAAACCCCTCTACACAAAAATACAATTAAAGAAAGAAGCTTACTTCCTGCACAACCTTGCTTTTGTGAGATTTATCGATGCTTTTAAGTGCAAAATATTCAATGCTTTTCTTCTTCCTCCCTTTATACACAGTCTGCAAAACAGTGTAGACCTCATCAGTATACATACTAAACTGAAGAAAAACGCAGAATTTATAAAACACTGAGAAACAGAATTCATTACTGAGTATTTTCCTTGTCCAATTGCCTCATATAGGTGGTAATGATTCATGTTGAAGACTGATGGTCCAAATGAGCCGGCTGCCCAGAAGATTTCAGTTGTCGGGTCCCACTATTACAAAGTAGGCCTCCTTGAACACGAAACTTAAGATATATGTAAATCTTAAACATTGTGCTAAATATAATAAGTATCCAAAAACATTGCAAATATCTGTATATCACAGACTCCCAATATACATTTCTAAAATCAAAAGTGACTTATATCCATACCTTGATCTCAAGTGCTTAATAAATAAAAAGGCAGCAACAAAGTTGAACTACATGCCAATGGGTGAGAAAATACAACACTACAACCCAAAATATGTACCCCTCCTCGATCTAGTCTTCTCAAAATCACAGCATACAATCAAGAAAGCGTATAATCCAAACAAAGATAAAACGCAAACTCATAAAAGAAACTTTAGTCAAATTCAACAAGAACCAATTCATATATGAAGCATCCTTTATACAAAACTACAAACACTTAAACCAAATTTCATCAACTTTCGAACATCAAACATGAGCATTAATTAACGGATGTACAACAACTTTCGAATCCAAAAATACCTTCCGGAAATCACGAGATTGAGAAGGATCAAATATCGGCCACACTTTATCAAACTCCTACAGCATCGATCTCGACGTCAAACACATCAAAACAAACAGATCGTAATTGCAAATAAAACGTAGTCAAACCGAAATCAGAAGTGTTTGTTGCGTACCTTTGGACCTCTGAGAGATGACAATATGAAGTACAGAAGCTGTTCACCCAATCTAGGGTTCGAGTGCCGGAATAACCCCACCAGAGGAGCACCGTTGCTTGCTCCGGTGTAACATCTCGTATATTCGCGACGCGTTAATAATAACATATATAATAATAATAATAATAATATTAATAATAATAATAAGATAATAATAATAATAATAATAATAATAATAATAATAATAAGTATAATAATAATAATAATATTAATGATAATAATAGTAATAATAATAATATTAGTAATAATGATAATAATAATAATAATAATAATAATAATAATAATAATAATAATAATAATCCAGGGGGTAGTTTTGACAACTTTAAAACTTCAAAAGAAGTTTCATAGCATCAAATAATAAAGTTTAAACCTCAGGGATCAAAGGTGTAAATATAAAATTACAACCAACCCCCGGGCCCCTTTTCCCCTTCGTTTTTCCGGCGCCGAATCCGGCGAGTCTCCGGCATACTCTGGCGACGACCAAAACGTGAAAATTGCTCAACTTTAAGCCCCACAACCGGACCAAATCGTTTCTTGGATCCATTTCGAACAGGTATCCAACGAAAATATGCGTTTGAATCAGTCAACAACGGCTATAAATCCCACTTTTATCTCGGATCCGAATCCAACTCACAACCCACTCAACACTAACTTTAAATTAAATTAAATCAACCGAATCGAACATTATCAGTTTACAAATCAATTACAACTCTCAATTCCAACTAAAACATACCAGAACCAATCCATTCGAACACTCGAAGCCGTCGGACCTGCAACTGAGGTGTTCACCTTCTTTCGAGCTTCGAAACCTGAAATTTATTGAGGGCTATAGTTCGTGAAGGTGATCCGAAGCTTCCCACAAGAGGAATTTGATTATCATCACCATCTGCACCCCGAACCCATCCCCTCTCTGCCGCGTCTGTTCGTCGATCTGTTCATCCTCAATTCATCACCAAATTGGGTAATTAAACACACCTCTTTGTTCGAAAATACATGGGGAATCAAAGCCCCATGATCGTCTCTGTAATCGTTGTCGATTTGTTATTCGATTGGATCGAAATCAGTTTAGGGTTCATATGGATTTGGGGGTGATCAACTGATTTAAGTTAAAAGAATTAAAAACCGAATTCTTACGCGGCCTAGGCCTTTGTTCCACTGGTGCCTGCGCTCCATGTTAATCAAGAGGTCGCGGGTTCGAAACCCGGCCACCCCATTATTTTTTTTAAATAGCTTTTTAAGCCTTAAAAAAATATAAGAAAAATTCTAAAAATTATAAAAAAATGTTTTATGAAATTAGTATATTTTTAAAGCTACCAAATTATTTATTATAAATTTATTCTTAAAATATTTTGGTAAATTAATTATTTTTCAAAAGTTATAATTAGATTAATTTGTAAAAATAAACCTTAAATAATAGTTTAAACTACTAAACTATTATTATAGAAAAAATCATCATTTAATTTATTAATCAGGAGTATTTCAAATAATTACAGAAGTTTATTTAGACGTTATCAATTATTACAAACAAATTTTATTCTTGTTGTTTCTTTAAAAATTTAATATTTAAGTAATACATATATTTTTCTAAAACTTATGTGTGTTACAATTTAATATAAAACTCTAATTCTCTTTAAAACGATAAGCTTATTATTAATTAAACTTAAATGTTGTAAATCTATACATATTTAGGTACCTTGTAAAGAAGTACCTTGGAACGACGTATATTGACCTTATTAATCATCATAATATACTTAATCGCCAAGTGAGTATTTCTATACCCCTTTTTCTTATTTTCACACTTTGGGGTGAAACATGTTACTTATTAATAATTGCACTTGTAAACGTTTGGATTCTTGTAAACTTATGGCAATTTACTTGTGAGTTGTGGTTAGTTGAACTTTTGTGGTTACCATGTTATGGCGTCATATATACAATCATTAACTATTGCTAGCCCAGCGAAGTCATAGATCTATGGGTAAGACAAGCCTGCTTGGTTGATCCAAGTACACTTAGCTGATCGTATATACTTTTAACTTTAATATAATATTAACGTCGTTTGATACTTGTAAAACATTGTCGAGGTTTTGATTGTTGCATTGTTCATAACATCCTTAATCACTTTATTCACTAACTTATAACTTGAATTGCCATCTTTTAGATACTTATGTATTGAAAACTATGGAATGCTCACCAATATTTTTATGTTGACCTTTTATTTTTAACATGTTTCAGGCAATAGCGTTATGTGGCTGTGAACAATCGTAACTCTCACACTTCGACGATTCCGCCGTCAAGGTTGGGGTGTGACAGATTGGTATCAGAGCCCATAACTATAGGGATTTAGGTTATTAGAAATGGTGACCTAGACTATAGTTGCATGAACCTCATAGAAAGATCCTTATACTTTTGTGCTTACATATTGTTTGAATGCTACATAATGCTATGCCTTTTGTGCAATTTGATGCCTTAGCATAGGATTGCCTTATGTATGCTTAAAACTTAGACTCCCTAAACTTATCTTTGACTCTTTGACTCTACCCGATAAATGAACTTCCTAAACTTATTCTCAACTACATGTGAAGACTACACTTATCGTCGTGGGTTCAATTCCTTAGACTCTATGTCTAATCTATGAAAATCTCATCAAGGTTTTGATTTCATAAACTAAAGAAATTTGTGTGGCACATAGACACCTGTATTCTGGATTTCCTGGCAAAAGGCCTTTGGGCTAAGGCAAGCATATCGTATAAATCTCATTGCGAGACCAGTTATGCTTACCTGGGGATTTCTGGGATGAGTGATAAACTATGGTCAATACACAAGTCTCTAAGGCAAATAGGTCAATTTACCTTGACGTGTCAACGATTCCAAATGGTAATGCGTTACCAAATGGAACATCCTCTTGCATCTTGAAAATTCTTGAATCCTTGAACTGGTTTATCACTAAAGTTTAAATACCTTTTCATTCTTAACCTAAATAATATTCCTGTTAATATTGAACCCATCCTACATTTCAACTCTTACATTTAAACGCTCAACGTGTAACGTGTGACGGTATTGAACTCAGTGTTTCATGTAACTATTTCTATACCTCGACCAACGTGAACATGGATTTTAATATACCCAAAGATATTGGGAATCTAAACCATATGGTCTTTAAAACTTTAAACCGTTACCTATAGTTCTCAAATCTTCTTAAAGATGTGTCCCATAACTAAGAACATGTAACGCTGTAGACGAAATTCCTACATCTCGCGATACTTTATCTAGGCAAAGTGTAAATGGTGATCTGATTTGATCATTGAATCCGTTTACTTGACTCGAAACTCTTGTTATAATTGATTACTTATAAGTACGCGTGTCTTCAATAAGGTTATGATTGACCTCATATCTTGAGAAGTCCATGTATTCCTTTCGATTGTGAATCGAATGTTCAAATCTCATTGTGATGTCGAATCACCTTTGTCCTTGAATTCGTCTTCCCGATTTAAGCTATCCAAGATTTGAACATCATAACAAATCCCGTTACCTCGAACTTTAACCTGAAATTTTGTAAACATGATGTTCCTTTTTGGTTACTTTGATGCAACCTAAAATTTTCTAAATTTCTAAGTGATATTCTTTTCCTTTCGTTGTTAAGTCGAACCTTGAACCGTCTGCACCATGGGAGATGCAAGAGTTTGTAAGTCAATCTATGACTAAGAACGCTCGTACCTCCTAAACAATTCTAACTCATCAAAACAGGGGTGATTCCCTTACTTTGATGATTCTCTATTCGTTTCAATAAATGGTTTCCAATTGTGTGTTTTATGAAATTTCATCCTCTGGATTAGGGCAAATTCCTCATCCTGAGAATTGACTTCAATTATTCTTATTGGAACTTGCACTTCACAAATGACATGATCTCACCAAAATAGGATTGAAACCCGTACTTTGGTGACAAATGTTAATCTTTGATTGTTTTCTTGTTATTATGAAGCTCAATCATCAAGATAGACGTAAATTTCATATCTTGATGATAATATCATTTTTATGAATTGTATTTTCTCAAATGAAACGTTCTCGTCAAAGTAGGAGTGAATTCTGGATTTTGATGAAGAAGTTCATCCTGGTATATTTTGTTTTTGTAAAACTTCATCGTTAAGATAGGAATGATTTCCCATACCTTAATGGTGAGTTACCTCGTCTTATTTCTGTGAATCCTCAACAATTGGTTGGAATCAAACTGTTTGATTGGTAAGTTGGTGGACATACCTTGGGAATACACCATCAAGTTAGGAGTGAAAACCATACCTTAATGACTATTCTCATTTATTGATCTTCAACTTACCAAGGTTGTAATCAAGTGACGAGAAGCATGTAGTAACTTAACGGGTGAAACAATGTTAGTGTTTTGATCTATCAAGCCAAAGCATGATCTCTGAACTTGAAAGAAGACCCGATTGTTTTAGGTTGATTTTGATTCCAAGCTTGACGCATGTAAATTCTTAAATCGATTTCTTTCCCTTTATCTTCACGTTTTGACTCGATCTAGCTACATCGAACCATTTATTCCTTACTTATCAACTTTCATTTTGAGATATCATCAACACCTAAATACGTGATGGTAGTCTTCCTAAACAATCTTTTGTCAAATAAAGATATTATCAACTTGTGATTAAGTCTTTCTAGTCATACGAATGTTCTCGTCTATACCTATGGGTATGATGAATTACGTATGCGATCTATCTTCGGAATTTGTTATCCTGCAAAATATGGTTACAAATACCTTTCTTATTGTTTGCGTCATTTCTTGAATCGTTTTTGAATCTTTAATCTTGAAATCATTGAAATTCTAGCTTGGTTTTGAACAACAAGACTCGTTATTATCCTCACTGCAATGGTTCATAAACCTTCGTAACTTGTAGTCATGGGTTTGGCATAAAGGAAAAGACGTAACTTGGTATGTGTCCAAGTGTCTTACCTTTACATATGACAAAACCTAATCTCCGTGTTCCCGAGAATCTTCTGTTTAATTTTTCTCATCACTGAATGCCTCTTATCTTAGAGGTTATGATGACAATCGGTGCATTATAGACCGATTGGCTAAAAAATTCAATTCGACCCATTATCTCACAACGTCGAGAAATTGACCTGTATCTGTTTCAAATATTCGTATACCATGGTATGGTGTTGTAACACCCGGAAGTCTGACTTTTTGGTAGGCTATGCGACTGAGCCTCAGTCGCCTGTGATTTATGCGACTGGAGGTCAACCGCATGGCTATTCGGCCGATTGAAGCTCAACCGCACGATTGGAGTTCAACCGCCCGAATGGAGTATGAGCCGCATGGAACATGTGCGATTGAGGTCCAATCGCATAGTGTTGATGCGACTGAAGGTCCAGTCGCCCCTGGACCAGATGCGAATGGGCTATGGGTATAAAAAGGGGGTAGCTCCATTCTCCTCCCCATTTTCAGTCGGGAGAGAGCAGTGGGCGACAAAGAACAGAGAAGAAGAGAGGGAAAGTGCTGCCCGAGTTCAAGATCGATCGTGAAGCTAGCCAAATCGAAGCTCATCAACTCCTACCTGACAATGTGAGTTCTAGGACCCCTCATTTACATGTTTTCTAACGATTTTGGGGCTGGAAACACATTAAAACCCTAGTTTTGAAATAGTGAAAGTTTGACCCATTTGGGTAAATCTTGAGTAATGTGTTTATGTTATGAATTAGGACTAGTATATGCTTGTATGAGGTCCTAGTAGAAATCCCTAAGGCTTGGGAGGGTCGAAATGGGCTAAAAATGGGTTTAAGATGAGTTTGGGTGCGGGAGTTCGCGACTGCTGTTCATGAAGAACTCCAGTCGCTGCCCAGTTAGGGTTATGCGACTGAAGGGCCATTCGGCCGAATGAGTAATAGTTGATGTCCAATCGCCCGACTGAGACTCAGACGCCCGATTGAGTCTCAATCGCACGATAGGTGATGCGACAGAGGGTTTCGGTCGCATAAGCTCAATCGCAGAGTAGTTCAGTCGCACGGTTAAGAGTTAGTCGCATATAACCCAGTCGCATAGTGTCTAGTCGTACGGAAGGAAGTTCAATCGCACGTTTGAGTACCCATTCGCATGAATAGCCCAATCGCATGACCCAGTCGCATGGAGGACATGCAACTGGTGGTAGTTCAGTCGCCCGGACAGGGCTGATGTGAGTGAATGTAGAAGTGTATGTATGATGTATGTATGTTAGTATGATGTTGCCATGATAGATGGTGAATACTGATGATATGTAAGTATGTATGTTCCTTATGTATATGTGTCTTATCTTTAATAACTTTACGTGAATGAACGAACGAAAGAAACGAATGTATTAAAAACGTAAAGTGAAAGATAATGAAAGAAGGAACATGATGAATGAATGCATGCATTAAAGAAAGAAAGTAAGTAAGGCTTGCAAGCAAAATGAAAGGAGGTGCACACCCCTGGCAGGTGTTAACTTAACGGTGTGCGGGTTAGCTACCCCGAAGGATGCACATCGGGGTCAGTCTTTGTGATTGACCAGAAGTATGTATGGGATCCTTGCCGCTACCCTAGGTGACTGGATCAGCATTAGTGCACAACGTTTGTGATTGATCATCACAGGTCCAGCACCCGCATTTGTGCACAACGTTCGGGGTATAGCATATGGCATTGATCCAGAAGTAAAGTGAAAAATAAGTGGTGCATGTACTTACCCCAGGTAACTGGATCAGCTTTGTGCACAACGTTCGTGGCTAACCACCACAGGTCCAGCACCAGTAGTATGTATGATGAAAGTGGGGTATTGTACATGTCACCGAATGTAATAAACGTTCGAACGAAAGTAATGAAAGTATGAATGAATGTAATGAATGTTCGAACGTAAGTAATGAATGAATGAATGGAAGTAAAAGTACGTACGAAAGTATGTAAAGTATGTATGTATGAAAGTAGATGAGAATGATGAAGTGTACACGAATGAAAGTAAGTAATGAATGATGAGATAATAATAATATTATCTACGTGTACGTATGATGTGTGAACACATGTATGAAAGAGCAGTTAATGAGAATGAAAGTATGTTTTATTATAAAACTAGAACTCACTCAGCAACGCTGACTTTTATGTGTTTTCCAGTTCGCAGGTAGTGTTGCTGAGGATGGCACGAGGCGACTACTCAGCTCTTTTGGGATGGCATACTCCAGTTGATAATGCTGCAACGTCATGGGTTGCGGGTCCATAATATTCGCAACACATCACGTTGCATGTCATTATGAGATTTCTTGAGGATCTGAATAAACGAGATTACTCAAGAAATCTCCTTTAAATTTTGATAAGTTCGCCACGCATTGGAAGCGTGCGCGTAGTACATGCAACGAAATACGTTGCATGGGAGTGTCAAGAGTATTCCGTCAGGGTTCCGATGTACGGAATTACCTAAGGAATATTCTTTAGTATAAAAATATAATATTTTTATGTTTTTGAACTTAATATCTCCTCTAGAGGTCGCTGTATGATCCTATGAGGAGAGACAAAGTAGAGAAAGTTGCATTTTGTAATCGAGTCAATGATGTAATGACTTTTATGAATGAATGAGAATGTATATAATTTATCATTTCCGCTGCGTTGATTTATGAATATATACATTATGTACGTTATATGTGCGATGAAGATCCAACAGTAAGGTGCCCGGTGAGCGGGGCCTTACAAGTTGGTATCAGAGCAAAAGTTTAAGTAAAATGGGTAAATTTTCATAATAAACCTAAACTTAAACTGAGAATGGGACAGGGAGAATGAGAATGCCATCTGAGTAGTCGCGTGCCATCAGGTATTTTCCTAAAGATTAACTGGTTATTATGTGCGCATGTGATGTGAGTTATGTGTACTGTTAGACTGAGATACTAATGTAGTCAGGATAGGTGATGCTCGGGGTACGAAGAGTAGAGTAAGTGGCTAATCACAACTGGCCACTGTAATTAGGGACTTACTGTACTTAACATAAACTGAGCTATTTCCTTGAATGACCGTGTTGGTGTTTTAATCTTTCAGTGTGATAGAAGATGGTCGGTGATAGATCATCTGATGCTTCCCGTGATGGTGAACGTGGTGATGAGCCGCGTATCACGCGAGGAAGACTTAGGAAAGAGAAAGTAGTTCGTGAGGAGAACGAGATTCCTCACCAGGAAGAGACGGACGAAAGCGCCAAGTTGAGAGCATCGGTAAAAGAGGCAGTGATTGAGGAAGTGCACCAGGTTATGCAGACGATCTTACCGACTGTAATGACCGAAGCGATAAAGGCAGTACGAGAGGAGGATAGACGAGGAAGGAGACGGTCCTCCGGTAGACAGCAACAGACAGAGGCAGAAACGATATTGTCTGATGACGAAGAGGAAGAGGAGGAAGAACAGGTAAGGGAGACAGCCCGGGGTTGTGATTACGGGAAATTTATGAGGTGCAAGCCTCCGACTTTCGATGGTTCAGGTACGGCCGCTGATGCTCACCAATGGGTGAGAGAGATGGAGGCGGTCCTTGATATCAGTGACTGCCAGGAGGATAAGAAGGTAAAGTTTGCTACCCACTCGTTTACGGGGACGACATTGTGCTGGTGGGACAATATTGTCCAGGCCGAGGGTAGCAGGGCCATTGGGAAAATGAAGTGGTCTGAATTGAAGAGAATGGTGATCGAGGAGTTTAGTCCTCGTCGAGAGATGGATAGAGTTGAGAGAGAGTTCCTGCAGTTGGAAGCGGGGACGATGACCCACCAACAATACACGACCAAGTTCAACGACATGGCACGGTTGGTGCCAGAGCAAGTGACGCCGGTGTCTCGCAAGATTAACCGGTATATTCAGGGGTTGCCAGCCGAAATTCGTTGGCATTTGATTTCCGCTCGACCCAGTACTTTCAGGTCGGCGGTGGATTTAGCTGGGAGGTTGTACGATGAACGGGCTGCAATGGTGAAATCTGAGGGCAGTAAGAAGGGAAGTGATGAGAGGAAGTGGTAGGGAAAGAGGTTTGGTCGGGGTGATACTTCGACAAGTAGTAAGAAGGCACGGGTTGATGAACGCCGTGTGGTCGTGACAAGTGCAGGGTCGAGAAAGTGTGGGAAGTGTGGGCGAGAGCACAGTGGTGAGTGCAGATGGGGGCTGAATGTATGTTTCAAGTGTGGAAAGCCCGGTCATATGGCCAAAGAGTGTAAAGGAATAAGATGCTTTAACTGTGGGGAAAGTGGTCATATGAATAAAGACTGCAAGAAGCCGAGATCTGAGGGTTCCGGTGTGAAGAAGACAGGGGGTGAAGGGTCGAAAGCGAGCGCCAGAGCATTCATGTAACATCCCAGGGAAATCGCAATGTGATATTGTCCGCTTTGGCCGAAGCCTCACGGGTTTAAAACGCGTCACATTGGGGAAGGTATCCAGCCCCTTATAAAGAAGCTTTCGTTCGCCTCCCCAACCGATGTGGGATGAGTAATAGCCCTCCCCTATGGGAGTATTTGCAGGCATGTGTCCATCCACCCACCGAAGTGAGACCAGCGTCCTCGCTGGCACATCGGCCCGGCCCTGGCTCTGATACCAACTGTAACATCCCAGGGAAATCGCAATGTGATATTGTCCGCTTTGGCCGAAGCCTCACGGGTTTAAAACGCGTCACATTGGGGAAGGTATCCAGCCCCTTATAAAGAAGCTTTCGTTCGCCTCCCCAACCGATGTGGGATGAGTAATAGCCCTCCCCTATGGGAGTATTTGCAGGCATGTGTCCATCGATGGACACATGCCTGCAAATACTCCCACAGGGGAGGGCTATGACTCATCCCACATCGGTTGAGCAGGTGAACGAAGGCTTCTTTATAAGGGGCTGGATACCTTCCCCAATTGGACGCGTTTTAAACCCGTGAGGCTGCGGCCAAAGCGGACAATATCCAGTTGCGGCTCTCGTACACCCTCCTGCGGGGGGTGTCACAGTTGGTATCAGAGCCAGGGCCGGGCCGTTGTGCCAGCGAGGACGCTGGTCTCACTTTGGTGGGTGGATGGACACATGCCTGAAAATATGGCTATGACTCATCCCACATCGGTTGGGCAGGTGAACGAAAGTCTCTTTATAAGAGGCTGGATACCTTCCCCATTGTGACGCGTTTTAAAACCGTGAGGCTGCGGCCAAAGCGGACAATATCACTTTGCGGCTCTCGTACACCTTCCTGCGGGGGGTGTCACAGATCACCCCTTTCCAAGGTGATACCTTCAGGAGTACGAGGTCACCGACGTTGTATTCCATGGGTTTCCGTCCCTTATCAGCATAATGCTTCTGACGATTTCTAGCAGCCAGCAAGTTATCACGAATCTTGTGAATCTTATCGGTTGATTCCTGAATCAGTTCAGGACCGGTGATTTGTGCATCTCCTATCTCAGACCAACATATGGGAGATCGACACTTGCGACCGTACAAAGCTTCAAACGGTGCCATTTGGATACTTATATGGTAGCTGTTGTTGTATGAAAATTCGATTAACGGTAGATGAGAATCCCAAGAGCCACTAAAGTCAATGACACACACTCGAAGCATATCCTCGAGAGTCTGTATTGTTCTTTCAGTCTGCCCATCGGTTTGAGGGTGATAAGCTGTGCTGAGATTGAGTCGGGTTCCCAAAGACGATTGAAGACTTTGCCAGAAATGGGAGATGAATCGACCATCACGATCGGAGATAATATTTAATGGCACACCATGACGGCTGGCTATTTCATTGATATAGATACGAGCTAATTTCTCAACTCGAAAATCTTCACGAATCGGTATGAAGTGTGCCGATTTAGTCAATCGATCAACGATGACCCAAATACTATCATAACCGCTAGAGGTTCGAGGCAATTTGGTAATGAAGTCCATGGATATGTCTTCCCACTTCCACACTGGAATATCAGGTTGAACAAGTAATCCAGACGGACGTTGATGTTCGGCTTTAACTTTTGAACAGGTGAGGCATTTGGACACATACAAAGCTATATCCTTTTTCATGCCGGGCCACCAATACTGATTACGGAGATTCATAAACATCTTATCCGCACCGGGATGGATGGAATAACGAGTTTTGTGAACCTCGCTCATGATGAGGATTCGAAGATCATTGCGTTTAGGAATCCAAAGACGATCCAGAAAATACAACAAACCATCAGGTTTTGTTTCCAATTGAAGTTCAGCGCCGCATGACATTTCATCGTACATGTTACCCTCAGTGACTGACTCGTGTTGGGCTTCGAGAATTCGAGTTTTAAGTTCGGATTGAATCGTCACACTTTGGAGTATGACATAATCCTTACGACTCAATGCATTGGCTACGACATTCGCTTTTCCAGGGTGATAGCGAATTTCACAATCGTAGTCATTGAGTAACTCAACCCATCGCCGTTGTCTCATGTTTAGTTCTTTTTGATTGAAAATGTGCTGAAGACTCTTATGGTCAGTGAATACAACACACTTGGTGCCGTAAAGATAGTGTCTCCAGATTTTGAGTGCGAAAACCACAGCTCCTAATTCGAGATCATGAGTTGTGTAATTTTTCTCATGGATTTTGAGCTGTCTTGAGGCATAGGCTATGACTTTTCCTCGTTGCATGAGGACACAACCAAGACCTTGCTTGGAAGCATCGCAGTAAACAACAAAATCATCATTTTTGGAGCATTGCATAACTTTTGTTTAAGTGTTTGGAATGCTTTTTCTTGATCTGGTCCCCACTGGAAAGACTTATCCTTGTGGGTCAAGGCAGTAAGAGGCACAACGATCTTTGAGAAATTTGGGATGAAACGCCGATAGTAGCCGGCCAAGCCAAGGAATGAACGGATCTCAGTGGGAGTTTTAGGTTCCACCCAACTCTTTACCGCCTCAATCTTTGCAGGATCCACATGAATTCCTTTATCATTTACGATGTGACCAAGGAATTGTACCTCCTTCAACCAAAATTCACACTTAGAGAATTTGGCATATAGTTTCTCCTTTTTCAATAGTTCAAGAATCAAACGAAGATGATGTTCATGCTCGGATCTTGATTTTGAATAAATCAGAATGTCGTCGATGAAAACGATCACGAACTTGTCCAAGTATGGTTTACACACGTGGTTCATTAAATCCATGAACACAGCTGGTGCGTTGGTCAAACCAAATGGCATAACTAGAAATTCGTAATGACCATATCTTGTACGGAAGGCTGTTTTGGGAATGTCGTCATCATGCACTCGTAGTTGATGATAACCAGAACGAAGGTCAATCTTGGAAAAGTATGAAGCGCCTTGAAGTTGATCAAACAAATCATCGATTCTTGGTAGAGGATACCGGTTCTTAACAGTAAGCTTGTTGAGCTCCCGATAATCGATACACATACGAAATGAGCCATCTTTCTTCTTCACAAACAATACTGGGGCTCCCCAAGGTGAGGAACTTGGTCGAATGAAACCTTTATCGGAAAGTTCTTGAAGTTGACTAGCAAGTTCTTGCATCTCAGATGGTGCAAGACGATATGGAGATTTTGCTACAGGTGTTGCACCAGGCACAAGATCGATACGAAACTCGACTTGACGAACAGGAGGGAGTCCAGTTAAGTCATCGGGGAACACTTCCGGAAAATCACGAATGATCGGAATATCCTCGACTTTCTTTGACTTCTCATTCGTTTTCACGATATGTGCTAAGAAAGCCACATAATGCTTGCGAAGGTACTTTTGAGCTTTGGTACATGACATAAGTCGAAGGCCTTTGGAAGGTTTTTCTCCATAAATATTTAACACCTTTCGGGCGCAAGAGGGATCCGGATGATTTTCTCGTAACAAACAACTTCAGCATGGTTCTTAGATAGCCAATCCATGCCTATAATGACATCGAAATTTCCAAGTTGCATCGGTGTGAGATCGATAGGAATATCATGCTCGCTAAGACTAAGGATACAGTTTGGAATAATTGAATCGATTGTGATAGGTTTCCCGTCGGCTATCTCTACCGTAAATGGTTTTCTCAACTTAGTCCGTGCACTAGCAAGTAAGGGCTCAAATTAAGGACACAAAACTTTGGTCGGCGCCGGTATCAAATAAAACTGAAGCATAATGATTATTGATTAAAAACATACCGTTCACCACATCGCTATTGGTTTGCGCTTGATGAGCATTGATGTTAAAAGCACGCCCTTGAGCCGTAGGCACCGTGCTGACAAGTTGAGGGCATCGATTGCGGAAGTGGTTCGGATCACCACATTGATAGCATGCACGACCCTGAGTAATTGCAGGAGGATGTTGAAGAACAGGTGCGGTAGCCGGAGTCTTAGCTGCGCTCTTACACACGTTGAAAGTATGACCGAAACGACCACAGTTGGTGCAGCGACGGCATTGTGCATTAGCAGGGTGGTGGTACTTGCAAATATTGCACTGTGGGAAAGTTCCGGTGTAAGGTTTCTTTGCCGGGACTTGATTGTTGGAGACTGGTTGGTAGCTTGGTGCGACTTGATTAACTGGAACAGTAGGGGTAACCACAGCAAAGTTTTGGGATTTAACCTTCCTCTTTTTGTTTTGAGAAGGTTCAGGTTTTTCCTCCTTAGGGGTTCAGCTGAGGGTTTCTCGGGCACCTTCTTAGCACCCTTCCTAGTCAGGGTTCCAGCCTTGACATGATTGTCAGTTAACTGAGCAGCTAACCGGATGGTATCTTCCAGAGTTGCAGGATTCCTACCCCACACCGTGTCTTGAATTTTCATGGGTAGACCACCGATGTACTTTTCAATGGCCCGGGATAATGGGGTAACTAAGTGGGAACAAGTAGGCTCAATTCATGAAATCGGTTGGTGTAAGCTAGATTTTCTCCACTTTCTTGAGCTAAGTCCCAGAACTCAGCTTCTAACTTCTTGATCTCATTTCTTGGACAGAATTCCCGAGTCATGAGTTCTTTGACTTCATCCCACGTTAATGCCAAGGCAGCATCAGTTCCACGGGTTCGTTTCTCCCCGTTCCACCAAGTGAGTGCTCTCTTTTGAAGAACACTTGTAGCATAGCGAACCTTGAGATTCTCGGGACACTCACTATTGAGAAAAGTGTTCTCGATACTCTAAAACCACTGTAAAATACCAGTGGCTCCTTCGGTCCCGCTAAACTTAGCGGGATTGCAAGAACTGAAGTGCTTGTAAGTACAAGCTCGTGGAGGGTTTGGTGCAGCTTGATTTTGAACAACGTTGTTGCCTTGGTTCAAATGAGTAAGCAGTGTTGGGATGACCGCAGCAACTTCACGTGCCACTATAGCAGCAATCTTACGGCCAGAGCTTCTAGATCGGGAGCGGTTTTGACGGGAAGACATGCTGTATAATATGGAAAAACCTTTATGAGAAACAGGTAATTGGTTTTTAAAACTTTTCAATAAAATCGTTAATAAGATTGTTTAAAATAACAATGAGAGGTGAGGAGTGTAAACGTTCGGTTCGCAAACCAAAACGAATACGGTGACTTATCAAAGTATTTGTGTCCACCACAACCTTAATGAGGACATGCGTACCTATAAGCGAATACTCATCTCGAGGGTTCCCAGGTAAGGTAATCAAGTTGTATGAATACCTTGCCTAGACAGAACACCTTAAGATACAGGTATCCCACTCTTCCAGCATTGCATGTTCTCGGTCATGTGACACAGGCTTTGACGAGATTTGAAAAACCATGAATACCAAATCAAAATTTAAAATTTGAAAACAATTTGATTTAGGCACATAATGCCATATAATATGATTTGAGAATTTGTATGTGAAAGGTAAGAATCAAGATATAAGGAAATGTCATAATCACATAAACATAATAGGCATAAGTGACACATATAAGCCCTATCTAAACATATAGAATACATGAGAGGACTCATGTGTAAAGGTACTTAGTTATAGTCTAGGTCATTCCATTTCTAATAACCTAATTCCCTATAACCTTGGCTCTGATACCAATCTGTCACACCCCGACCGATGGCGGAATCATCGAGGCGGACGAATGTGAATCGATTGTTCATAGCACAAGGTAATAAATACGTTGAAATAACATTTAATAATTATTTATTTATTGAATAATGTCATTCAAGTCACACATTACAACGCAATTAAAATAAAACCATAAAATATAATATTATCGTCTTTATTTTCGACTAGGTTCAATCCTATATGAGCAGAGAGAATTCCACTAAATAGCATTTCCTGAAATCATGTGAAAAAGTAACGAGTCAGCTAAGGAATTAGCCGGTGAGTAATCACAGGTTTAAACACACACAAAATTTGATTGAATAACTTGAAAACAATTCAATTCACATGGTAATGTTATAACTAACATGCAACAATGTATCATAAATGACAAACAACACGATCAAACCTAATGACTGAATTGACTCGGTCCACAGACGAAACCTTATAGAATGTATGTTTCCGGTTTCAATCACCACGCGACTAAACAAATGGGGTGGGTTGTCAAACCAATAGATCTATCATTGTTACCGTGGTTGTGTGAATTAATGATCATGTTATCAAGTTTATCTAGATGTGAACACATAATTGCAAGTAAATAACATAACACGTAATGAATTGAATATTAGTATGAAATAGAATAAAAATGAATAAACATGGTTGCGTATAGTATCACATGATTTCCCCAAATAATAAAACATGAAAAATGGGCAATGAATACTCACCTGATAATTATAAGCGTTTGGAAATGATAGAAGGTTTGGTTTGACACCAAAAATGTCCTCACGTTTCAACCTAAGGTTTGGTACCTTGTGATTAGAATAATAATAATTGAAGAACTAGACATGGATTAGGGTCCTAATTGAGATTTGAGGGTTTTTAACAATTAGCAAATATGATATATTGGCCAAATAACATAGAACAAAATTTATTAAGTAATTAAGGTTGAATATATTAGTGGATCATTATGAAATTGAATACTACTCAATTATTTAATTTATAATAATGGATTAAGTAATAGTTGAACAGTAAAGTATGAAAAAGAAATAAACATTTTAATAATTAAGTAAAATGACTTGGTCCAAATAATTAGTTGAATAATTAATTATTTAGACGATTTATAAAATATTGGTATAAAACAATTTGAAACAATTTAATAAAATAAATAAATAAAATGTTGAAATAAATTTTAGAAAATAATTTGGTTGTTTTAAAATTTCTAATGTTTGTAAAAACATTTTTTATAATTTTTACAAATTTTTTTATAATTTTTAAAGGTTTAAAAATGGCCCAAAAAAAATAGTGAGGTTGCCCGGTTCGAACCCAGGACCTCCTGTTTAGAGTGTGGTGAGTGAACCAGTGAACCAAAGGGCCGTGGCCGTGATGGAAGTTGATTTAAAATAGTTTTAAACATGATTTCAATTCAACTTCAATCCCGTATGAACCCTAGAACGATTTGGACCCAATTGAACGTCGAATCGATTTTGAATGTGTCTGGAATCATGGGGCTTTGACCCTCATGTAAAACGAGTGTGTGTGTGTGTCTAATTTACCGTTATAATGATGAATTGATGTTGAATTCGTCAAGAACAGGTCTGCGACAAAGGTGCCAATCGAATGATGCTCAAACAGTGATTATAATCGAATTAAACTTGAGGGAAGCTTCGAATGATGATGAGGATGAGAAGCCCTAAACCAATTTCTGCTGAAATTATCTCGGATGTGGCGTTCGATCAATTGCAGGTCGCGAGAGATCAGGGAGTTCGAGAGAGAGGAAAATGTGTTGTGTAATCGAAATTGTGTGCACAGAAACTTTTAAAATGTCGATTAAAACGATTGCCCTCTGTTTTGAAGGTTTAATTTCAGCTGTTTCAGGTTGAATGCGTTTTGAGTTGGCATCGGTTATAATTGATTGAATTTGATTTAGTTTTACGTTATTAGTTCAAATTGATTGGGTAGTTATAACCGAGATGATGTTTAGTATGTTTCGAGTTGATTAGGTGAATCAATTTACTGGATTTTCGAGTTGAAACGGATTTGGGTTTGATGGATTCTCGATTTGAGATAGAACTTGATATGACCGCACTAATTTCAAATCGAAACGATGACGAGTTCGAAACTGATGTGCAAAGGTTAAAGAGCGGTTTAATTGCAAGATTATCGAGTGGTTTGAGGAAGAGGGGGTCGCCGGAGTCTTGGTCGGCGGCGGTCGGCCGACGAGGGGAAAAATGGGGGGGGTTGGTTGTTTTGAAGAATTACAATTGGTCCCTGTAGTTTGATACTTTTTATTTATGTGGAAAAACTTGTAATTCAACTTTTATAATTAACACTTTCACCCTAGACTTAATTTATAAAATAAATCCATTTATTCTACAAAATATTTATAACGTTTATAAATTTTTAATGAATCTTTTAGATTTAGTTTTTTTTAATATAAAATGATATATATAGACTTTCAACTTAATAATAAATATTTACGAATCATAACATTATTATAAATGGTTCAATTGTTTTAAATAGATGAAAAATAATTTATAATATTTGTTAACCTACACCATATTACATTTAATTCATTGGAATAAATACTCTGAACAAAATAGGTTCGGGTTACAAATTTGAAAATGGGTCAAATGTTACATGTCACACCCCAACCTTGACGGCGGAATCGTCGAAGTGTGAGAGTTACGATTGTTCACAGCCACATAACGCTATTGCCTGAAACATGTTAAAAATAAAAGGTCAACGTAAAAATGTTGGTGAGCATTCCATAGTTTTCAATACATAAGTATCTAAAAGATGGCAATTCAAGTTATAAGTTAGTGAATAAAGTTATTAGGGATGTTATGAACAATGCAACAATCAAACCTCGACAATGTTTTACAAGTATCAAACGACGTTAATATTCTATTAACGTTAAAAGTATATACGATCAGCTAAGTGTACTTGGATTAACCAAGCAGGCTTGTCTTACCCATAGATCTATGACTTCGCTGGGCTAGAAATAGTTAATGATTGTACATATGACGCCATAACATGGTAACCACAAAAGTTCAACTAACCACAACTCACAAGTAAATTGCCATAAGTTTACAAGAATCCAAACGTTTACAAGTGCAATGATTAATAAGTAATATGTTTCACCCCAAAGTATGAAAATAAGAAAAAGGGGTATAGAAATACTCACTTGGCGATTAAGTATATTTGATGATTAATAAGGTCAATATTCGTCGTTCCAAGGTACTTCTTTACAAGGTACCTAAATATGTATAGATTACAACATTTAAGTTTAATTAATAATAAGCTTATCGTTTTAAAGAGAATTAGAGTTTTATATTTAAATTGTAACACACATAAGTTTTAGAAAAATATATGTATTACTTAAATATTAAATTTTTAAAGAAACAACAAGAATAAAATTTGTTTGTAATAATTGATAACGTCTAAATAAACTTCTGTAATTATTTGAAATACTCCTGATTAATAAATAAATGATGATTTTTTCTATAATAATAGTTTAGTAGTTTAAACTATTATTTAAGGTTTATTTTTACAAATTAATCTAATTATAACTTTTGAAAAATAATTAATTTACCAAAATATTTTAAGAATAAATTTATAATAAATAATTTGGTAGCTTTAAAAATATACTAAGTTCATAAAACATTTTTTTATAATTTTTATAATTTTTCTTATATTTTTTTAAGGCTTAAAAAGCTATTTAAAAAAAATAATGGGGTGGCCGGGTTTCGAACCCGCGACCTCTTGATTAACATGGAGCGCAGGCACCAGTGGAACAAAGGCCTAGGCCGCGTAAGAATTCGGTTTTTAATTCTTTTAACTTAAATCAGTTGATCACCCCCAAATCCATATGAACCCTAAACTGATTTCGATCCAATCGAATAACAAATCGACAACGATTACAGAGACGATCATGGGGCTTTGATTCCCCATGTATTTTCGAGCAAAGAGGTGTGTTTAATTACTCAATTGGTGATGAATTGAGGATGAACAGATCGACGAACAGACGCGGCAGAGAGGGGATGGGTTCGGGGTGCAAATGGTGATGATAATCAAATTCCTCTTGTGGGAAGCTTCGGATCACCTTCACGAACTATAGCCCTCAATCAATTTCAGGTTTCGAAGCTCGAAAGAAGGTGAACACCTCAGTTGCAGGTCCGACGGCTTCGAGTGTTCGAATGGATTGGTTCTGGTATGTTTAGTTGGAATTGAGAGTTGTAATTGATTGTAAATAGATAATGTTCGATTCGGTTGATTTAATTTAATTTAAAGTTAGTGTTGAGTGGGTTGTGAGTTGGATTCGGATCCGAGATAAAAGTGGGATTTATAGCCGTTGTTGACTGATTCAAACGCATATTTTCGTTGGATACCTGTTCGAAATGGATCCAAGAAACGATTTGGTCCGGTTGTGGGGCTTAAAGTTGAGCAATTTTCACGTTTTGGTCGTCGCCGGAGTATGCCGGAGACTCGCCGGATTTGGCGCCGGGAAACGAAGGGGAAAAGGGGCCGGGGGGGTTGGGTTGTAATTTTATATTTACACCTTTGATCCCTGAGGTTTAAACTTTATTATTTGATGCTATGAAACTTCTTTTGAAGTTTTAAAGTTGTCAAAACTACCCCCTGGATTATTATTATTATTATTATTATTATTATTATTATTATTATTATTATTATTATTATCATTATTATTAATATTATTATTATTATATTATTATCATTAATATTATTATTATTATACTTATTATTATTATTATTATTATCTTATTATTATTATTATTATATATTATTATTATATATTATTATTACGTGTCGCGAATATACGAGATGTTACAGTCTCCCTACTTTAGGAAATTTCGTCCCGAAATTTGTTCACGAGGAGGCTGAGTCGACAAGATGAGGATGCTTGGATTACATTGATCCTTACGTTCTCAAGTGAATCAGAAGGTGAGCATGAAGTCACAGACAGATCATAGTGATTCTCTTTTCTTTCTTGATGCAGTTTGTGTTTTTTTTCTGAAATACACTTTGAAGAACTTTCAGGTTTTGATAAGGTATCAAAAGAAGAAAATTCATCATCGATTAAGCTGACTGCTTTAGTGTTTACTTTATGTGCAATGGCAGAACTATTAGAGGTAAAGAGAGTCTAAATGTGGGCTTCTAATTAGCCTTATAAGCTCTCTCGTTGATTAAGAATGAACGTTAATACAAGATGTTACCGTCTCCCCTACTTTAAAGAATTTCGTTTTGAAATTAAGAATGAACTTAAATGAGCAAAAGAGTTTAAATGGCGGATAAGTGTACGAACGAACAGTGATAGACGTTTGATTACAGATGCTTCACTTTATGGAATCCTTCAAGCCTCATAATATATGCCAACTTGACTCTTCTAGTGAAATACGAGACGTTTTGAGAGGAAACAGTGGAAATGATGACGAGTTACCATGGTATGTTAGATTTATAAATCACAACTTCCAGAATATAATTTCATGGTAAGGTGATGTTTAGAAATCAATAAAAGACCAACAATGGTAAGCAAGGTTAACCGTCAGAATTTAAGAATCCCAAACGTCATCATATGAAATGACTTTAACGCATATCTTGTGAATATGTATTTCTCCTTTGACCAACCATCGGTCTAAGAATAATACGTTATGCGAAGATCTTGGAATAAGTTCACAACGATGGTTCAGAATATTATTAAAAACAGAAAAATGAATCAATCGTTCAAAATAACGATCGATGTTTTAACACCTGTAAGGCCCCGCTCACCGGGCACCTTACTGTTGGATCTTCATCGCACATATAACGTACATAATGTATATATTCATAAATCAACGCAGCGGAAATGATAAATTATATACATTCTCATTCATTCATAAAAGTCATTACATCATTGACTCGATTACAAAATGCAACTTTCTCTACTTTGTCTCTCCTCATAGGATCATACAGCGACCTCTAGAGGAGATATTAAGTTCAAAAACATAAAATATTATATTTTATACTAAAGAATATTCCTTAGGTAATTCCGTACATCGGAACCCTGACGGAATACTCTTGACACTCCCATGCAACGTATTTCGTTGCATGTACTACGCGCACGCTTCCAATGCGTGGCGAACTTATCAAAATTTAAAGGAGATTTCTTGAGTAATCTCGTTTATTCAGATCCTCAAGAAATCTCATAATGACATGCAACGTGATGTGTTGCGAATATTATGGACCCGCAACCCATGACGTTGCAGCATTATCAACTGGAGTATGCCATCCCAAAAGAGCTGAGTAGTCGCCTCGTGCCATCCTCAGCAACACTACCTGCGAACTGGAAAACACATAAAAGTCAGCGTTGCTGAGTGAGTTCTAGTTTTATAATAAAACATACTTTCATTCTCATTAACTGCTCTTTCATACATGTGTTCACACATCATACGTACACGTAGATAATATTATTATTCTCATCATTCATTACTTACTTTCATTCGTGTACACTTCATCATTCTCATCTATTTTCATACATACATACTTTACATACTTTCGTACGTACTTTTACTTCCATTCATTCATTCATTACTTACGTTCGAACATTCATTACATTCATTCATACTTTCATTACTTTCGTTCGAACGTTCATTACATTCGGTGACATGTACAATACCCCACTTTCATCATACATACTACTGGTGCTGGACCTGTGGTGGTTAGCCACGAACGTTGTGCACAAAGCTGATCAGTCACCTGGGGTAAGTACATGCACCACTTATCTTTCACTTTACTTCTGGATCAATGCCAATGCTATACCTCGAACGTTGTGCACAAATGCGGGTGCTGGACCTGTGATGATCAATCACGAACGTTGTGCACTAATGCTGATCCAGTCACCTAGGGTAGCGGCAAGGATCCCATACATACTTCTGGTCAATCACAAAGACTGACCCCGATGTGCATCCTTCGGGGTAGCTAACCCGCACACCGTGAGCTAACACCTGCCAGGGGTGTGCACCTCCTTTCATTTTGCTTGCAAGCCTTACTTACTTTCTTTCTTTAATGCATGCATTCATTCATCATGTTCCTTCTTTCATTATCTTTCACTTTACGTTTTTTATACATTTGTTTCTTTCGTTCATTCATTCACGTAAAGTTATTAAAGATAAGACACATATACATAAGGAACATACATACTTACATATCATCAGTATTCACCATCTATCATGGCAACATCATACTAACATACATACATCATACATACACTTCTACATTCACTCACATCAGCCCTGTCCGGGCGACTGAACTACCACCAGTTGCATGTCCTCCATGCGACTGGGTCATGCGATTGGGCTATTCATGCGAATGGGTACTCAAACGTGCGATTGAACTTCCTTCCGTACGACTAGACACTATGCGACTGGGTTATATGCGACTAACTCTTAACCGTGCGACTGAACTACTCTGCGATTGATATGCGACCGAAACCCTCTGTCGCATCACCTATCGTGCGATTGAGACTCAATCGGGCGTCTGAGTCTCAGTCGGGCGATTGGACATCAACTATTACTCATTCGGCCGAATGGCCCTTCAGTCGCATAACCCTAACTTGGCAGCGACTGGAGTTCTTCATGAACAGCAGTCGCGAACTCCCGCACCCAAACTCATCTTAAACCCATTTTTAGCCCATTTCGACCCTCCCAAGCCTTAGGGATTTCTACTAGGACCTCATACAAGCATATACTAGTCCTAATTCATAACATAAACACATTACTCAAGATTTACCCAAATGGGTCAAACTTTCACTATTTCAAAACTAGGGTTTAATGTGTTTCCAGCCCCAAAATCGTTAGAAAACATGTAAATGAGGGGTCCTAGAACTCACATTGTCAGGTAGGAGTTGATGAGCTTCGATTTGGCTAGCTTCACGATCGATCTTGAACTCGGGCAGCACTTCCCTCTCTTCTTCTCTGTTCTCTGTCGCCCACTGCTCTCTCCCCGACTGAAAATGGGGAGGAGAATGGAGCTACCCCCTTTTTTATACCCATAGCCCATTCGCATCTGGTCCAGGGGCGACTGGACCTTCAGTCGCATCAACACTATGCGATTGGACCTCAATCGCACATGTTCCATGCGGCTCATACTCCATTCGGGCGGTTGAACTCCAATCGTGCGGTTGAGCTTCAATCGGCCGAATAGCCATGCGGTTGACCTCCAGTCGCATAATCACAGGCGACTGAGGCTCAGTCGCATAGCCTACCAAAAGTCAGGACTCCGGGTGTTACAAGTCCACCCCCCTTATTTTAGGTTTCGTCCCGAAACCTGTTACTCTTCGAACAATCGTGGGTAATGCTGCCTCATTTCTTCTTCTGTTTCCCACGTCGTCTCGGATCCTTTCCTGTGCCGCCACTGTACACGCACAAGGGGAACCACTTTATTCCTCAACCTCTTCTCTTGCGATAGACAATCGCCACTGGTTGTTCTACATAATTGAGCTTTTCGTTTACTCTATATCATCCAGTGGAACGACCATGTCTTCGTCCGCCAAGCACTTCCTCAGATGAGACACGTGGAAAGCGGGTGGATTCACTTAGTTCATCTGGCAAATCTAACCTATATGCCACCTCTCCTACTCGAGCAATGATTCGGAAAGGGCCTATATATAGCGGACTCAACTTACCCCGCTTCCAGAATCGAATGATCCCTTTCCAAGGTGAGACCTTCAACATAACACGATCTCCCACCTGGAACTCAATCGGCCTGCGTCGGTTGTCGGATACGACTTTTGTCAGTCTTTGGCCGCTTTCATGTAGGCTTTAATTCTTTCAAGCTTTTCAGTCGTAGCCTCTACCACTTCGACGCTTCCCAATTCTTTCTGACCAATTTCACCCAACAGACGGGTGTCCTGCATCTTCTACCGTATAGCATCTCATAGGGTGGCATGCCGATAATGGCATGATAACTGTTTTGTATGAGAACTCAGCTAACGGTAGATGGTCATCCCAACTCCCCCGAAGTCAATAACACATGCTCGGAGCATGTCCTCCAAAGTCTGAATGGTCTTTCAGACTGACCATCAGTTGAGGATGATAAGCCGTGCTAATATGCAACCTCGTCCCCATAGCATCGTGGAATTTCTTCCAGAATTTGGATGTAAACGTGTGTCGCGATCAGATACAATCGACACGGTACACCATGACGAGTCACAATCTCTTTGATGAAAAGATCAGCCAACTTCTCGGACGAACACGTCTCCCGCATCGGTAAGAAGTGAGCACTCTTCGTCAATCGATCCACAATCACCCAGATCGTATCATACCCTTTCGGGGTACGTGGCAGCTTTGTGATAAAATCCATGGTGATGTGCTCCCACTTCCATTCCGGTATGTCCAACGGTTGGATCTTTCCATACGGCTTCTGGGCTCTGCCTTTACTTGCAAACACGTGAGGCATTTGCTCACATACTCCACCACATCACGTTTCATACCGGCCACCAGTAATCCTTCTTCATATCTTGGTACATTTTGTAGCACCGGGATGAATGGAGTATCGAGACTTATGAGCTTCATCCAAAATCTTCATCGTAGATCCCCAAGACGAGGAATCCACATACGCCCAAACCGAGTTCTAACACCCGTTGCGTTCTCACCCAACTCCGCGACCAGACCTCTCATTCGTTCAGAGTTAAGATGTTCGTCTTTCAAAGCCTCATCTTGGAACTCTTTGACCTGCTTCATTACGTCGGAGGTCATGATTATCTGGTACGCCTTCACCCGAATTGGCTCGGCCTCTCCTTCCGGCTAAGGGCATCCGCCACCACGTTGGCTTTTCCCGGATGGTAATGAATCTCACAATCATAGTCTTTATAAGCTCTAACCATCGCCGTTGCCTCATATTCAGATCTTTTTGCTCGAAGAAGTACTTCAAGCTTTTGTGGTCCGTAAAAAGGTGCACTTCGTCCGTACAAATAGTGCCGCCAAATCTTCACGCGAAAACCACAGCTGCTAGCTCGAGGTCATGAGTAGGGTAATTAACCTCATGAACTTTCAGCTGTCGGGATGCATAAGCTATCACCTTTCCTCTCTGCATTAATACACACCCCAACCCCGAGTAGGAGGCATCAGAATAAACCACCAAATCTTCTCCCCTCGGGTAACGCCAATACTGGAGCTTGGGTCAATCTCGTCTTCAGTTCTTCAAACGCCTTCTCTTGAGCTTGACCCCATACAAATTTCACATCCTTTCGGGTCAACTTTGTCAGTGGAGAAGCAATTTTGGAAAGTCTTGGATAAACCTTCGGTAGTAACCCGCCAAACCCAAGAAACTACGGATCTCGGACGGCGACTTCGGAGACTTCCATTGCATCACTGCTTCCACTTTCGCCGGATCGACCATAATCCCATCCGGACTTACTACATGACCCAAGAATTGAACTTCACGCAACCAGAATGCGCACTTGGAGAATTTAGCATACAACTTCTCCCTTCTCAACGTCTCCAGAACTTCGCGAATGTGACCGGCATGCTCAGTCTCACTCTTTGAATAAATCAAGATGTCATCAATGAATACAATCACTGATTTATCCAACATCGGCCGGCACACCCTATTCATCAGGTCCATAAAAGCAGCTGGCGCGTTGGTCAAACCAAATGACATAACGAGGAACTCATAATGACCGTAGCGCGTACGAAAAGTGTTTTAGGGATATCCTGCTCCTTCACCTTCAGTTGATGGTAGCCTGATCGAAGATCTATAGTGAAAACCAACTAGCACCCTGAAGTTGATCAAACAGTCGTCGATCCTCGGTAAGGGGTATCTGTTCTTTACTGTCAGCTTATTCAGCCACGGTAGTCGATGCACCATCCTCATACTACCGTCCTTTTTCTTTACAAAACAGAACCGGAGCACCCCAAGGTGAGATACTCGGTCGAATAAACCCCTTATCCAACAGCTCTTGTAAACTGCTCCATCAACTCTTCATCTCTGTCGGGGCCATCGGTATGGTGCTTGGCAACAGGTGGGCGCCTGGTACTAAATCAATATGGAACTCGATCTCTCTGTCAGGTGGCAATCCCGATAAGTCTTCCGGGAACACGTCTGGGAACTCACACACAACCGGAACATCAGATAGTTGTGGTGCTGGCTTCTCTACATCTTTCACATAACATAAATAGACGTACATCCGCGCCTCATACATTTCCCCGCCACTGCCATTGAGATCACTTTCGGAATCGTAGTAACCCGATCCCATAAAACTGTCACTGGACTACCGTCAGGCGATGTCAAACTGATCATCTTCTGCGACACACAATGTTCGCCTCGAAATCTGCCAACCAGTCCATTCCAAGCACCAAATCGAAAACACCTAACGTCATCGCAAAGGGTTTAACTGGGAATTTGTGACCCTCCAGTTCTACATCGCAACCCTCGATTACCTCTGAAATCCTGGTGTTTTACCTATCGCGGTCTCTACATCAAACGGCACATCCACACTCCTACTACACGGGCAATTTGGCACAAAAAGCAGCAGAAATGAAACTCCTAATGGCACCTGAATCAAATAATACAGAGGCTAAAGTTTGGTTCACCAGAAACGTACGGACACTACATCAGGGTCCGTCCTCGCCTCTTCCTGCATCTCGTGAATTGTAACATCTCGTATTTTCATTAAATTAAAAGTTAACTTTGTTTATCTTATAAGGGTCATTATTGACAATATGAAACTCATATCTTATTCTTTTTTGGTTATCACTAGCTTTTATTATATGAAAGTTAAAAATAAAAAAAAAAATATTAAATAAATTAATTATGTTAATTATATAGTAGTAATAATAATACAAGTTAATAGGGATAATAAAATAATAATATTAACAACAATATTAATAGTAAAAATAATAATAAGAAGAAACTTAATGATCTTAAATTAGAACTAATTAACTTAGGGGGGGTTAGTTGTCATTTTAAAACTTAAAAAAAAGGTTTTATGCATAAAATGAAACTTTTGAAAATACAGGGGTAATACTGTAAAAACCCAAACCACCGCCCCCTTAACCCGTATTCCCGGCGGGAGCTCGGCCAACTTCCGGCCGAGCCGGCACCCCAAACCGCCATTTCACCCTTGTTTTTCAGGCAAAATGATACCAAACCGTTCGTGGAAGCGTTTCGAACTCGAGGGAACATTTTAATCCGGGTTTTGAACAATAAATGGTGACCTTACAACCGAAACCGAAACCCACCAAAACCATTGAACCTGAAATCCGTTGAATTGAGTCGTTAATCGATGAGAAACGTAAGATACATCATCACGAAACTAAATGCGTGGTTTAATTTGAGTTTAATAACCAATTAATCATTGAATCATAACCGAAGCAAACCGAAGCAAAGACAAAACCCGTTCGGGACTAAATCGACTAATTTGAACATATTAAACAGAGGGGAATCACCACATTCGATCCCTTTTAACTCTCTGTGACCACAATTCCCCTAAATATCACACAAACATCGATTTCATACTCCTATTATCGCATAAGGAACCGAAGCTAAACCAGGTCGAATCACTCCAATTCGAGCATAATCGGGTAAGTTAAACACACCCACACACTCGTTTCTATCTGGGGAATGAAAGCCCCACGTTAATTTGGTTTACAACACCGAATTGATGTTCAATTTTGGATTAATCGAATCTAGGGTTTATGTCATTTGGGGGAACTTCTTTAACTAGGTTTATAAGATTCAAAACCATATTTTCGCAGGCTTAGGCGCCCTTGCCTACTGGTTACATGCGCGTATTTCCTATGTGAGGTCCGGGTTCGAACCCGGGCACCCTCACCATTTTTTTTAAAAAGGTTTTTCAGCTTTTAAAAATTATGAAACTCTTGAAAAAAATTATAAAAATCACTTTTATAATTTTCTTTATTTAGAAGTTAAATATTATTTTCTGTAAATTTTCTTGTAAAACTTTTTGTTTTAATAATTACAAATTTTTATAACTAAATAATTACAACTTACTAAACTTTTAAAACACCATATTCTTTTTTTTTTGTAAATTTATTTAATAAAATATTTCAATGCTTTTAAATAGTTTGGATGAGTAATATACATTAGTTTATTATCTTACAAATAGATTTTTAAATATTATTTATTAAAACATTACATTTTCAATAATACTTTTAGATTAAATTTTTGTTTAGTTTAAATGTTTCAAATAACAATAAATCTTTTGTCCAAATGTTACTTTCTAAAAATATAACTATTATTTTTAGTTTATTTAACTTATATTTAAATGGTTTTCTTTTAAAATAATTAAATAGTTATTGGACTTGAAACAATAAGTCTTTATAATATTAATGGACATTATATAATTAAAGCCTAAGCCTTATCATATGATAATTGTAGAAATTATATATTTTCTAATTTCACAAAATGTTACAAATATAGTCCTTATAAAGTATAATTCGATTAATGGTTTAGAATAATAATTTGTTATTAATCAACAAATATTCTAATTATTTTAAATAATCATAAAGATGTATTACTTATTAAAAACCCCCATAATTCTATCAAAACCCTAATCCATGTTTGAACTAATCTTATTATTAACCTTAACTCATAATATATGTTAGGTGCCTTGTAAAGGAATACTTTGGATATCTTTTGATCTTATATCATCTTGTAATGCTTATATCCATGTGAGTTTTCCTTGCACCTTTTTACTTTATTTCACACTATTTGGGGTGAAACAGGATACTTATACAATTACACTTATAAACGTTGAGACTTGTAAAGCACTTGCAATTCTCTTATATTTTGTCATGGTTATTTGTGTGATGTAAGGATTATTATATAGATACATAGTTTGTTACAATCATTAACTATTGCTAGCCTGGCGACGTCTTAGATCTTGGGCCTGACAAGCCTATTTGGTGCTAAAGTCGATGAACTGCCGACTCCTAGGAGCCGTATGCTTGTGCACTAGGGAAACCAAATACACTTAGCCAATCTTATATACTTGTAATCAAGTCGAGGTTTGATTGTAAAGATATGTGTTCTATAACCTTACTAGCTTATAACCTATGACATGAATTGCTACTTGTAATCTTTTCATATTATGAAAACCTGGAAACTCACCCAATATTATAGTTGACCTTTTATTTTTATCATGTTTCAGGAAAACCCCCAAGTTTGAAGTGCACTTATGTTGCTGGCATAATCTAGGACTGGACCTAGTTAATAAAAATCAATTGATTGTACTTGGTTATGTCATGTCAAATATTAGTTCATTGTTGAAACTTATGATTTTAATGTTACCTTTGAAATTATGAATAATATATTTGGATTTAATATAGCGTTATGGCTGTGAACAATCGTAATTCTCACACCTCGACGTTTCGTTTCCACCGTCAAGGTTGGGGTGTGACAGATTGTATCAGAGCAGGTTCGGGCCGTTGTGCCAGCGAGGATGCTGGGCTCCCTGCGGGGGGTGGATGGGCATGCTACCAACTGCGGGGGTAGATATTCATCCCATATCGGTCGGGGAGGCGAACGAACGTTTCTTTACAAGGGGCTGGATACCTCCCCCAATTGGACGCGTTTTAAACCCGTGAGGCTGCGGCCAAAGCGGACAATATCCAGTTGCGGCTCTCGTACACCCATCCTGCGGGGGGGGGTCACAGTTGGTATCAGAGCCAGGGCCGGGCACGTTGTGCCAGCGGGACGCTGACCCGGTCTCACTTCGGTGGTGGATGGACACATGCCTGCAAAACTCCCACAGGGGAGGGCTATGACTCATCCCACATCGGTTGAGCAGGTGAACGAAGGCTTCTTTATAAGGGGCTGGATACCTTCCCCAATTGGACGCGTTTTAAACCCGTGAGGCTGCGGCCAAAGCGGAACATATATACAGTGCGGCTCTCTTACACCCTCTGCGGGGGGTGTCACATGATCCGTTTTGGGAAGAAAGGGAAACTAGCACCTCGTTATGTGGGTCCATTCAAAGTGCTTGAGCGTATTGGGAAAGTAGCTTACAAGCTTGAACTGCCTCAAGAACTCAGCAACATTCACCCAACCTTTCATGTTCCAACCTCAAGAAATGCCTTGCTGATGAGAACCTCCGCATTCCACTTGATGAAGTTCAAATGATGAATCCATGCACTTTATCAAAAGGCCTGTGGAGATCATGGACCGTGAAATCAAACAACTCAAGCGTAGCGAATACTATCGTCAAAGTCGTTGGGAGTCTAAACGTGGCCAGAGTTCACTTGGGAGCGTGAAGATCAAATGAAATCCAAGTATCCTCACCTTTTTGTCTCAGCCTCCTCGTGATCGAATTTCGGGACGAAATTCCTTAAAGTAGGGGAGACTGTAAATTTGACCCATTTTCAAAATTGTAACCCGAACCTATTTTGTTCAGAGTATTATTCCAATGAATTAAATGTAATATGGTGTAGGTTAACAAATATTATAAATTATTTTCATCTATTTAAAACAATGAACCATTTATAATAATGTTATGATTCGTAAATATTTATTATTAAGTGAAAGTCTATAATATCATTTTATATTAAAAAAAACTAAATCTAAAAGATTCATTAAAATTTATAAACGTTATAAATATTTTGTAAAATAAATGGATTTATTTTATAAATTAAGTCTAGGTGAAAGTGTTAATTATAAAAGTTGAATTACAAGTTTTTCCACATAAAATAACAAGTATCAAATATAGGGACCAAATTGTAATTCTTCAAACAACAACACCCCCCCCCCCCCATTTTTCCCTCGTCGGCCGACCGCCGCCGACCAAGACCTCCGGCGACCCCCTCTTCCCTCAAACCACTCGATAATCTTGCAATTAAACCGCTCTTAACCTTTGCACATCAGTTTCGAACTCGTCATCGGTTTCGATTTGAAATTAGTGCGGTCATATCAAGTTCTATCTCAAAATCGAGAATACATCAAACCCAAATCCGTTTCAACTCGAAAATCCAGTAAATTGATTCACCTAATCAACTCGAAACATACTAAACATCATCTCGGTTATAACTACCCAATCATTTGAACTAATAACGTATAAACTAAATCAAATTCAATCAATTATAACCGATGCCAACTCAAACGCATTCAACCTGAAACAGCTGAAATTAAAACCTTCAAAACAGAGGGCAATCGTTTAATCGACATTTAAAAGTTTCTGTGCACACAATTTCGATTACACAACACATTTGCCTCTCTCGCGAACTCCTGATCTCTCGCGACCTGCAATTGATTGAACGCCACATCCGAGATAATTTCAGCAGAAATGGTTTAGGGCTTCTCATCCTCATCATCATTCGAAGCTTTCCCAAGTTTAATTCGATTATAATCACTGTTTGAGCATCATTCGATTGGCACCTTTGTCGCAGACCTGTTCTTGACGAATTCAACATCAATTCCATTTAAACGGTAAATTAGACACACACACAACTCGGTTTAACATGAGGTCAAAAGCCCCATGATTCCAGACACATTCAAAATCGATTCGACGTTCAATTTGGGTCCAAATCGTTCTAGGGTTCATACGGGATGAAGTTGAATTGAAATCATGTTTAAAACTTTTTAAATCAACTTCCCTCACGGCCAGGCCTTTGGTTCACTGGTTCACTCACCACATCTAAACAGGAGGTCCCGGGTTCGAACCGGGCAACCTCATATTTTTTTGGGCCATTTTAAACCTTTAAAAATTATAAAAAAACAAATCGATTTCATACTCCCTATTCATCGCATAAGGAACCGAAGCTAAACCAGGTCGAATCACTCCAATTCGAGCATAATCGGGTAAGTTAAACACACCCACACACTCGTTTCTATCTGGGGAATGAAAGCCCCAACGTTAATTTGGTTTACAACACCGAATTGATGTTCAATTTTGGATTAATCGAATCTAGGGTTTATGTCATTTGGGGGAACTTCTTTAAACTAGGTTTATAAGATTTCAAAACCATATTTTCGCAGGCTTAGGCGCCCTTGCCTACTGGTTACATGCGCGTATTTCATATGTGAGGTCCCGGGTTCGAACCCGGGCACCCTCACCATTTTTTTTAAAAAGGTTTTTCAGCTTTTAAAAATTATGAAACTCTTGAAAAAAATTATAAAAATCACTTTTATAATTTTCTTTATTTAGAAGTTAAATAATTATTTTCTGTAAAATTATTCTTGTAAAACTTTTGATGTTTTAATTAATTACAAATTTTATAACTAAATATATTACAAACTTACTAAACTTTTAAAACACCATATTCTTTTTTTTTCTGTAAATTTATTTAATAAAATATTTCAATGCTTTTAAATAGTTTGGATGAGTAATATACATTTAGTTTATTATCTTACAAATAGATTTTTAAATTATTTATTAAAACATTACATTTTCAATAATACTTTTAGATTAATTTTTTGTTTAGTTTAAATGTTTCAAATAACAAATAAATCTTTTGGTCCAAATGTTACTTTCTAAAAATATAACTATTATTTTTATGTTTATTTAACTTTTATATTTAAATGGTTTTCTTTTAAAATAATTAAATAGTTATTGGACTTGAAACAATAAGTCTTTATAATATTAATGGACATTATATTAATTAAAGCCTAAGCCTTATCATGATAATTGTAGAAATTATATATTTTATAATTTCACAAAATGTTACAAATATTAGTCCTTATAAAGTATAATTCGATTAATGGTTTAGAATAATAATTTGTTATTAATCAACAAATATTCTAATTATTTTTAAATAATCATAAGATGTATTACTTATTAAAAACCCCCATAATTCTATCAAAACCCTAATCCATGTTTGAACGTTAATCTTATTATTAACCTTAAACTCATAATATGTTTAGGTGCCTTGTAAAGGAATACTTTGGATTATCTTTTGATCTTTTATATCATCTTGTAATGCTTATATCCATGTGAGTTTTCCTTGCCCCTTTTTACTTTATTTCACACTATTTTGGGGTGAAACAGGATACTTATACAACTTACACTTATAAACGTTTGAGACTTGTAAAGCACTTGCAATTCATCTTTATATTTTGTCATGGTTATTTGTGTGATGTAAGTGATTATATGAGATACATAGTTTGTTACAATCATTAACTATTGCTAGCCTGGCGACGTCTTAGATCTTTGGGCCTGACAAGCCTATTTGGTGCTAAAGTCGATGAACTGCCGACTCCTAGGAGCCGTATGCTTGTGCACTAGGGACCCAAATACACTTAGCCAATCTTATATACTTGTAATCAAGTCGAGGTTTGATTGTAAAGATATGTGTTCTATAACCTTACTAGCTTATAACCTATGACATGAATTGCTACTTGTAATCTTTTCATATTATGTATGAAAACCTTGGAAACTCACCAACTATTTATAGTTGACCTTTTATTTTTATCATGTTTCAGGAAAACCCCCAAGTTTGAAGTGCACTTATGTTGCTGGCATAATCTAGGACTTGGACCTATAGCTCGAGGTCATGAGTAGGGTAATTAACCTCATGAACTTTCAGCTGTCGGGGGATGCATATAAGCTCACCTTTCCTCTCTGCATTAATAAACACCCCAACCCCGAGTCGGAGGCATCAGAATAAACCACAAATCTTCAATCCCCTCGGGTAACGCCAATACTGGAGCTTGGGTCAATCTGGTCTTCAGTTTCTTCAAACCCTTCTCGTGAGCTTGACCCCCATACAAATTTCACATCCTTTCGGGTCAACTTTGTCAGTGGAGAAGCAATTTTGGAAAAGTTGGATAAACCTTCGGTATAACCCGCCAAACCCAAGAAACTACGGATCTCGGACGGCGACTTCGGAGACTTCCATTGCATCACTGCTTCCACTTTCGCCGGATCGACCATAATCCCATCCGGACTACTACATGACCCAGAATTGAACTTCACGCAACCAGAATGCGCACCTTGGAGAATTTAGCATACAACTTCTCCCTTCTCAACTCTCCAGAACTTCGCGAATGTGACCGCATGCTCAGTCTCACTCTTTGAATAAATCAAGATGTCATCAATGAATACAATCACTGATTTATCCAACTCGGCCGGCACACCCTATTCATCAGGTCCATAAAAGCAGCTGGCGCGTTGGTCAAACCAAATGACATAACGAGGAACTCATAATGACCGTACGCGTACGAAAAGCTGTTTTAGGGATATCTGCTCCTTCACCTTCAGTGATGTAGCCTGATCGAAGATCTATACGTGAAAACCAACTAGCACCCTGAAGTTGATCAAACAAGTCGTCGATCCTCGTAAGGGGTATCTGTTCTTTACTGTCAGCTTATTCAGCTCACGGTAGTCGATGCACATCCTCATACTACCGTCCTTTTTCTTTACAAACAGAACCGGAGCACCCCAAGGTGAGATACTCGGGTCGAATAAACCCCTTATCCAACAGCTCTTGTAACTGCTCCATCAACTCTTTCATCTCTGTCGGGGCCAATCGTATGGTGCTTTGGCAACAGGTTTGGGCGCCTGGTACTAAATCAATCTGGAACTCGATCTCTCTGTCAGGTGGCAATCCCGATAAGTCTTCCGGAACACGTCTGGGAACTCACACACAACCGGAACATCAGATAGTTGTGGTGCTGGCTTCTCTACATCTTTCACATAACATAAATAGACGTACATCCGCGCCTCATACATTTCCCCGCCACTGCCATTGAGATCACTTTCGGAATCGTAGTAACCCGATCCCCATAAACTGTCACTGGACTACCGTCAGGCGCTGTCAAACTGATCATCTTCTTGCGACACACAATGTTCGCCTCGAAATCTGCCAACCAGTCCATTCCAAGCACCAAATCGAAACCACCTAACGTCATCGCAAAGGGTTTAACTGGGAATTTGTGACCCTCCAGTTCTACATCGCAACCCTCGATTACCTCTGAAATCCTGGTGGTTTTACCTATCGCGGTCTCTACATCAAACGGCACATCCACACTCCTACTACTAACGGGCAATTTGGCACAAAAAGCAGCAGAAATGAAACTCCTACTGGCACCTGAATCAATAATACAGAGGCTAAAGTTTGGTTCACCAGAAACGTACCGGACACTACATCAGGGTCCGTCCTCGCCTCTTCCTGCGTCATCGTGAATTGTAACATCTCGTATTTTCATTAAATTAAAAGTTACTTTGTTTATTCTTATAAGGGTCATTATTGACAATATGAAACTCATATCTTATTCTTTTTGGTTATCACTAGCTTTTATTATATGAAAGTTAAAAATAAAAAAAAAATATTAAATAATATTAATTATGTTAATATTAATAGTAGTAATATAATACAAGTTATAATAGGATAATAAAATAATAATATTAACAACAATATTAATAGTAAAAATAATAATAAGAAGAAACTTAATGATCTTAAATTAGAACTAATTAACTTAGGGGGGTTAGTTGTCATTTTTAAAACTTAAAATAAAGGTTTTATGCATAAAATGATAACTTTTGAAACTACAGGGGGTAATCCTGTAAAAACCCAAACCACCGCCCCCCTTAACCCGTATTCCCGGCGGGAGCTCCGGCCAACTTCCGGCCGAGCTCCGGCACCCCAAACCGCCATTTCACCCTTGTTTTTCAAGGCAAAATGATACCAAACCGTTCGTGGAAGCGTTTCGAACTCGAGGGAACATTTTAATCCGGGTTTTGAACAATAAATGGTGACCTTACAACCGAAACCGAAACCCACCAAACATTGAACCTGAAATCCGTTGAATTGAGTCGTTTAATCGATGAGAAACGTAAGATACATCATCACGAAACTAAATGCGTGGTTTAATTTGAGTTTAATAACCAATTAATCATTGAATCATACCGAACCGAAGCAACCGAAGCAAAGACAAAACCCGTTCGGGACTAAATCGACTAATTGAACATATTTAACAGAGGGAATCACCACATTCGATCCCTTTTAACTCTCTGTGACCACAATTCCCCTAAAATATCACACAAACATCGATTTCATACTCCCTATTCATCGCATAAGGAACCGAAGCTAAACCAGGTCGAATCACTCCAATTCGAGCATAATCGGGTAAGTTAAACACACCCACACACTCGTTTCTATCTGGGGAATGAAAGCCCCAACGTTAATTTGGTTTACAACACCGAATTGATGTTCAATTTTGGATTAATCGAATCTAGGGTTTATGTCATTTGGGGGAACTTCTTTAAACTAGGTTTATAAGATTTCAAAACCATATTTTCGCAGGCTTAGGCGCCCTTGCCTACTGGTACATGCGCGTATTTCATATGTGAGGTCCCGGGTTCGAACCCGGGCACCCTCACCATTTTTTTTAAAAAGGTTTTTCAGCTTTTAAAAATTATGAAACTCTTGAAAAAAATTATAAAATCACTTTTATAATTTTCTTTATTTTAGAAGTTAAATAATTATTTTCTGTAAAATTATTCTTGTAAAACTTTTGATGTTTAATTAATTACAAATTTTATAACTAAATATATTACAAACTTACTAAACTTTTAAAACACCATATTCTTTTTCTTTCTGTAAATTTATTTAATAAATATTTCAATGCTTTTAAATAGTTTGGATGAGTAATATACATTTAGTTTATTATCTTACAAATAGATTTTTAAATATTATTTATTAAAACATTACATTTTCAATAATACTTTTAGATTAATTTTTTGTTAGTTTAAATGTTTCAAATAACAAATAAATCTTTTGGTCCAATGTTACTTTCTAAAAATATAACTATTATTTTTATGTTTATTTAACTTTTATATTTAAATGGTTTTCTTTTAAAATAATTAAATAGTTATTGAACTTGAAACAATAAGTCTTTATAATATTAATGGACATTATATTAATTAAAGCCTAAGCCTTATCATGATAATTGTAGAAATTATATATTTATAATTTCACAAAATGTTACAAATATTAGTCCTTATAAAGTATAATTCGATTAATGGTTTAGAATAATAATTTGTTATTAATCAACAAATATCTAATTATTTTAAATAATCATAAAGATGTATTACTTATTAAAAACCCCCATAATTCTATCAAAACCCTAATCCATGTTTGAACGTTAATCTTATTATTAACCTTAAACTCATAATATATGTTTAGGTGCCTTGTAAAGGAATACTTTGGATTATCTTTTGATCTTTTATATCATCTTGTAATGCTTATATCCATGTGAGTTTTCCTTGCCCCTTTTTACTTTATTTCACACTATTTTGGGGTGAAACAGGATACTTATACAACTTACACTTATAAACGTTGAGACTTGTAAAGCACTTGCAATTCATCTTTATATTTTGTCATGGTTATTTGTGTGATGTAAGTGATTATATGAGATACATAGTTTGTTACAATCATTAACTATTGCTAGCCTGGCGACGTCTTAGATCTTTGGGCCTGACAGCCTATTTGGTGCTAAAGTCGATGAACTGCCGACTCCTAGGAGCCGTATGCTTGTGCACTAGGGAACCAAATACACTTAGCCAATCTTATATACTTGTAATCAAGTCGAGGTTTGATTGTAAGATATGTGTTCTATAACCTTACTAGCTTATAACCTATGACATGAATTGCTACTTGTAATCTTTTCATATTATGTATGAAAACCTTGGAAACTCACCAACTATTTATAGTTGACCTTTTATTTTTATCATGTTTCAGGAAAACCCCCAAGTTTGAAGTGCACTTATGTTGCTGGCATAATCTAGGACTTGGACCTAGTTAATAAAATCAATTGATTGTACTTTGTTATGTCATGTCAAATATTAGTTCATTGTTGAAACTTATGATTTTAATGTTACCTTTGAAACTTATGAATAATATATTTGGATTTAATAATAGCGTTATGTGGCTGTGAACAATCGTAATTCTCACACCTCGACGTTTCCGCCGTCAAGGTTGGGGTGTGACAGATTGGTATCAGAGCCAGGTTCGGGCCGTTGTGCCAGCGAGGATGCTGGGCTCCCTGCGGGGGGTGGATGGGCATGCTACCAACTGCGGGGGGTAGATATTCATCCCATATCGGTCGGGGAGGCGAACGAACGTTTCTTTACAAGGGGCTGGATACCTTCCCCAATTGGACGCGTTTTAAACCCGTGAGGCTGCGGCCAAAGCGGACAATATCCAGTTGCGGCTCTCGTACACCCTCCTGCGGGGGTGTCACAGTTGGTATCAGAGCCAGGGCCGGGCCGTTGTGCCAGCGAGGACGCTGGTCTCACTTCGGTGGGTGGATGGACACATGCCTGCAAATACTCCCACAGGGGAGGGCTATGACTCATCCCACATCGGTTGAGCAGGTGAACGAAGGCTTCTTTATAAGGGGCTGGATACCTTCCCCAATTGGACGCGTTTTAAACCCGTGAGGCTGCGGCCAAAGCGGACAATATCCAGTTGCGGCTCTCGTACACCCTCCTGCGGGGGGTGTCACATGATCCGTTTTGGGAAGAAGGGAAACTAGCACCTCGTTATGTGGGTCCATTCAAAGTGCTTGAGCGTATTGGGAAAGTAGCTTACAAGCTTGAACTGCCTCAAGAACTCAGCAACATTCACCCAACCTTTCATGTTTCCAACCTCAAGAAATGCCTTGCTGATGAGAACCTCCGCATTCCACTTGATGAAGTTCAAATTGATGAATCCATGCACTTTATCAAAAGGCCTGTGGAGATCATGGACCGTGAAATCAAACAACTCAAGCGTAGCCGAATACCTATCGTCAAAGTTCGTTGGGAGTCTAAACGTGGCCCAGAGTTCACTTGGGAGCGTGAAGATCAAATGAAATCCAAGTATCCTCACCTTTTTGTCTCAGCCTCCTCGTGATCGAATTTCGGGACGAAATTCCTTAAAGTAGGGGGACTGTAACATTTGACCCATTTTCAAATTTGTAACCCGAACCTATTTTGTTCAGAGTATTTATTCCAATGAATTAAATGTAATATGGTGTAGATTAACAAATATTATAAATTATTTTCATCTATTTAAAACAATTGAACCATTTATAATAATGTTATGATTCGTAAATATTTATTATTAAGTTGAAAGTCTATATATATCATTTTATATTAAAAAAAACTAAATCTAAAAGATTCATTAAAAATTTATAAACGTTATAAATATTTTGTAAAATAAATGGATTTATTTATAAATTAAGTCTAGGGTGAAAGTGTTAATTATAAAAGTTGAATTACAAGTTTTTTCCACATAAATAAAACAAGTATCAAACTATAGGGACCAAATTGTAATTCTTCAAAACAACCAACCCCCCCCCCATTTTTCCCCTCGTCGGCCGACCGCCGCCGACCAAGACCTCCGGCGACCCCCTCTTCCTCAAACCACTCGATAATCTTGCAATTAAACCGCTCTTTAACCTTTGCACATCAGTTTCGAACTCGTCATCGGTTTCGATTTGAAATTAGTGCGGTCATATCAAGTTCTATCTCAAAATCGAGAATCCATCAAACCCAAATCCGTTTCAACTCGAAAATCCAGTAAATTGATTCACCTAATCAACTCGAAACATACTAAACATCATCTCGGTTATAACTACCCAATCAATTTGAACTAATAACGTATAAACTAAATCAAATTCATCAATTATAACCGATGCCAACTCAAAACGCATTCAACCTGAAACAGCTGAAATTAAACCTTCAAAACAGAGGGCAATCGTTTAATCGACATTTTAAAGTTTCTGTGCACACAATTTCGATTACACAACACATTTTCCTCTCTCTCGAACTCCCTGATCCTCTCGCGACCTGCAATTGATTGAACGCCACATCCGAGATAATTTCAGCAGAAATTGGTTTAGGGCTTCTCATCCTCATCATCATTCGAAGCTTCCTCAAGTTTAATTCGATTATAATCACTGTTTGAGCATCATTCGATTGGCACCTTTGTCGCAGACCTGTTCTTGACGAATTCAACATCAATTCATCATTATAACGGTAAATTAGACACACACACACACTCGGTTTTACATGAGGGTCAAAAGCCCCATGATTCCAGACACATTCAAATCGATTCGACGTTCAATTTGGGTCCAAATCGTTCTAGGGTTCATACGGGATTGAAGTTGAATTGAAATCATGTTTAAAACTATTTTAAATCAACTTCCATCACGGCCACGGCCCTTTGGTTCACTGGTTCACTCACCACACTCTAAACAGGAGGTCCCGGGTTCGAACCGGGCAACCTCACTATTTTTTGGGCCATTTTTAAACCTTTAAAAATTATAAAAAATTTGTAAAAATTATAAAAAATGTTTTTACAAACATTAGAAATTTTAAAACAACCAAATTATTTTCTAAAATTTATTTCAACATTTTATTTATTTATTTATTAATTGTTTCAAATTGTTTAATACCAATATTTATAAATCGTCTAAATAATTAATTATTCAACTAATTATTTGGACCAAGTCATTTTACTTAGTTATTAAAATGTTTATTTCTTTTTCATACTTTACTGTTCAACTATTACTTAATCCTTATTATAAATTAATAGTTGAGTAGTATTCAATATCATAATGACCCACTAATATATTCAACCTTAATTACTTATAATTTGTTCTATGTTATTTGGCCAATATATCATATTTACTAATTGTTAAAAAACCCTCAAATCTCAATTAGGACCCTAATCCATGTCTAGTTCTTCAATTATTATATTCTAATCACAAGGTACCAAACCTTAGGTTGAAACGTGAGGACATTTTTGGTGTCAAACCAAACCTTCTATCATTTCCAAAACGCTTATAATTATCAGGTGAGTATTCATTGCCCATTTTTCATGTTTTATTATTTGGGGAAATCATGTGAACTATACGCAACCATGTTTATTTATTTTTATTCTATTTCATACTAATATTCAATTCATTACGTGTTATGTTATTTACTTGCAATTATGTGTTCACATCTAGATAAACTTGATAACATGATCATTAATTCACACAACCACGGTAACAATGATAGATCTATTGGTTTGACAACCCACCCCATTTGTTTAGTCGCGTGGTGATTGAAACCGGAAACATACATTCTATAAGGCTTCGTCTGTGGACCGAGTCAATTCAGTCATTAGGTTTGATCGTGTTGTTTGTCATTATGATACATTGTTGCATGTTAGTTATAACATTACCATGTGAATTGAATTGTTTTCAAGTTATTCAATCAAATTTGTGTGTGTTTAAACCTGTGATTACTCACCGGCTAATTCCTTAGCTGACTCGTTACTTTTTCACATGATTTCAGGAAATGCTATTTAGTGGAATTCTCTCTGCTCATATAGGATTGGACCTAGTCGAAAATAAAGACGACAATATTATATTTTATGGTTTTATTTTAATTGCGTTGTAATGTGTGACTTGAATGACATTATTCAATAAATAAATGGTTATTAAATGTTATTTCAACGTATTTATTACCTTGTGCTATGAACAATCGATTCACATCGTCCGCCTCGATGATTCCGCCATCGGTCGGGGTGTGACATGACATCCGGCGCCGATGATCGCCGATCAAGCCCTAACAACAAGCAGTTTGTATACATCGCACTCTCTAGCTCCGTCTCTCTCTCCTTCTCTCGGTCCATCATCATCAACAGGTGTGTGTATGGGGATTCGACAGAAAGAGGTGTGTGGGTGTCAAGAACATCAGCCGCGATGAACATCAGCCGCCGACATTTGTGCATTTTTGGGGATTCGTCATCAACAGTTATAAAATTGTGTATGCATCGCAACATTGTCACACTTGTCGGCGATGAACATCAGCCGCGAAACCTTGGTACGGCCGCTGTACAACGCCGCGTACGCCTCGATGTCGAGCTGCTCGCCGCTGATGATCGGCCCCCGTTGCGGTGTTTAGGGTTTGTTGCGCAGAAGAAGGCGTGACAACAAATTCTAGAGAGAAGACCAAAACCTTATTCTGAGAGAGAGAGAGAGAGCGTGCGACAGATTGTGTTTTGAATTTTGAAATCAGTTTGTTGTTTGGTGGGGGGGTTTTTAAACAAGCTGGGATTCAAGCTTTGTGAGTAGTACTTTGTGCTATAAGAGTTGTAAAACTCTTAAATTTAAAAGATTTGGTGAAATGACCATCTTGCTCTCCCCAATGCTTATTAATATAGTATAATATAGAGATATTATATATATATATATATATTTATTTATTTATTTATAAATTTTAATTAGTATTCAGTTTTGGCGACTAGCACGTTTGTGCGTGGATAATATGTTTGTGTGTGGAATACGTACTTCTACGACGTACACTTTTGTTTTAATAAATTTAAATCAAAACATAAATAAAATAAATACATCGCAACAATCTATTTATAATTTTATAAAGCATTAAGTTTAAAATATTTAAGACAAAAACAATTTTGTGAGTGTGTCAAAAAATAATAAATAAGTATAGAATATAAAGTTAGATATAACTTAACTTAAGGGGGTAAAAATGTAAAATTTCAATATAATTTATGTAAATTAAAAATATTGACACAAGCGTTAAGATCATAAAAAAATTGTACAATGCACATAAATGTTTTATGTTTTACATTTTAATGTATAATCAATTAAAAGGTTATTGTGTTTCTACTTTCGTTCTACTATTTTCTAACATCACATTATATACATCTTTCGTTTCTTATTATTACCATGTTGTTGATGTTAACTAGTTTACTCGAGAAAATAGGGTACAAGACGTGAGTAAAAGGAAGAAAAAAGAAAGAAGACATTAGGTTTTTGTCAATGATTTATAAGAAGATCGAACACATTTGTATATCTGTTTTGTCTATATATACACACCGCACACGCATATAAAAATTTATATGGTCAAGAGGGAGATGGGAGGTTTTGCCTCTCTTGAAAGTTCAAGGTTCAAACCTTGACATAGATGAATATTACTAACTTGGTGATACTAATAACTTAACAACTAACCACCGTTAATATATTATATATGAAATTTATAGCGAGATATGTTTGAATTGAAGCACGGAGTGAATATATATGTATTTTATACTTATGTTAGAATATCAATCTTCTTGTTTTCTTTTCTTTAACTATAACGTTTCCCACTCTTCTTATTAAAGAAACTTATCATTAGATCAATAAACTAGAAACTAGAGAGCATTTCTAGACATGTGTCACGTGAATTTTCTTCACATCTGAACTATAAACATATATTTATAATAATATACACACACACGTATTCACGTTTATATATATATATATATATATATATAGAAATATGTTATAGTATGATGTGAAGTGAAAAAATTCACGTGACACATGTCTAGAAATGCTCTCTAGTTTCTAGTTTATTGATCTAACTAGAAATTCTACCCGCGCTTCGCGGCGGAGGTTTACTATTACACGTGTTGATAATTATCAGGCAAGGTTTAGTTGTATGGTATTTTTACATATACATACATACGTACGTACGTCATACATATATAATGATGTTTAATAGTAGTATTAAAATACAAACATAATTGTATTTTAAATAAGCAAAAACAAAAATAAATTTTAAAATGCAGGACCTTAAATATATTAAATTTACGGTGTATACATAACTGAAAGTATGATCTAATATTCTAATGTTACGTTCTGTATTAAGATGTCCTCAAAGTGTTTTTTGACTTTTTATACATACTTTGAAATTATAAAAAAAAATTTAGAAATAATCATCATTTATAACAATCTCTTATGGTGGCAGATGACAGACTTTTTTTTTAATTTCTCAAATTTTAATCTATCATTTTCAATGAAGAGGAAAGAGATTTTTTTTTGAATTGCAATGGAGAGATATAATGAATAACATACCACTCACCTATCTACCACCACCACACCACCGCTACCACCCAAGCCACAACACCACCACCACCAGACCAGCACCACCAACATCAGACCACATATCCCCCCACCAGGACTATCTACACGCAACCTTGCAACCGTCGCGTCCGTACTCCGTCGTGTCTCATCCCTACAAACCCACCACTATCGTTTCCGACTACGATGGTTTCCGACCACCACCACCTACGGCCACCGCACGACTCATCTTCCCAACACCACAGACAACACCACACCTACAGCCACCGCACGCCTTAACTTCCCAACACCAAGCTACCATCGTTAACCACCACCGATGAACACAGATACCTAGATCCGGTAGCAGCGAAAACAGGAAGAACGGGAGGATACCAGGAAGGAGAGTCGGCGGTGGCGGTGGCGGAGAAAAGAAAGTGAATAGGAGGCTGATATGAGTTGTAAAGAAAAGAGGCTGATCTGAAGGAGGAAGGATGTAGAAGACAAAGCGAACGGAGAAGATGGCCTATCAAAGTAAAGAAGAGGATGGCACACGTGCAATGTAACGCCCCAAATTTCCAAATGGACCTAAGTGGCGAAATAATATTAATCGTAGTATTATTGAAATTTATTCTCGAAGAGATTAGTTAGTTTATCAAGTTTAGGTGTGAAAACAAAATGTTAAAACTCGAGGGACCAAAGAGGGAAAAGATCAAAAGTTAACTAAACCAATTATTTAAGGTTTCATGCCAAAGGTGTAAATATAGGATATGTGGAGGGGGTAATATGGCTTTTAGGAAAACTTAATTAAATAAACCTACAAAAAGGGTGGGGGGCGCCGCTTTCAGTTCATCCTCTCCCCCCCCCCTTTTCTTCTTCGAAGCTCGGCTAAACCACCAGCCACCGGTGGTCGATTCCGGCGAGTGCCGGCGAGTGAATGACAGCCCCGCTCCCCCTCGACACCCTGAACACAAAAACAACCTCAATTTCTCCCAGAACGCGGCACATCAACGGGAATCGAAGACGAAAGAGGCGGCTGCAGGTCGGTTTCGGAGTGGTGTTGTCGATGGTTAATGGGTGGGAGTCGATGATGGTCGATTTGGTGATGGGTGTCAGTCGAGGTGATGGTTGTTGCAGCTGTGATTATTGCGGTTGTGGAGGTCGGCCGCTGCGAAGGCGACGGGTGATGGTGGCTGCGGTATGGTGATGGTAGCCGGTGGTGTTGACGATGGCTGTGGATGTAGGCGCCGGCGGTGGCTGGTTCTCTGTGCAAGGAGCGACAATGGTGGTGATGTCGGCAGCATTTCGTGGCGGCTGTCGGGTCGAAGGAAACCGAACCAGAGTCGGCGGTGGATGCACGCGTTTGGTGTTTGGGTGATGGTTGCAAAACAACAGTGGTGATGAGGTAATCTGTGATTGTAGTTGTGTTGTTGTTTGTTGGTTCATATTGGCTGTGATTCTGTCTGTTGATTGGTTGTTGCTGTTATTCGAGGTGTGTTGATGGCTGTTGATGGCAGTGTAGTCGTGTAAATGAAGACGTGTGAATGTGGCTGTTGTTGCTGTGATTGTGGTTGTGTTGTGGCTGCGGTTTGTCGTGGTTGTGTAAGTGTTAATGCCTATGATGGTAGTGGTAAGACGACGGTGGTAGTGATAATGGTCGTTTGAAAATGGGTGTGGTATGATAACTCTAGGATGGTGGTGATGACATTATGGTGATTTGATGATGATAGTGGGTATTATTATAGGATGATAGTTACGGTTTCTGGTTATGGTTATGGTTTTATCATGATTGTAAAGATGTTATGGTATTCTGCTGCTATGATGATGCTGATGTTGGTTTACACACGATTAGATATAAAGACGATTTTAGGATGATGAAGATATTTGAATGGTGATAATGATGATAGTTTGATGATGATGATTCTGTCTCACTGTTCATCGAGCGAACTTATCTAAGTACCAGGAGACTTTGTGAACGAGAGTTCACACCCGTGCCCAGTTGCTAGGTAAAAGAATAGTTTCGCTGGGATGTATAAAGCGAACATATAAGTTCGCTGAGAAGGTTTAGATGATTATGGTTTCGGCTCATTATGTTGGTAGTGTCAATGATGATGATGATATGAGAATGATAAAGGGGATGTTATAAATTATGACGATTAATGGTGAAATAACCAAAGTCCTAACGAAAGTTAGGCGAATCTGTTGGGCAAAAGAGTAGATTCGCTAAGAACGGATTCAGCGAAACTGTAGTTTCGCTGGGGAGGGCTTGGCGAAATTGGCTTTACAATGTGGTGCTTCTTGGATCTTCTCTTAGGGTTTTCGGCTTCCGGCTATCTAGGCGAGTTCTAGATCCCCCTCTTTTATACATGCTTTACTGTTTTGGGGCTGACATACATACCATATGATTCATAATTAAGATTATTTTAAATAATTCGTTATATGATTTGATAAAGTAATAACTGTGAACTACGTATATTTATTTCCCATAGATAGAATGATCTAAAGAAAAATGTGACAATTAAATAGATACGGTTACATGTTATGATGACTAGTACTTGGTATGTGTGTACATAATAAGCTAAGTATTATATATATAAGTGAAAGATGATACTAATGAGAAGTGGAACTTAACAAATGTTACCCCGGGCCCGTTTAATGATGAAAAGTCTTGCAAGCACTATGATAGACTTCACGTATGTGAGTCTGACGTATGATGATGGATCCGTATTCATGAGCGGGCTATGTGCCTAGCAGTGTGGATCAACTGTCGGGGGAAGCTACCATGAAGATGTGTACCGACGGGGATCGATCAACCGTCGGGGGTAGTGACCATGGATAACGTGTACCGACAGGGATTGACATTCGTTGTCAATCAACATGGAGATCTTGCTTTGTGCAAATCTCGTCTATGATGAAGTGAAACGTAATGAAAGAACGAAAGATAATGAACGTGCCTAAAGTGATGCAAGTAATGTTTGTAGTATGATGTATGCGTGTTCATTATATGAAAGGATAAAAGATTATATTTTCTTATTTATATAAAACTAGAACTCACTCAGCGAAGCTGACTTTTGTATGTATGTTAGATTGTTTGGCAGGTAAATCAAGTTTTAGGGCAGGACTTGATTAGGAGCTACTTGGAGGGTGAAGACTGGCATCCTGTAAAGATTCAACCAGCTTTTATGTTTTGTATAATAATAAAAGAGTAAATTTTGTCCAGACAATGATTTGTAAATAAAGAACTTCTAGTACAAATCCGGGTTTGACTCTAAGTTGGTGCTTTAGTTTTTATTTATATAATTAATATTGTTATAATTCCGCTGCTTTAATAAATAACACTTTGTCTGTTTTGAACTAAAAATAAGGTTTTTATGCAAAATGGCCAATTTGTGAGGTTTTCGGATTCGGGGCTTTACATGCAAAGAGGCATAAAAAGCCAGAGATGAGGAGGCAACTATGTTGTACAAAACACAGTGAATGTTGTAAGTTGAGCTACAGTAAAGTCACTCAGTAACCGTCTTTTGTGTACGTATGTATGTATATGTAAAAATACCATACAACTAAACCTTGCCTGATAATTATCAACACTTGTACTAGTAAACCTCCGCCGTGAAGCGCGGGTAGAATTTCTAGTTAGATCAATAAACTAGAAACTAGAGAGCATTTCTAGACATGTGTCACGTGAATTTTCTTCACATCTGAACTATAACACATTTCTATAATAATATATACACACACGTATTCACTTTATATATATATATATATATATCATTTTTATTTGGTACCAGAAACTAGGCCCGTCGATTTTATCCGTAACCGATTAACCCGCCCGACCCGATCTCACCCGTACCCGAAGAAATCCGACCCGAACAACCCGTTAGCCGAACAACCCGAAAACCGATTCTTATTCGGGTCGGGTTTCGGATTAGCTTTCAAACCTCAAACACGCGAATAACCCGAACCGATTAACCCGAAATTCGAATAACCCGATCAACCCATATTATAATTAAGTAAATTATACATATACACTTGTTTAGATTGTCCAAATTGATCAAATTGTTTGTATATAAATATATATTTAAGCACATTTTATAAAATATAGAAGTAAACTAATTTAAGTCCACTAGTTTTATAAGATTTCAAATGAAAATTCACTAAAATCTATTAAATTAAGTCTATTGTTTAATACCAGAAACCCGGCCCGAACAACCCGTTACTTGAACACCCGAAACCGATTAAACCGATTGTTATTCGGGTCGGGTTTCGGGTAAACATTCAATGTTGAAAAACCCGAATAACCCGAACCGATTAACCCGAACCGATTAACCCGAAACCCGATTAACTAACCCGATCAACACCCCTACCAGAAACATGCGTGTAGAAACATGCGTGTATATACAATTATAACTTCAAATTATAGAATTTTTTGAATCTGCTTAAAGTATAAACTAAATAAAAAGCTACAAGTCGAAGACTAGTAGCCTTTTCATGAATATACAGAACATAAAACGTGTATAAATATATGATCAAATAAAAAGATTTTATTAGTGTAGAAATATTAACTTTTTTAAGTATCAAATAACTAAGTTTATCTATTAAGATAAATAAATCAAAATTACACATTTTTGTACGTCATTTTAAGAACCGGACACGGTTTTTTTTTTCTTTTTTCTTTTCTTATAAATGAGAGCAAAACAAGCATAACTGCATAAGTACAAAAATATATAATCATCATTTTGTTTTAGACAAAATAAGTATGAGTTATGAGTACTTTTCATAATATAAACAGAATTAAACCCTAGTTTTATTGTTCAAGAAAAGGACATCCTTTAGAACAGAAAGTCCATTTAAAATAGCGGTGGGCCACCTACTTTATAGTTTGCCAATGCATATCATCTTTTTTTAAAGGATATGATATTGATATATTTAATTTATTTAATTTTCTTTTGTCTGTTTTATACGTACAATTATAGATACACATATAGATATATGGATAGAGATAGAAATAATTGGGTGTTTTAAAAACATAATAAGTGTTTATACAACTCAACCCTTTTCAAATGCCTATTAGGCCGTTTATAACAGGACAATAGGTAATAGAGTTCATTCAAATAAAAAAGTTACATAATAAAAAATAAAAAATAAATATTTTTTAAAAGGACGTTAGTAAAAGTTTGGTATATTAAAGCTCTTAACTTGTAAAAATATAAAAAAAATCACTAAATTAGTCTTTGCACGTATATTTACTTTAGCATGTTTAAAATGCACACATGGTTTGTTAACTCCTAAAAAAAATCCTAAATTGCACAAATAAATGTTCATTTATCAAATAGGTCACTATTTAGAAAAAAATGGATTTAATGCATTCTAGATAAACTTTTGAGACTTTAATATAAAAACTAGTTTAATGGCTTTCTTCTGGATTTTTTATATGTCGAATGACTTTGATATGTTAACATCATGATAATACTTTTTTAACAAACATTTAAAAAAAGTTACTAATATTTTATGATTTAAACATAAGTAGGAGCCAATTATGTCCGGTGATATTTGTAGTTGTCATTTATAAAAACTTTTACGAATTTAAACCATTATAATTGTAAGTTGATATGTGGTATTAGGAGTAAAAGATATTGTTTAATAAAGATTATTGAATCATATAGGAGAGCATGAAAACAAACAAATTACTAAATCACTCAATGTCACTTAGGGCCAACATAAGAAAATAAGATTTTACTCACTCACTCATTTAAGAGGAGAAATAGTAAGCAAAATTTCACGGATCGTTTATTTTTTTTATGTTTTAAAAAAATATTAATATTATATTAATACATTAAATATGTTTGAGTGGAGGAAACCGACTTTCAAATCTCATGAGCATGGAATTTTTCATGCATAAATTCTCATTCGATCCTCACTTACTCAGTATCGTGTTGTTCACACGTAAATGAGGTGCACCTCACCTCACACACACCACCTACGCACCACATAACTCACTCTTAAGTCTTAAGGTGCAAAAAATTTTAAATGTAAAATATCTGCAATCTGCGGATCATATCTACAAACATCTATACAAGAAGAGGTGGACCAATCCTCTATAGTTTGCAACAAAAAATTGTTTGTTTTAAACGTCTGTAAACTGTTAAAATAAATTGGTGGTGGTGTACGGCGGTGTTGGACGGTGGTGCTGTACGGCGGTGTTGGACGGTGGTGGTGATGGTGATGTACGGTGGTGGTGGTGGTGATGGTAGATGGTGGGTGGTGGTGGACGGTTGTGGTTGTGGGTGGTGGTAGGTGATGGATGGTGGTGGACGGTGGTGGTGGTGGGTGGTGGACGACTGGATGGTGGTGGGTGGTGGATGACTGGATGGTGGTGGGTGGTGGACGACAGGATGTTGGTGGTGGTGATGGTGAACGGTGGGTGGTAGTGGACGGTGGTAGAGGTGGACAATGGGTGGTGGTGGACGGTGGTGGACGGTGGGTGATGGTGGTGGACGGTTGACGGTGGGTGATGGTGGTGGTGTACGATCGATGGTGGATGGTGGTGAAGGTGGACAGTGGTCATGACGGCGGTGGTGGTGGTGGACAGTGGATGGTGGTGTTTAACTCTTTGCAGACCTTAGAAGATCTTAGAAGTGGTTGGGCCAAATCCATACCAAGAAGAGTTCGCGCAAATGTTTGTTAATGAAACTTTTTGAAATAACAAACAATCTGCAAATGATAACGTCTGCGCGTGATTTATGCGGCGCAGATAGAAGAGCCTGCACAAACTTAAAAAAAAACACTACACTAACCATTTTATCTTTTTGCACGTGCATTTTAGTACATGCAACATAGAGTTTGTATGGTTTGACTAGTTTGATAAGTTAAATCCACAACGTGCTACAAATTAAATGAGCATATAAGGCAATGTCATGTGAGTATGTCACTATTATGATTTAATGAATTCATGAATCACGATGATTCAAGAAAAAAAATAATCAATTACTGTAAAATTTGTAAGAAATCTTCAATACAAACCCAAAAATGAGTGAGAGTCTCGGTACATATACCGATTCCTCTCTACGAATACACCCAAAGAGATTCACCCAAAAGTGGTGAACTCGGTACAAACAACAAGGATGCAGCAGATATCCAACAAGGGAGAAGAAAGCTGCACTGATCAAGTGCAGCGGTGAAGAAGAAGAAGTCGCAGACCGAAGCAGCGGCTGTCGATTTTGTATCTTTCGAATGGGTTGTAAAACCCTAAGACCGAGTGAGATGTATATAATCTCACCAAGTTACACTCAGCCCCCTTTAAACTTGAGTATATCTAGACAACATCCCAAAGCTTGTGATTTGTCACCTTTAGACCTTGCTATATCCTGCAATGACAATTAGACATAAAATCAGTAATGGAAACAGAGATAACGACATGTTACAGATGAATTGATTCAATAATTTTAACAACCCCCCTCAATTCAAACTGTAAACATGTCAATCAGGCCTAGTTTTTGACATAGCGACTCGTGTTGCGCGACAGCCAACCCTTTTGTAAAAATATCTGCAACTTGATTAGCAGATTTAATTTGCTCTGTTTTAAAGATTCCAGCACTAATTTTTTCTCTAAGAAAATGAAGATCCAATTCAAAATGCTTAGTTCTTTCATGAAAAACAGGGTTTGCTGCAATAGATATTGCAACATTATTATCACAAAACATTGGGACAGGTAGCTTAAGATTGATGTTTAATTCCTTAAATAAATTGATGATCCACATGACTTCACAAGCAATAGAGCACATTGCCTTGTATTCTGCTTCAGCAGAAGAGCGGGAAACAGTGCTTTGTTTCTTGCTTTTCCAAGAAACAAGAGAGTTACCTAAGAACACGCAATAACCAGAAACAGATCTTCGTGATTCTAAACACTTACCCCAATCGGAATCAACAAAGGAAACTAATTCAAAAGAATCATTCTTCGAGAAAGAAAGACCTTTACCAGGAGACTGCTTTAGGTATCTAAGCAATCTAAAAGCAATGTCAAGATGCGTTTTGGTTGGAGCATGCATAAACTGGCTCAGGAATTGAACAGCATAGGAAATATCAGGTCTGGTTAATGACAAATAAATCAATTTTCTAATCAATTTTTGATACATGGACATGTTGGACAAAGCGGAGTCCTCTGACTTACATTTTGAAGAAACAAGGAAGGTTTGTTCAATTGGGGTACCAACGGGTTTACATCCAAAATAACCAAACTCGGATAGTAAGTCCAAACAGTATTTTCTTTGTGAAAGATTAATACCCTTGTCTGTATATATAACCTCAATGCCCAAAAAGTATTTTAATTTACCTAGATCTTTTATCATAAAACTCGAACTTAAAATTTTTTTTACTTTTGATATTTCATGATTGTCATTTCCAGTTATCACGATATCATCCACGTATACAAGTAAGGCAATAAACAAGGATCCATTTTGCTTAACAAACAAGGAATGGTCACATAAACTTTGTTTAAAGCCATTTTTAAGTAAAACACCAGTGAGTTTTTCATTCCATTTCCTGGATGCTTGTTTCAAACCATATAAAGACTTAACCAGCTTACACACTCTAGTATCAGATTTCGAGTAATATCCCTCAGGCAAGGTCATGTACACATCTTCAGTAATGTCACCATACAAAAAAGCATTGTTAATATCTAACTGAAACAATGACCATCCATTTTGAACAGCAAGACTGATTATGCATCTAACCGTTACCATTTTAACTACAGGAGAGAATGTTTCGTCAAAATCAATACCCTCCTTTTGATTATATCCTTTAGCTACTAATCTGGCTTTATACCTATCTATTTCACCATTTGACTTATATTTGATTTTATACACCCATTTACATCCTATGGGTTTTCTACCCGGTGGTAGATCAACGACAACCCAAGTATTATTTCTATGCAAGGCTTCCATTTCAATATTCATAGCGTCTATCCAGTTCTTATCCTTGGACGCCTCGTAATAACTTTGGGGTTCAATGGTCTTATTTAAATTAGTAGCAAAGCAAAAATTTTCAGGAGATAAGTGGGCATAATTAACAACTTTTTCTATGCCATATTTTACCTTTCCCTCGACTACATAATCAGAAAATTTTTTGGTAAAGACCCTGTTCTAGTTGACCTTCTTGATGCATGATTTTGGGTATTTTGCCCCTCAGAATGGTTGGTCTCATCATTAGGTACTGAGGAAGTGTCAGCCGTCACATGACCCTCACATGTATCAGCACTTGGCTGCTGAAGATTAGCTTCAGCCTCGCCAAAAATACTGCTACTTGTGTTATCAGGTTGCTGATCCTCACTGGCAGAGCCTTGAGACTTATCCCTCTCCTCATCATAGGGGACTTTGCCATTAAAGATTTCATATGGCTCCTCTGTTATAGAGTTTAGGATCCAAGATAGTACTATTGAATTGCATCTATGCCATTGTTTAGCTAGTACCTCATTATCAGTAGGCTTCTTACATGTTTCATCAATAAATCCAATTTTATTCTTAACTTCAAGTGCGAGTTTTATTGAACTTGCCCAAACAAAGTAGTTTTCTGTTCCTTTTAGTTTCATTGTTATAATAGATAATGTATTTGAATCATTAGCATGTAAATAAAGTGGATTGCTAGGGTCCAGTTTGCTTATTAATGTTTCATTAACAGCTAAAGCTCCAGATGTGGATCCGTCACTCATTTCAGTTTCGTTTGAGAAACAAAAAAAATAACCGATAGAACAGATAAAATAATGAGCACTCAATCACATGCACAGAGGACGCACAAGGGTCAGAGCCAGGTTTTCACACCACTACAGTAGCAGATCAAGGATTAACCCAGGGCGTTAAATGCAATCACACAATGAAGATAACCACACAGGTGAATGCACAGAGAATCAAGATAGATATCAATGCAACACGAAAAATGCAAAACAGGGGATGGCTCTCCCTGTTGAATATAACCAGTACCGGTACTCCTAACCCGGTCAAAATATGCCTATAAAAGAGAGTAGAAGAGATGTCCTCACAGCGGGGTGTACCAAGTTAATGGTATTCCAATAAGCGGTGACCCGTAACCTTCTAGGGTTACAAGGTCACAGAAAAAAAGAACCCAGCAGTTAGCAACGCGTAACCTTCTTAGGTTACTACGTTACTATAGATATAGGGGCTTTATTACCCTGAACCCAATCCGAATCAGCAGCAAACAACCGTCAACAGGTCGACTGAAGGCACCAAATCACCGTCAACAGGTCGAATGAGGCCACCAAATCCAAATAAAACGAATCTAAGATCTAGGGTTTCAAAGATGTCAAAAAAAAACCCCAAATCTCAGAATAACACCAGAGACCGTTTCAGTCCAAATCCCCAAGGGATACGAAACCCTCGGTTAAGAACCGAAGATGTATCAGCGGAAGGCTTACGGATACCAGAGCCTAAGCTCTGATACCATGTAAAATTTGTAAGAAATCTTCAATACAAACCCAAAAATGAGTGAGAGTCTCGGTACATATACCGATTCCTCTCTACGAATACACCCAAAGAGATTCACCCAAAAGTGGTGAACTCGGTACAAACAACAAGGATGCAACAGATATCCAACAAGGGAGAAGAAAGCTGCACTGATCAAGTGCAGCGGTGAAGAAGAAGAAGTCGCAGACCGAAGCAGCGGCTGTCGATTTTGTATCTTTCGAATGGGTTGTAAAACCCTAAGACCGAGTGAGATGTATATAATCTCACCAAGTTACACTCAGCCCCCTTTAACCTTGAGTATATCTAGACAACATCCCAAAGCTTGTGATTTGTCACCTTTAGACCTTGCTATATCCTGCAATGACAATTAGACATAAAATCAGTAATGGAAACAGAGACAACGACATGTTACAGATGAATTGATTCAATAATTTTAACAATTACTTTATCAAGACAGTAGTCCTCCGTCCATTAAGGGACAAAAAGGTGATTGTTGACTAAATAGTTATGACTCGAGTGATTTTTCCGAAAGTCCAGAGCAAAGGTGAAACTTTGAATTAAAGTATGGGCCATTAGTTTAATTACTCTAAACTAATTATGTAACACCTTATCGTAACTTTAAAGTAATAATAAAAAAACAGATAATTTAATAAGTAAATCCTTGTATTATTCCGGGAATATATATTAAATAAATACACATAAATTACCTTTCAAGATATGTTAATATTATACTTACTAGATTGATCATATATAAATATCTACTCTAGAACCACCAAAACATTACACGTAATTTTGTACCAATTTAATCCCGATCATAACTTGTCCAAATATCAGGAAAACTACCTTAAGTTGCGCCTTTGAATACTCTTAGTCAACTCGAGAAGATATGCTCATATGCCATAAGAACACGACTCGTGGTTGCTACACAATTTTTTTTAGTAAAATTTAGTCCACGAATAAATGAATATTTTATATAATTATAATATTATTACATAGTACCTATGAAATTGTCTTCTAAATTCTTATAACTAGTATTATGTCCTCGCGTTAGTCTACGAATAAATGAATATTTTATATAATTATAATATTATTACATAGTACCCTATAAAATTGTCTTCTAAATTCTTATAACTTATGTCCTCGCGTTATGGCAAAGGCCTAAATCTGTGGCAAGTAGCATCAATGTTACACTAGCTACCATCCGCGATCACTATCACCGGAAAAACTCGTATTAAAAATAAAATAAAAATAAAAAAATAAATCGGAATGTAAAAACATTAAACCACACACGTGAAATGTAAAACATTAAAAACAATAACTAAATCGATATAGGACCGGCGCGTAGTGGCAGGGCCGTTAACGGGGAAAAATACACGTAAAAATGTAAAATCACACGCGCACGTTGCGGCATGTTAACTCGTAAAATTTAGACCAGCATATAAAACGGAAAATTTATAAAAGATTAAAAGTATATGTGGGCAAAGTTGAAAATAAAAAAATATAGAATTTAAATTGTAAAAGATATAAAATATTGCGATTATAAAAAAATTAAAGATGAAAATTCTAAAATAAGGACAACCAACTAAAACTAAAAAGCACAACTCATGATGTATAAAAATACAACTCATGATACATTAAAAAGTTAATAATTAATATAATTTAAATTTAAATTAGATGACTTGTAATTTTTTAATATATATCTTTAGAACACATGATGTCCAAATCACGTTATTCTGAATTTTCAAAAAGGAGATGCGTATATTGTAAAATTAACTAATATGCATTATCGAATATTTTAATTGTACACCATGTCATTTGATCACAACAAAAATGACAACACAGAGAGCATGATCTGTCACTTTCAGACAACACATAGAGCATGATCGTCACGTAAAAACATATAGCTATTCGGTTCGAACGTGTCTTGGTAAATTTATCTTTAAACCTTACGGGCCTTTTCGATAAGTATTTGTATCATTTTGAAACAACCTCTCTATACTATTGAAAAAACCATTTTATCTTAAATGGAAATCTTTCTAAGCAGAGATTTCTCTAGTAACAACTTTTTTTTCTATTTAGGGTATAGGTAAGATTTGCCAATCAAATTAAAAACCTTACCGTATGATAGGATTTTTGTTGGGTGTGTCTAGGGTGCGCATTGGTCAAAGACCGGATCGACCCTGACGGAATCAGGCGGGTACCAATGCCGGATATGATGAAAAACGAGGATCAAAGACCAGAGCTTTTATGTGTTATTACGGTTGGTCTTGGTCCTCTCAATCCATCGCTTTTCTCAAATACGTCAGCAAGATTCATTTATTTAGGGTGATCAGGGGTTAAGGACAACCGAACCGTACCGTACCAGCCCAGGCCAAACCCGAATAAGATTTTGTGTGTTTCATATCGGTTTTGATGTGGTCGTTCAATGTGGTTCACCCGTTTTCTCATGTTGGCCCACAAGACCTCACCCCTAGATATATTTGTTTTTTTCATCAAACACACTTTATACTCATTTTCCTCACACTCAACCTCGAGAAACTTGGTGGTCAAATTATTAAAAATTGGCCCATCAATATTGCAGTCGTACGGTTATAAAGATGGAATTTTGAGTCACTTCACTAACTTTGAGCAATCCTGTTACACTAATAATAACATCATGAACCAGTGGTTTTGAAGAATGTCTCAGTGTCTCACCACCCGTTTTAGTGCCATTGAAAAAGTTTGCCGGTCTAATGGGCGAATATCTGATGTGGTCGAAATTTGTGATGGATGTCAATTTTTTGAAACCAAATGATGATTTAGGGCAGGGGGCGCCCGCGCCGATCCCCACGCCACGCTGTTTGGCCTTTTCATCCACACTCCGATGTTTTCTCCCCCATTTTGAAGTTGTGTTTCGTCCCCAAGCAAGAATCCCCACCGGCGTGAGCTTCCCCTCATATGACTTGGTGGTGTGACGTGGAAAATTTATGATTGGTGGTATGTGATAGAGTGTATATGGTGTGAATGCCCCCACCACTTTATTTACAAGATATGTAAAGAAACTAAACAACACATAAACTAATTATATGTAAAAAAAATTAGTGATAAAATATAAATTAAGTATAAATCGTTTATATAATATAAATACACAAATAGTTGTATGAGGTGTAAGCTATAAAGGTTGCATGTTTAGGTTATGTGTTTTTATTTATTAGCAAGTTTGAGTTTGAATACTAGTTTAAGTTAAAATGTCATTTAAAATTGTGTAAAAGGGTTTTTTTTTTATCTTTTAAGTTTTAAGAAATAACAAAGTAGATGGAACGTTTACGTGATTGCTCAGAAATAATAATAAAATAAAATAAAATAAAATAAAAAGCCACTCTCCCCCACCAAAAATTTACACAAATATACATATATCAGTTGTATATTAACATAATATTGACGTATTCTATTAGTGATCATGCTAGAGTTTAAGATCAATACAAAAATAAATTACTTATTTTAACGGACATGGGCAACGCGCCCAATATTTATGGTTATATGATAAGGATATAGTTATTATTAAAAGGTTTAATCTAAAAAACCTAAGAAGAACGAAAAGATTGTGAGTTTAACATGTGTCATTGCATTGTTTAAAAAAGAAGAGTATTTTAGTAATTGTGTCAAATACGTCAGGTTATAGTGTCAAATACGTCATGTTATAGTGTCAAATATCATTTTATTGTGTTAAAATAGTTATCATCATTTGTTATATGTATCCATTATTATGTTTCACATTTTAGACATATCATTTTATTTTTATCATTGTTTTTTGAGCTACACTGATGACATAATGACGAGCAAATTTCATATGAGTCAAAAAACATAAAAAATATTATCTTTTTATATAACGATACTATATTATTTTTAAAGATAGAAACGTTCGTTGTAATTTATAAAAAATAGTATCGTATATAAAGGTCATGAACGTTCGAAAAAAATAGTGGAACCTGAAAAAAATCAACAAAAGGGGTATATATAAAATACATTTCTAACAAACTTTTACCTATAATTTGATCACAACCATTGATTAAAAATATTCATGGTTATACTTTTTACATTTTTTGGATTTATCAATCTTTTTATTTGAATTCTCTTTATACAATAAACTCTTTTTAATTATTACAACCCTTGTATGCTAAGTTACTATATTTATTTTTACTAGCTTAGAAATATACGTTCTACACGGGTTAAAATAAAAATATCAAACTGGACAATTATTAATTAATATTTGTAAAAGTATAAGATAATTAAAAAAAGATATAATTGAAATAACGCATAATAAACTACACTAAGTATTAAAATAATAACAACTTTTTGTTCTCTTACATTTCATTTTATAAATAGTTTTAAAATTAAAAGAGTTATTTGTATTAAAAAATGTCATATTTCACAAAAATTTGTTTTAAAAAAATATGTTTGAATAAAAGAAAAATGCTTTAATTTGTTATAAAATTTGTTTTATATATACGAAATGATATAAAATATCATTATCATTTAATATCAACATTAAATGGTTGATTTTCTATGCTAGTGACAGTGACAAATAAATGTGAGAAAATAGCATGTGTTATAGTATTTTATTTTATTAGAGAATATAAGTTAATTTGTAGTTGTCGTTGTCTAATGTTTATGACATATATCGTTAAGGTAAATATTAACAACTAATAAACTAGTTAAAGTATAATACCAGATTACTAAAGTAAAATTTATATGTAGATTACATGGAATATCACACGTTAAAGGTAAAAGGAATTAAGTTGGTAATGAGCTCTCCAGAAGTGGTATTTTCAAAACATCATATTTGTTATAATACACCATACATTAATTAAGTGGAATTACTTTGTGTCACTGTTCATAAGAATTTTGTGAGGACAAAATGTATGGCTAAATTTAGAACTAGACAGACTTAGTATATTTTACGAGTCCTCGTTACATAATATACATACATCAAAAGACTTTTCTATTTCATATGTCTTTATTTATGAAAAACGAATATCTAATCAGTTGAGTAATATAGTTGGTATATATGATAGGACGCGAAATACATGATAAGGAGACTCACGTGGCTTTTTGCGAGTAATGGTCCAAAGAAGGACAAGAGGGCGGGCCTTGGCGCAGTGGTAAAAGCTGTTCCTAAGGACCGAAGGTCTCAGGTTCGATCCGTGGAAACGGCCTCCTCACAAAATGTGGGGGAAAGACCGCGTACATCTTCCCTTAAATGGGACGGACCCTCCCTGGACCCTGCGAAAACGCGAGAGCTCTTTGCAGCACCAGGTACGCCCTTTTTTAAAACAAAGTGCTTTTAGAAATTTGTGAGATAACTTTAGATTATGGTTGGTTAAGAACGATGACGTAGACATCATAGAAAAACATGAATTTTGGAAACGTGACTTTTTCAAATCTTTAGATGAAAATACACTTTAGACCGTCTCAGGTTGAAAACCTTAGAAAAACACAAAGAGATGTTTCAAATTACCTGTAACCTTGCTGCAACAAATCTCAGTAAATACTTTAAGAACCCTCGTTTGTTTGTTTGTTTAGAATACAAATACTTTATCAGGAAATAAATATTTTATATAGATTATTAATACACATGTACAAGTCATGAAGTCAATAACCACTCCACGTAAATAAGGAAAATAAAATTCAATTAAAAACTAACCCTTAGGCCCCATGCCAATCCACCTGAGTTGATAATGCTTTGAAATTTTTATTACATAAAACAAATCGTTTAAAAAAATAATGTCAAAACGTTCAAAAAAATAAGCATGTTTTAATAGAAAAAACCAAACAGATAGATATATTCGCGTTGATAAAAAAAGACATACAAATTTTGATTTTATAAAAAAATATATTAAAAGATGAAGGGAAATAAACCAATAATGACGTATGACTCGTTTTGATAAAATTTACGTAGAAATGTAAATAAAAATAACAATTTGCAACGGCATTTCCGTAACAATTTTGATATGAATTTATATCGAAATATAGATAAAAATAAGTAATTCGTAACCATACATTTAGGATTTTGTTAGATATTAAAATTTAGAATTGATAAGCGAATAACAAAATTCCACGTGCATCAAAAACAAATAAAAAGTATAGAGTGTAAAGTATAAATATAATAGCAGATATGCAAATTAATAAAAAGTTAATATGGCCACAATAAAATATCCTCACATTTGATTAGATTTCAAATAGTGCCATTACGCATAAATTATTATACCATAAGCTTAAACGTTTTGCGATTTGGGTTTTGATACTATAGTTAATGCAATAAAAAAAAAGTTAATTTCAAAACATGTATAGCAACTTAGTAAGGAAACACAAGTTAATTTCAAATAGTACCATTAAACATAAATTATTATACCATAAGCTTAATTAAATACTTTATCCAAAACCTTTATAGTTTATGTAATATACAAATACCGAAAGAGGTGCCTCCATCATATTTAATCATGACAAGCAAATTCATACGCATGTTCAATATTAAATTGTTAATGGATCAATAATTTTCAAGCCACTAAAGTTATTTTACCCTCAACACTTAATCATGCATTGTTTACTGTCAATAAATGATGTTACATATATAATATGTTATAGTAGATGATAAATGATGAAAACGAGTAAAGTTACTCGCGCTTCGCGGTGGGGTCATACGATGACATTCAAGTGATTAATAAAATGTTTGCGAGCTTTGTTACAGTGACAATAATGTGCCACATCTTATGACGTGACTGCGCGTTTACAAACTTCGTTACACGTGTTGCACTATGTACATTAACGTGATTATCCCGTGCGCATCTGGGCTTAACCCGTACGATGATAGTTACATAGTTAATCACGCGTTGCGTATCGTTTGCGAATTTCGTTACACGCGTTGCCTCGGTGACAATATCGTGCCAGAAGGAAATTTTGTTTTTGGAGATTGAAACATAGATATAAAACAGCATTGTCTTTAATTTTTAGTGACATAGTATTTATAGTAAAAGTAATTTAAATAAAAATGTATTAAGAAAAGTAAAAAAATAGTTTAGTAAGCAAAGAAGAAAGTAAAATATATGATCGCTGTGGGATTCGAACTCACATTCTTTAGGTTCAAATGGATTGTTGGTGTATCTTTTAATATTTCATCATTGTTGTTGTAATTGCTTTATCTCCAATCTAGTTTCTTGCTAGAATGTTTTGAGATGTTATATATTTAAGTTTGTTTATCGGGCATAAAAATGGTAAATGATAGGTATCAATTAGATAATTATAAAAATAAAATAAACAACTTTTGTTTTTTATGTTAGAGAAAGTTAAGAGGTTTTATGATTTATGAAGTGAAAGAGAAATGTTATTGAGTAAAAGCTAGAAATTAAGTTATTTGATTCATAAGTATTTATAGATACGCTAATAAAGATGATCTACGTATTGTTGAACCGTCAAAACCGAGTTATAACCTTTAAATTGAGAAGCTTGTTATATTAGCCTGGTTTAATTGGTTTTTAATAGTTTATGAATCTACATCTTCTATATCTAATTAACGTGCTGACATGATAACTGGAAATACTTTGTTGTAAGATATCACAATATGTATCCCGACAATTTGTGTTCATGTTAATGGGTCTGCCTCTTCTACATATAATATGATACATTTATGGTTAAACAAGCATAAAAGATCTTGCTAAACGAATAGTAAAGTTGCTACTCATATGTGATGATGTTAAATTTAAAATTTAGAGGCGCGATAAAAAGAAAAAAAAAAATGGGTGAAGGGGAGATAAAACAAAGAAAAAAATGAAAGAGATTTGCGTTCATGACGACGTTTGAGATTGGTTATATGTCAGTTGAAGATGGTGCAAATACTACCAAAATGCTATCAAGAACTGTTTATCTATATAAAATAATGTGTTTGTTTATCTTCGTTTATATACGTTCATTAACATTCGTTAAATATGTTTGTTCTATCACAAATTTTCTTTATTTTACTTAGGTTCTAATGTTTAGTTTATTATCTCAACTTATAAACTAGAAACCCTAGTCATTTGATATTATGTCACACTAAAACGTAGTAATTTGAAGCTTAGATCTTTAAGAGATTAAATCAAAATAATTATGATTATGACTATTTTATCTAAGTTGCGTCTTTGTTTTAAGATAATTATGTTTATGACTATCATGTCTAATGTTTGGAATGATGAATACCATTCGTGAAAAAGTTCAATTTTTTAACGAGTAAACACGAGCAAGAATTTCTGTTCAATTATACGCCTGTGAACCGTTCAAAAACAAGTTCAATGTGAAATAAACAAACATGACCAGAATCTCCTTCCATTCGATTCACTTCATTTACGACCCTAGTCATGTTAACAAACCTTTTACTATTCATACTTAAATGACATAAAATTAATCATTAAAATACTCTCTTAAAAATTACATATCATATGTCATCAAACTTGATGCTCCATATTACCTTCAACTAAGCAAGTGTTAATAATATATTCATGTGAAGTTAAGGAGAGTATATTTGTCACAATAAATCACAAGGTTCCAAAGTGTAAAACACAAAGGTGAGGGACAAAACGGAGCAAAAGAAATAGTCAGATGAATTCGTCTACTTCTTCAATTCTACAATTTTCAAACAAATCTGTAAATTGTGGTGCGTTAATGGCGATCACGTATGTGTGAATCTGGAGGTACGATTCTTCTTCTTTATTATTATTTGATTTTTTATCTTTTTGTGTAGATTTTATAATCGTTTTCTTTTCACAGGTTCAGAGATCATGAATCCGTGAATTGTTTATCTTCGAGCTGCAATATGCGTTATCGTTATCGTTGTCGTATCAGATGCTTTGATCTACAGATTGAGGTAATTGGAGCTTCTGTCGATCTGCATTTATTCGTGTTGTCAATGCGTGTTATTGTGTTATACTGTAATTGTTTATCTTCGAGCTGCAATATGCGTTATCGTTATCGTATCAGATGCTTTGATCTACAGATTGAGGTAATTGGAGCTTCTGTCGATCTGCATTTATTCGTGTGGTCAGTGTGTGTTATTATGTTATACTGTTATTGCTGATTCGTTTGTTCGATTTTGAATTACGTAGGATTTCTAATTCGGTTTTGATTGAAGTTGATATGAGATTTATGGATGAAATTGGTGTATAATTGTGAGTTTTGGATTTTGTGTGGTTGATTACTGGTTGAATCTGGTTTCCTTATTTAGAGTGTAGATTTAGGCATTTAGCACAATTGAACATGAATATGTGTGTGAATTGGAGATAATCTGCCTCAATTGTTGGTAACATGCAAGTGATTAATGTTGTTGATTACTGGTTGAATCTGGTTTACTTATTTAGAATTTAGATTTAGCGCAATAAACATGAGGATGTTTGTGAGTTAGCATTTTAGAAACAATTAATCTAAGGGAAAGTGCATTTGGAGATAATGTGTCAAGGTCACAATTGTGGCTCTAACAAATTGTTGTTCTCTGACGTTTTTGGTTCACATATAGCATATTTACATAATGTCTCACTGGCACATAAAGATCTTTGGCAATCAAAAATTGCAATGGTTTCTATATAGGAAACTACAGGCTTGCTGCCTTTTAAGTTCTGCAAATCTTCAAGCTACTTATTTGTGTGTTGCGCGTTGGAAGAGTAGTTTCTACTGTGGTATATTGCTGGTTAATCTACAAGCTAAAAATAAGTTTTCGTCTGCTGAAAATGTCGGTGGTGATGATTATTGTCCATAAGAATCTATATTTTGTCAGTCATGATTGATGTGGTAGATGTAGATACTTGAATATTCTTGAATACTCAGGTGATATTGTTTATATTATCAGGTTTTACTTTTAAGTTGTGACCTGTTTGGCTCCTCAAGTTAAAACTAGGATCATAAGAATTAAGAAAGAATACAAATCATGATAACGGCTATCTAATTTATTGGTTTGAAGATCTTTGAAGATCCTCATTTTTCTTTAAGAACTGATTTGTTTGTTGATTACATAATCAGAAAAGTTTCTCCTTGCTCTCGTACTAAGGTTTGATGGAAACTCTTGCTTATTGATGTCCTTAATTAACTTGGCATTAGTGTCTTTCAGGAGTACAGGTTTTTTGGGTATGGCTTTGACAATTTCACTGAATTATTGACCATAAATATGGGAATATGGAATTAGGGATTTTAAAGAAATAATTTTGGTCTCTTTGAGAAGGGAATGGAAATCCACAAACTACAGATATATAAATTAAGGAAAAATACTCTTACATGTAAACTCAACCTTGTCATTGTAGGAGAAAATGAATGAGGCAAAGGGGGTACACTAATTCTTTTGTCATAATAGTTTGGATTGTTAGTTTGTTACTATTGCTCCAAGTAAAAGTAAGATCGGGGAAAGTTCTACATGTAATTACATGCATATTTCACATGTATGATGTATTGTACTATGAATAGCATCTGTTAGACTGTTACTCAAGTCAAGCATAGTTTTTATATTTCCACCAAACTTCAAATCCATTTTTTGGCTTACAAATGCAAGTGTTTAACCTATGAATAATAAGTACATCTATTTCTTATTATTTCGGTTTCTAGACTTGCATATGTTACATCTAAATGCCTACTATTATCTAATATCTCTCATGTGTATCCTTGTAACCTACTTCTCAGGATTAGAACCATGAGGTTTTACAAAATGCTGAAAATCTTTTCATGTTTTGATGCATTTTTATCAGGATAACTTTAATTGATCATGGACGCACCTGTAGCAGCAGAGGTAGAAACCAAATCCGAGAAAAACAACAAACCAGAACATGCTAAAAGTTATGCTTGTGGACTTTGTGACACTGAAGTTATCTACAAAATAGCCCAAGAACTCCTTCCAGGATTAGCCCAAGCATGTGTTGACAGCACGACAGGTGGCATCTTTACAAGTGCTGGCTCAGTAGCTGTTGATTTGAGAAAAGGAATGACTGATTATCTAAAACAAAGAAGCGAAACATATGTGGCTGAATTTTTACTATCAGAAAACGCCTCAATGTTGGAATTATCTGAACACCCGTATGATATAATCGTAAATCTCATTGATGATTTTTCATCCTCCAAAAGAAATATCTTCAGTCGGGTTTCTGAGTTGGTTTTAAGTGACAGAAGAGAAGATAGAATTGATGATTTTGTACAAGAAATGGAAATTAACGGTTTTTGGCTATTAGCTCGAAGAGAATATGTTGCTTCAATGTTGCTAAAGAATGTGGATTACAAGAATGCATTTCATTGTAATATGGTATGCAGTTCTGAGGAAGAACTTGTTAAGCATAGATCAGAATGCAAGTTTAGACCTATGGATTGCACCAATGAAGGATGTACAACTAGATATTGTGCAGCTCAAAAAGATAATCATGAAGCGGTTTGTCCTTTCATGATACTCCCCTGCGAACAAAAATGTTCCGATTTTGTTATGAGGCGTGAAATGGATAGACATTGTGTAACAGTTTGTCCAATGAAGCTTGTAAATTGTGCGTTTCATTCGGTGGGGTGCAAATCTTATATACCTCGGTACGATGTTCAACAACATAATGCTGATGAACTTTCTTCACATTTACTGTATATTATCAGAACCGCTCATAAAGAAGCAAGTGATGAAGATCTTAAACAAAGGGTGGAACAAATCCTCAGTGTGAGTTTCCTTTCTCCTTTTCTTGTCATCAACAAGATTAGGGCCTTTAGGGGTGTTTGGATATGCGTTTTAAACACTATATACCAGCTGCAACAAATCTGATCATCCGATTTGGGAGACTTCTACTCCAATTTCACAAACTTCTGCTCTTCATTTTATCTGTTAATATTTTAAACAATCAGAAATTCTCAAACACCCATACATTTGATTGTTTGAAACTTCAAAAATAGAAGCACATCCAAATGGTATTTTGTTATCATGTTTCATAACAACTAATTATCTCATCCAAACACATTTTTTGTTTATACTGTTTCATAAGAACTGATTTTCTCCTGATTATATAGTATCACATTTCACATAATCGATTTCAAAACACACATCCTCCCAATGTCTAATTCGATGCATTACAGCTATCAAATACAGAAAAGTTGGCAAGAGCACGGGATACAAGAGCTTTGACATATTTGATCAAGGATGCTGAAGCAAAGCTTGGACCACTAGATGTCAAAACTAAGCCACATGCTGAGTCACCTAGCCAAGAGGACAGCAATCACAAGGAATCACCCACAAAAACTGAGCCATCCGTAGTCAAAGAAGGTGTTGACTCGCCCAACAGAAAGGAAGAGAACCCAGCATCACAATCATCCAAGTCATCAACTGAAAAACCTGTCATAACAGAAGATGACACAAAGTTACCTACACAACAAGTGCACTCAGTATCACCAACATCAGCTGGCTCCCCAGTCAAAATAGAAGAAAACAAAGATAAAGTTGGTTTATCTTCTCCACTAGTGAAAGAACAAGAACACGGTGAATCACCAACATCTGCTGGCTCACCAGTCAAAACAGATGAAAACAAAGGAAAAGGCGGGTCATCTTCTTCACCATTGGAAGAAGAACATGAACACAGTGAACCGCCGTTAAAGAAGGAAGTACTCAAAGACTTACAAGGCGAAGACAGTAACGAACTAGCAGCTAAACAACAGAAAACAAAAGTCAAAGAAGAATTGTCGAACACCATCATAGAAAAAACCAAACAATCATCCAGCAGTGATGAAGAAGATACATCGAAATCACCTCGAAATGAAACTGTGAAAGAATCATCCAGAAGTGATGAAGAAGAGTCAGCAAAGTTAACTGAAAAGGAAACAGTCAATGTATGAGTTATGTCCCAGAAAGTGATGAAGGGAGTCCATGAAAATATGAAATCACCATTTGAGACCAACCATGTCAGATTGTCTGGTGAGGAAACTATATTATTTTGAATACGAAAAAATTATCTTTTATGAAGAATTTTTTCATCACTAATAGATTGCATCCTCTGTTTCTCATATGAGAGTATTATTTAATTTTTTACTTGTAACCGCAAGAACATATTATTGGAAAGACTTATGGAAACCGTCAATACCATGTTTGTAACGCCCGTACTTTTTGTTGTTTCATTTTTAGTCCTTGTACTTTGTAATTCATCAATTCATACCCTTGTACTCTTGAGTCTTGATCAATGGAAGTATTATTAAAAGTTATTCTATATACTTATATGTTACACATGCTTAAAAGAAACGTTATATGCATTTAAATATACTTACGACACGCTGTAAATATAAATTCAGTCGGAATCATACTTAACCGGGTGTTCATGAACGAACCCAACCAACTTGTAAACAAACCCAAATCTTTAAAATATAATTAAGGGTCTTAAAACACGTAAAATAACCCAAAAGAAAAGCCCGAAACCAAGTCCAATGGTCCAAGCTCAACACAAACACAAGTTGTGATCGTAACTCTTGAACCGTATCAAGATCAATGCACCAAACCCAATTCTCAGTACCGAATGTTAAATTACTCTTCTCCATATGAAAGTACTCTGAAAATGGTGAGCGTAGAAAAAAACCGCGTGCGAAACAGAGTTATAAGGAAGCGGGAATCGCGAAAACAAGTTTGATGGTTTTGTTGACTAGTCAAACCGAAACCCACTCGGGTTTAAGCCCATTTTCCCTTTTTTTAACCTAATTAAAGCCCATTAAATCCAACTCATTCCCTTTATAAACTAGCCTCCACCCCCACAAAACACTTCTACATTCCACATCCCACCAAAACACTCTCAAATTCTCTCAAGGTTCGCTTCTTCTTCTAAAAAATTCTGCACAAAACCTTCAAGGTTAGAACACCATTCTAACCCATTTTTCTTGCTTCTAACACTTAAACCTTGCATCTAGCTTCATGGATACACCTCTAAGACTATCCCCAATGACTTTGTCTTGGCAACATTGAGTGGAAGCCATCTATAATGAGGTCCAAAGCTAGTTTTACAAGGCTGAATTTTTATTTTGTTTTTGTCCTTGATGTTTTTAATCTTTTAACAAGCTTTAATCTTATTTTAAAACATACTAAACCACTTGGAACAAACCATGGACTATCCTCTAGGTTTACAATGGTAAACACTAAGGGGGGAGGCACCTAAAATGGGTTCCCAAATGGCTAAACTTTATGAAATTGTTGCTCTTGAGTTTACCTTGTTCAAACTTGGATTTTCTTTGAACCAAACATTGTCTCCAACAAACCTCATTGTTGGATGACTTGAGTTAAGGTTAAAATCCAGAAATGAATGAGTTTTGAACTTAACTTTATATCTTTTTATTACTCAAGTAATCTAACATAACAACAAGTGTGGTAAACCAAACTAAGTATTCAACTTTACCATATTGAAAAGCTTATGTTAAGGTTCAAATGGCAATCTTGAAGAACTTTGGTTCTTCAAGTAGGGCTTTCCCACCATAACTCACCCGGATTACTTGAGATATTATATGTAGTATATCTATACTTTAAACATTTAAACTATTATGTAAGCATTTATAAAGGTTTGTGGATTATTACCCTACCTTCGTATCTCATGACCTCCTTCAAGGAGGGTACACTAACGTACTAACTTTACCATCCGAATCTCCAACACTAGTTGGTGAATTGTGTTTTGGTCCGCCATTTGCAATACATGACTTCTATGATTCTATATACATACGTACAAGTACTCTAATCCAACTCTAAGACAAACCCGTTTTCCTTGTTAGGTTAACCGGTGTCTAATCCTCCCAAATCCATCTACTTACGACTCGGAACTTTTCCTATCGAAACCGTGAGTATACTTCACCCCTTTTTGTTTTATCACTTTTGGGTTGCAACATGTTACTTATTTAAATACACTCACTTATACATTCAAGCAATACATTCAACACTCAATCTAAATACATGCTTAGTTATGCTATTTGTGAATACATGCTAGTTATACACTCTTATGCATTCTAATACAACCGCCCTTAACATTTATAGCGCTATAGGACTAGCACATCCGCTTATTTGTATAATGGGTTTATGTTAAATTTTCATTCAATCGATACCTATTCGTTGCGATGATGTGGTACATATACTTGTGGACACTATGGTTGATTATTAGGTAATGCATGCTAGCTTTGATTTCAAATTAGTATACTAAACATGCGGATTGAGATTTTATTCATACTTATGCTATGTATTTAAACTTGTATGCTCACCAACATATTTGTGTTGACGGATATTTTATGTATGTTGCAGGAAATGAATGAAGGTTTATGCAAGAAAATACTTAGGTGGACTTAGAAACACACCCTGATTTTATCCAAATCTTATATTATGATGTAACTTGTCTTTTTCTTGGATTGTACTTCATTTTAAGACTATGTAATGTTTGTTTTAGAATCAATGAAATGAAATTTGGAATTTAACATATTGACACTTTAAATACTATGTGGACTTTGAACAATCTATCACTTATCCCGCCCCGATATTTCCGCCATCGGTTGGGGTGTGACAGATTGGTATCAGAGCCATAGTTATAGAGAATTAGTAAAACTTTCATGTTTGACCTAGACTATAACTTAGGACTCCCGGTAGACATGCTTAGGCTTATTTGATTTATTTATTATCTATTGTCTAAAAATACTCAAAATCCTACCTTACCCTACTTTCATAATATCTCTTGACCTCAAAAGATATTTTCTTTGTGCGCGAAGGAGACAACTACAAGAAGACACTCATATTTCACAAAAGAAACGACATCACCAAAAAAGGGTGATTCCTATATTTGGTGACGACTTTCAATCCGCCTACATTGGTTTTTGTTTTTGTTTTTGAAATTTCATCATTGAGATAGGAGTGACTTCCTTAACTTAATGATAATTTCACACATCTCTTTCTGGTGGACCCTTAACCATTGAGTTAAGTAACAACCACAACTTCGGAACAACACCATCAAGCTAGGAGTGAAATCCATATCTTGATGACTAGTTCCATTCCATGATTTTTCAATCCCTCTAAAGTATCAGATTTTCTAATGACTAAGGATATGTAGTAACCGGAAGGGTGAATATCGATAACCGACTTGTCGGCGAGAATATTCTACCTATAGGCCAAAGCATGAATCCCGAACTCAAAGGTTTTTCTGACCACTTTGGTTAGTCAAAAGTTCTATACCCGAACTACTCCAAATGCAACCAAACCTCTTTTGTACTTAAATTTGTTTCATATGTTTTAATGTTTTTTTTCCATGTTAAGCTTTTATCCTTTACAACCTCAAGCTTCACGCATCGAACTACTCTCCCGTAATCTAAAACACTAATAATACTCATAAGTTGAAAAAATATATATATACTAAGTCTCTATATTATTGTTTACTTTTAACTTCCAATGTGGCTTATATTTTATTTATGAGAGAATGTGATACATACATGCTTACGTGACATACTATCATGACTAAAATGTGTAAAATTATTTTCTCAAAAGCTATTGATTCAAGTCTCATCCTTTCCATTAAACTTTTTATAGATGGATCGTCGTTCGAAAAATAATTCCAACAAGAAAATGATTGCCTTCATGGCAACCCAAATGGCGCGTGTCATCCCCGATATTATAAGACAAGTCCAAGCTACTCCTAGCCCAAATCACTCGGCTGACTCCCAACTTAATACATCAAAAACCCCTACCTTCAACTATAAACACTTCAAATCTTGTGGCCCTGAACCCTTCACCGGCGAAGAAGGTGCTTCGAAGATGCTTGAATGGTTCGATAGCATCGAAGTAACTTTTGTGAATAGCGAATGTCCCGATGAACTGAGGACTCGCAGTGCCACCGGTGTCTTCCAATCGAGGGCACTTGAATGGTGGAAAAGTGAAAGAACCACCCGTGGCAACGATGTCGCCTTTGCCCTACCTTGGGAGAAGGTAAAAGAACTCATGCTTGAGGAGTTTTTCCCCTCTCACGAGATGCAAGGTCTCGAGGAAGAGTTTGGAACCTTAAACAAACTGGAGGGAACAACCAAATCTACACCACCAGGTTCAAACAACTTAGCATCCTTGTTCCCCACCTTGTAAACACAACCGATAGGGCCATTGCTAAGTATATTAGAGGCCTTCCCCCACTTGTTCGTGACTCCGTCACTGCAGCCGAACCATTCTCCCTTGAGAGAGCCATTAGGTTGGCGGCTACCATTTCCGATAATCTTGTAAAAGATGGAACCTTGTCCCTTAAAGGTTCCTCAAAAACCATCTACCAAGTAATTTCTACCACACCCGATGAAACCAAAGATACCAAAACCTCTTCCAAACCCAATAATCGTGGAAAGAAACGTAAGCTACATAGCCGCAACTATGCCATGACCACCCCAACAACTCAAGCTCTTATCCAACCCACTCAAGAACAACCTAAACAAAATTACCGCCTGTTTTCCCAAATGTAACACTTGCCAATACCACCACCTGACTACTTCCAAGTACCGTCATTGCACGACGTGCAATAGGTTTGGCCACTTTGCTTCGGCATGCCGGAATGGCGCGAATACGCAAGGAAACCTAGCTCAACCTACCAATAACCAAAACCCCCGGTGAATACCAATGTCCGTGCATGTTACAAATGTGGAGATCCAAATCACCTTGCCAACCAATGCCCACCCAACAATCAACACAAAGTACCGGTTACGCGTGGACGTGCATTGAATATCAACGTTAATCAAGCTCGAAATGAAAATGATGTCGTAAACGGTATGTTTCTTATTAATGGTATTTACGCTTCAATGTTATTTGATACGGGTGCTGATAAAAGTTTTGTATCTGAAAAATTTGAACCAATGCTTAAATGTACACGCTCTAAATTACCAAAATCTTTCACCGTTGAAGTCGCTACTGCAAATTCGTGTCCGTTGATTTCATTCTTACTAATTGTGTTCTTAGCCTCAACAATCATGATTTTCCTATCGAGCTCATCCCAATGAAATTAGGACGCTTTGATGTCATAGTAGGTATAGATTGGCTTGCCAAAGTCCGTGCTGAAATTGTTTGTTTCGAAAAGTATATTCGCATTCCACTTCCGTCTGGTGACACTTTAAAAATCTATGGGGAGAAACCAACTAAAGAGCTAAAACTCATGTCTTGTGTGGAAGCTTGAAAATGCATTCGTCAAGAATGTGTTGCCTTTTTAGCCCATGTTGTTATGGAGAATGAAACGAGTAAAAGTGTAAAGGATATTCCCGTCATTTTTGATTTTCCCGATGTCTTCCCTGAAGACCTACCCGGTCTTCCTCTTGCTCGTTCCATGGATTTTAAAATCGATCTTGTTCCCGGTGCTACACCAGTTGTAAAATCTCCTTATCGGCTCGCACCACTCGAAATGCAAGAACTAGCTAGTCAACTCCAAGAGTTGGTTAACAAGGGTTTTATACGTCCTAGCTCATCCCCTTGGGGTGCTCCGGTCCTTTTTGTCAAAAAGAAGGATGGTACTTTTCGTATGTGCATTGATTATCGTGAGCTCAACAAACTCACCATCAAAAATCGTAACCATCTTCCTCGCATCGATGATCTCTTTGACCAGCTCCAAGGAGCAACGTGCTTTTTAAAAATCGACCTTCGTTCGGGTTATCATCAACTTCGTGTCCACGAAGAGGACATTCCAAAAACCTCTTTTCGTACTAGGTATGGTCATTACGAGTTCATGGTTATGCCTTTCGGTTTGACAAATGCACCCGCGGCCTTTATGGACTTGATGAACCGAGTGTGTAGACCCTATCTGGATCGTTTTGTCATTGTATTCATTGATGATATCCTGATTACTCTAAAACCAAAACCGAACATGAGCGTCATCTGCGTTTGGTCTTAGAACTCCTTCGAACCAAAAGACTCTATGCCAAATTCTCCAAGTGTGAGTTTTGGTTGAAAGAAGTTCAATTCCTTGGTCACATCGTAAACGAGAAAGGGATCTATGTCGACCCTGCAAAAATTGAAGCTGTCAAAAGTTGGGTCGCTCCGAAAATGTAACATCTCGTATTTTACGAGGACCATTGTTGCCTAATATGAAACTCATGGGTGATTTGCGTGTTAATACCTTTTAATGATAAATAAATAATAATAATAATAATACTAATAGTAATAATAATAATAAATAATAATAATACTAATAGTAATAATAATAATAAATAATAATAATAATAATAATAAAGTCCAGGGGGTGTTTATGAAAATTTACAAACTTGAAATTTAAGTTAATTGCATAAAATATCAAAACATAAACCACAGGGACCATTTCTGTAATTTTCAAAAACCCCAAACTGCTTTCTCTTTCTTCTCTCTCGATTTTCCGGCGGCCGTCCGGCCACCGCTGGCCACGGCTCCGACGACCCTCAAAACAACCTCAAAACGCAACCGTTTTGCCCCAAACCGGTCCCAATACGCTCGTGAACGAGATTCGAATCTAAACACTTTAATTATTCAACTTTACAACTCACGATTTCAGATCTCAGATCCACTTTATTCTTGAATGCGATTACAACTCACACACCCACTCAAACGCTATTAATAAACAAATTAATTCGACCTGAACAATCCTATATATATTCCCAATCGAACTCAGTTTCCAATTGCACCTAAAACAAACATAAACACCTCGTTTGATTTCTCCTCTGACCGCGACCTGTTCTTCATTTGTTCTTGACGATTTGAACTCCAAATCAGGTAATTAAAAACACCTTTATGCTCTATTTCTAATGGGGATCAAAAGCCCTATGATTATTCTCATTAACATTAACGATTTAATGTTCAATTTGGGATCAATCGAATTAGGGTTCATTGGATTTGGGGATATGCAGGAGTTTGTATTTAAAAGATTTTGAAACCAAATCCTAATGCGGTTGTATGCCTGGTTCATCGGTTCTATGCACACAATCCACACAAAAGGTCCTGAGTTAGACCCCGGGCACCTACACCTATTTTTTAAGGCCTTTTAAGCCTTCAAAAATTACAAAAAAAATTCTAAAAATTATTAAAATGTTTTTACAAACATTAAATATTTTTAAAACCACCTAATTACTTTCTGAAATTTATCTTAACATTTATTTATTTATTAATTGTTTTAAATAAATAACATAACTAGTTTAATTTTTTTATAAAAAAAAGACTTTAAATAATGGTTGAAATCACTAAATAATTATTGGATTAAATAATATTTGTGTAATATTATTTAAATCATGATTTTCTCAATCAAACATAAAAGTTTTATATATAAATTTTTCCAAATCATTTTTATCTCTTTTAGTCACTTAAATAATTAAAAATTTAATTAATTATCATATAATTAATTAATAAAATTAATTATTTATTCTTTCTGCATTTTAACAATCAATCAAATGGTCAAGTGTAATGATAGATTTATTTCTATATAATTACTCGAAATGAATTTATTATAATTCAAGACACTCAAACTAAATAAAATTAGTTTATTTAAACTACCATTCAAAACCCAATCTCAATGAAAACCCTAATACATTCCCAATTCTCATATTATCAATATTCTAACTCGAGACACCGTTCCTTAGGTTACTCGTAAGGAAATCATTGGTGTCTAATCTATCACGTCCAAATTCTAATCTCATCAATCAAGTGAGTATTCATATCCCCTTTTATATCATTTCTTATTTGGGGGAAATCATGTGATACAATATTCAATCATGAAATTCTGTTATTATTTCATTCTAAATTCAATTCAAGACAGGTTATGTTATTACTTGCAACTATGTGAATATACTATGATAAACTGGACGACAGTAGAACCCTGATTCAATCAATCAAACCTGGTATCAATGGTAGATCTACTGGTTTGGATAACCCACCCCACATGGCTTACGAGTGGTGATTATGCCAGAGGCAATTAGTCAATCTATGGTGTTTATGTGCAAGTCTATTATATGCAAGTGTCAAGTCAAGGGGTTTATATTGTGTCGGTTTATCTATTTGATTCGCTATTGCAATATAAGTCTTAATGTTACCTTGTGAATTGGATTATTCTCAATCAATCAATCAATCTATATGTATATTCAAAACTGTGATTACTCACCGGCTAATTTTTAGCTGACTCGTTACTTTTCACATGATTTCAGGTTAAGCAAGTTAGTGGACTTCTACATGCTCATTTAAGACCCGGACTTAGTCAAAATAAAAGACAATTACTATTTGTGATTCCAACTGTTGTATTTGCTGGTGTAAACTCAAGCTATCCTGTAATCTAATTTTAATATTATTTTCACTATTAGACAATCATGTGTTATGAACAATCAATCATTCCCTCGTCCGCTCCGATGATTCCGTCGTCGATCGGAGTGTGACAGATTGGTATCAGAGCCATGGTTATAAGGAATTAGGTTATTAGAAATGGAATAACCTAGACTATAGCTAAGTACCCTTACACATGAGTCCTCTCATGTATTTTATATGCATAGATAGGATTATATGTGCTTTACATGTTTATACTTGATTATGTGATTATATGCCTTATGTGATTCTTCTTATACTTTGATTCTCATCAATGCACACACAAATCTTAAATCATATTCAAGGCATTATATGCTTAAATCAAATGGTTTTCAAAATGAGCTTTGAATCATTATTCATGGTTTTCAAATTCGTCAAAGTCTGTGTCTTACAACTTGAAACATGTAATACTGGAAGAGCGTGATGCCTGTATCTCGGGGTGTTCTGTCTAGGCAAGGTATTCGTATAAATCCAAATTGTAACACCCGGCCTGTCACACCAACAATATTGTCCGCTTCGCCCACGAGGAGCTCACGGATTTGCTTTTGGTTGCCCGGGTGAAAACTTCCCAGGGAGGTCACCCATCCCTGGATTGCTCCCACCTGATTTGCTTTTGCTTTTAGTTACACACACATAGAGAGGAGAACTCCACATATCCCACATCGGTCGTGGACAGGAGAGATTCCTGGTTCATAAGGAATGTCTGGCCTCTAATATCAACAACGCGTTTTGGGCGTATTGGCTGTGGATGAGAGGAGAACTCCACAGTTAAGCGTGCTCAGGTGGGAGTAATCCAGGGATGGGTGACCTCCCTGGGAAGTTTTCACCCGGGCAACCAAAAGCAAATCCGTGAGCTCCTCGTGGGCGAAGCGGACAATATTGTTGGTGTGAGAGGCCAGGTGTTACAGATTGGTATCAGAGCATTAGTTATAGCGAACTAAAATGGACTTGCATCTCATTTGCATTACATTTTAGACTATAACTGGATTTGCATTAGTTACACACACATAGATTTCTAAGCTATGTTTACTTAATCTAGATGCTTGAAAACTTTTACATACGGGAGGGTTTGAGTGCCTAATTAAAGTGATTTCAAACTCCAAAACCTCGATTGTTATTGATGGTTTTCAAAGTCTCGTCAAAGTCTGTGTCCCACTACTGAATACATGCAATGCTGGAAGAGTAAGATGCCTGTATCTCGGGGTGTTCTGTCTAGGCAAGGTATTCGCATATATCCAAATCAACCGATGGACCTGTTTACCTTACCTGGGAACCCTTGGGATGAGTATCTGCTTATAGGTACGCATGTTTTCAACAAAGTTGTGGTTGACTAAACACTTTGATTAGTCAACGTACTCGCTTTGATTCACGAATCAAACGAATACACTCTGAACATCTCATTGTCGCGTTGAATAATTCTTGTCCTTGATTTCGTTTTCCCGATTTAAACTATCCAAGATTTGAACACCACAGCAAATTCTATCGTACTCGTTTCTATTTCCAACATGCCCTATCATCTTCGCTAGTCTTAACAAATAGCACTCGGTACTTGACAAGGTATGTTATCACGAATGGGAGGAACCATGAGTGACCATGCAAAGCAAATTAGAATTACGGGTGCACACGTAATTGTAATTTGTCGTGCATGAGAACTCTGGTAACTCTATTAGGTGATAACGGTCATAGTCAGTACAAATCTTCGTTTCTATACTTGGAGACATAAGGTCTCCATCATTAAACATATAGTGCTTATATGCTTGGAGTTTACTTGTTACTATATACTACTATTGGAATACTAATGGACATAAGGACATTACACGAACCATGCCTGATGAGTGGTTGACAATACTATGATGTTAACCTGGGGTAAGTGGAGCTAGGGTGACCATGCAATGTAAATTACCATTACGGGTGCACACGAAATTACAATTTGCACTGCATAAGAAGCCTGGCAAACCTTACCATGAGGTAACAGTCAGGAGTATCACAAGTTCTCTATTCTATACCCTAAAGTTCTCTATTCTATACCCTAGGGTGCTAGGATCATAATTCTAGTAAGATCTTGTTAAGGGTAACAAGACATTACTAACACATGCTATTACTTAAGTCCTGTCCTATTTAGAGCCTTCATGGTATTTCCAATCATGACATTGACCTTATCCTTATTGAGACATTCCTCCACTTAGCATTTTAGTAACTAAGGAACTTATTGAATGCTTAGAATAAAAGTGGACTACAAGAAATGTATAGGAGCGATGATACTCTCCACACATGCAGTACGTTACTCTTTGAAATGATGCTTATATATAGGTTTATTAGGTGAGTTCAAAGCCTTGGTGATTGAGTACTATTACTTAAGGAATGAAATGCAAAAGTTAGAATTGTAATTCTAAGATCGTGCAATGATAGGATTAGGTCGTGCTCTTTATACTGACAAACTCCATGAATTGACAAAGCTGATGTCATAACTTATGACATTAGACCAGATAGAATTAAGAAGGACACTGGGAAAATCTAGTAAGTAGTAGAAAGAAGTTGGAGGGTCGAACAAGCAATCTAGCGATAAGGTAGACAAGAATACCAATATTATGAACCTAGTTATGTTGGTTGATACGATTAAGCTAACATACGTTAAACAGGAACATTAAGAAGGTTGGAGTTCCGACCATTACCATAAAGTGTGCCCTAGGCCGATTAGGACCCCAGGACAAGTTAGAAACAATCAGAATTAGGAAATAGCTATAGCTAGAAAGTAAGAACAGTTAAATTATGGAAATAAAGGTCAAGACACTCAAACACAGTCGTATCCCTATTGTCAAGTCCGATGGAATTCAAAGCGTGGACCAGAGTTTACCTGGGAACGCGAGGACCAAATGAAGAGGAAGTATCCACAACTGTTTAACAATCAGACATCTACTTCTTAAGGTACCATTCTGAGATACTTTCTTTCAATGTCGAGACGAAATTCCCTTCAACAAGGGGATGTTGTCACAACTCTCGTGAAACCTGACATTCTGTGTTTTGGATTCGTTTTAGAAACCCTTGGAAAGCTTACCCCGGCTACGTTCCAGAAAACTGATTAGTTTGCTCACTAGTCACTTGTTGACGTTCATGTCCTAATTTTCGGGACGAAAATTCTTTCAACAAGGGGATAATGTGACAACCCGAAAATTTTTTTTATAATATTTACGAGAATTTACAATTTATATTTTTGTTATTATTTAATAATAATAAATAATAATAAAAATAAGGAAAATAATAATAATAATAATGATATTATTAAAAATAATTTATAAAAATTATTAAATTTAATTTATAAAGTCCAAGGGGTGGTTTTTGTAAATTTTGAAACTTGTTTTAAAAAAGATAAATCATGAAATAATAAAACTTCAAACCACAGGGACCATTCTGTAATTTTTGAAACCCAAACCACCCGCCCGTTGACCCCCTCTGTTTCTCCGGCAACTATTCCGGCCAACGCCGGCTAACCCCAAACACTCCATAAACGCAACTTTTAATCAAATCAAACATTACCAACACCATCGCGTGAATGTCTCGAACCCGTACCCCACTTGAATTTGAATATTGGAATCGGGTTAGTGTGATTACCACTTTCGACCGAAAGTCGGCCGACCATCCACCAATATCACGCATTACACCCATTAACGATTAAATTAACTATGCACTAACGAATATTTAGCCCTATATAAACTTCCTTCGAGTTCCATTTCATCCAAAACAAACACAAAACACTCCATTTCATCATCTTCATCTCGCGACCTGCAACATAGTCGATACCCACCTTCTGAGTTCTATTCCCTGAAATTAACAGAGGGCTTTTTATCTTTAAAGCCATTAGAAACTTCCTACAAAGGTAATTCGATTATCATCAACAAATTCCACTCCTACAGATTCTGGCAAAGCCGCGACGGTTCTTTGTAGTGTTCATCATCAATTTAACTTCGAATCAGGTAATTAAACACACCTATATGTTCGGTTTATCATGGGGATTAAAAGCCCTAACTTTAATCTGGTTACTAACATCGAAATGATCTTCAATTGAATCGGTTTCATTCTAGGGTTCTTGGGAAATTGGGATTGGTTTAAAGGTGTGTTTAAAAGAATTGGAAACGGATTCCTATCGCGGCCATGTGCCTTGGTTCACTGGTTCGGTGTGTGTGTATGCAGGGAGAGGACCCGGGTTCAACCCCGGGCAGCCTCGTTTTATTTGTTTTATTTTTTTAAGCTTTTTAAAATACTTTAAAAATCCAGAAAAATTCCTAAAAATTATAAAGATAATTTTTATAAACTTTGTCTATTCTGAAAGTTATTAAATTATTTTATGGAAATTTATTTCTCTAAAAACCTTTATTATTTATATTTTAATAAATAATACAAATGTTATAAATGGTCATTTTTATAAAAATGGACCTTAAATAATAATCATCAAGTTATTAATAGAGATTATATACTTTAATTATGGATTTATTATGAAGGAATTATATTTAGTGAATTACACAAATTATTTACGAATACGAATATTATCATTTTATTTAAATTAGGTATTAAAACCCCCAAATATCAAATGAAACCCTAAACCTCGATTTAACGTTAATCGTATTATTAAACTTAAATATTGTAACAAATAAATATAATCGACACCGAACCGATTTGTGAGACGCGAAACCGTACAGTTATTATATTTATAATTAATAATTGATATTAACTATATATATATATACTGAATGAAACACAGGTTAACTGAAATTCTAATCATCGTGCGAACATTATTTCTTTGCAACACAATCAAGGTGAGTTTCACGGCCCCTTTTTACTTTCTTTCCTTTTTGGGGGAGAAAACATGCAAACATATTTTATGAATGGTTGCCAGTATTATTGATATCGCCTGTTACGTTAGTGTAAACAAACAAACATGTCCTGACACGCTCGAACCGTTAGTAATGGGATTAGCGAGGTAATACTGAGTAGTACTACTGGGTCTGACAAACCCCGCCCGGGCTAGTCGCGCTAGCTTGATTGGAGGTCAAACGGGTGCATTATTGACCTAACATACGATTGCCACGGTCGGTTAAGACGTGGAACACAACGATTGCCACGGTCGGTTAAGACGTGGAACACAACGATTGCCACGGTCGGTTAAGACGTGGTGGAAACACAATAGGACGTAAACAGTCAGCTTCGGTTCGAAACACTAAGTAACATGATTATAGGCTAGCTACCTATCGATATGCTTTATATACTAAACCATTGAAACGCAAACTATGGAAACGCTTACAAACACATTTTCTTGTTGATAAAACCTGTGGACTCACCAACTTTATGTTGACACATTTTAACATGTTTTCTCAGGTCACAGAAACGCACAAGGTTAAGAACTCAGCTAGGATACATGCATGGCATACATAACTACTCAACTGGTTTAATTTGTGAAACGCTATTGATTCTTATGGTTGAAACGCATGTTGAAAACGATTCACTGTTGATTTCTATTTTCAAAACGCTTCCGCAAGCCTGAAACACTCATGTTTGATTTAAACAACTAATTACTTAATGTGATGTTTTGTAATTACTTAATCGTTGTGTTCCACGTCTTAACCGACCGTGGCAATCGTATGTTAGGTCAATAATGCACCCGTTTGACCTCCAATCAAGCTAGCGCGACTAGCCCGGGCGGGGTTTGTCAGACCCAGTAGTACTACTCAGTATTACCTCGCTAATCCCATTACTAACGGTTCAAGCGTGTCAGGACATGTTTGTGTGTTTACACTAACGTAACAGGCGATATCAATAATACTGGCAACCATTCATAAAATATGTTTGCATGTTTTCTCCCCCAAAAAGGAAAGAAAGTAAAAAGGGGCCGTGAAACTCACCTTGATTGTGTTGCAAAGAAATAATGTTCGCACGATGATTAGAATTTCAGTTAACCTGTGTTTCATTCAGTATATATATATATAGTTAATATCAATTATTAATTATAAATATAATAACTGTACGGTTTCGCGTCTCACAAATCGGTTCGGTGTCGATTATATTTATTTGTTATAATATTTAAGTTTAATAATACGATTAACGTTAAATCGAGGTTTAGGGTTTCATTTGATATTTGGGGGTTTTAATACCTAATTTAAATAAAATGATAATATTCGTATTCATAAATAATTTGTGTAATTCACTAAATATAATTCCTTCATAATAAATCCATAATTAAAGTATATAATCTCTATTAATAACTTGATGATTATTATTTAAGGTCCATTTTTATAAAAATGACCATTTATAACATTTGTATTATTTATTAAAATATAAATAATAAAGGTTTTTAGAGAAATAAATTTCCATAAAATAATTTAATAACTTTCAGAATAGACAAAGTTTATAAAAATTATCTTTATAATTTTTAGGAATTTTTCTGGATTTTTAAAGTATTTTAAAAAGCTTAAAAAAATAAAACAAATAAAACGAGGCTGCCCGGGGTCGAACCCGGGTCCTCTCCCTGCATACACACACACCGAACCAGTGAACCAAGGCACATGGCCGCGATAGGAATCCGTTTCCAATTCTTTTAAACACACCTTTAAACCAATCCCAATTTCCCAAGAACCCTAGAATGAAACCGATTCAATTGAAGATCATTTCGATGTTAGTAACCAGATTAAAGTTAGGGCTTTTAATCCCCATGATAAACCGAACATATAGGTGTGTTTAATTACCTGATTCGAAGTTAAATTGATGATGAACACTACAAAGAACCGTCGCGGCTTTGCCAGAATCTGTAGGAGTGGAATTTGTTGATGATAATCGAATTACCTTTGTAGGAAGTTTCTAATGGCTTTAAAGATAAAAAGCCCTCTGTTAATTTCAGGGAATAGAATTCAGAAGGTGGGTATCGACTATGTTGCAGGTCGCGAGATGAAGATGATGAAATGGAGTGTTTTGTGTTTGTTTTGGATGAAATGGAACTCGAAGGAAGTTTATATAGGGCTAAATATTCGTTAGTGCATAGTTAATTTAATCGTTAATGGGTGTAATGCGTGATATTGGTGGATGGTCGGCCGACTTTCGGTCGAAAGTGGAAATCACACTAACCCGATTCCAATATTCAAATTCAAGTGGGGTACGGGTTCGAGACATTCACGCGATGGTGTTGGTAATGTTTGATTTGATTAAAAGCTGCGTTTATGGAGTGTTTGGGGTTAGCCGGCGTTGGCCGGAATAGTTGCCGGAGAAACAGAGGGGGTCGACGGGCGGGTGGTTTGGGTTTCAAAAATTACAGAATGGTCCCTGTGGTTTGAAGTTTTATTATTTCATGATTTATCTTTTTTAAAACAAGTTTCAAAATTTACAAAAACCACCCCTTGGACTTTATAAATTAAATTTAATAATTTTTATAAATAATAATATCATTATTATTATTATTATTATTATTTTCCTTATTTTATTATTATTTATTATTATTAAATAATAACAAAAATATAAATTGTAAATTCTCGTAAATATTATAAAAAAATTTTCGGGTTGTCACACAAATCAACCGATGGATCTGTCTACCTTACCTGGGAACTCTCGGGATGAGTATCTGCTTATAGGTACGCATGTCTTCAATAAGGTTGTGTTGGACATAACACTTTGATTAGTCAACGTACTCCCTTTGATTTACGAATCAAACGATTACACTCGGAACATATCATTGTTATTATGCCAAATTCCCGATTGTCGTTTTCATGTTGTATAACTCATATTACCCAATTCTCATAAAATATCTTATGATATTTCAGAATGTCTTCTCGTCAAATCCGTTCACGGTCTAGAAGCTCATCAAAACAGGGGTGATTCCCTTACTTTGGTGATGATTCTTTATTCGTCTCAATAAATGGTTTTCAATTGTGTGTTTTATGAAATTTCATCCTCTGGATTAGGGTGATTTCCTTATCTTGAGGATTGACTTCAATTATTCTCATTGGAACTTACATTTCACAAATAACATGATCTCACCAAAATAAGATTGAAACCCGTACTTTGGTGACAAATGTCAATCTTCAATGTTTTCTTGTTGTTATCAAATCCAATCATCAAGATAGGCATGAATTCCATACTTTGATGATAATTTCATTTTTATGGATGGTATTTTCTCAAATGAAACGACCTCGTCAAAGTAGGAGTGAATTCTGAATTTTGATGAAGAAGTTCATCTTGTTATATTTTGTTTTTGTAAAACTTTATCGTTAAGATAAGAGTGATTTCCCTTACCTTAATGGTGAGTTACCTCGTCTTATTTTCATGGATCCTCAACAATGAGTTGGGATCGAACTTGTTGATTGGTAAGTTAGTGGTCATACCATGAGAGTATACCATCAAGTTAGGGGTGAAAACCATACCTTGATGACTATTCTCATTTCTTGATCTCCAGCTTATCAAGGTTGTAAACAAGTGACGAGAAGCATGTAGTAACTTGAAGGGTGAAATAATGTTGGAGATTCGACCTATCAAGCCAAAGCATGATCTCTGAACTTGAAAAGAGACCCGATCTTTTAGATTGATTTTGATTCCAAGCTTGGAGCATTTAAATTCTTAAATCGATTTCTTTCCCTTTATCCTCATGTTTTGATCTAGCTATATGGAACCATTTATTCCTTATTTATCAACTTCCATTTTGAGATATCATCAACACTTGATTACGTGATGGTAGTCTTCCTAAACAATCTTTTGTCAAGTAAAGATATTATCCCTGATCGCGATGGTCGCTTCATCTCTCGTTTCTGGAAAAGTCTCCAATCAGCTCTCGAAACTCAACTGAATCTTAGCACAACCTATCACCCGCAAACCGATGCTCAGACTGAAAGAACGATACAAACCCTCGAGGATATGCCCCGGGCTTGTGTCATTGATTTCAGTGGATCGTGGGATTCTCATCTTCCGTTGATCGAATTCTCTTACAATAACAGTTACCATACCAGCATCCAGATGGCACCATTTGAGGCCTTGTATGGTCGAAAGTGTCGATCTCCCATCTGCTGGTCTGAAGTTGGTGAATCACAGATTACTGGTCCGGAATTGATACAAGAAACAATCAACAAAATTCATAAGGTCCGTGATAACTTGGTCGCTGCTAGAAATCATCAAAAGCATTATGCTAATAAAAGACGTAAGCCCATGGATTACAATGTCGGTGATCTCGTACTTCTTAAGGTATCACCTTGGAAGGGAGTGATTCGCTTTGGAAAGAAAGGGAAGCTAGCACCTCGTTACGTGGGTCCATTCAAAGTGCCCGAGCGAATTGGGAAAGTGGTTTACAAGCTTGAACTACCCCAAGAACTCAGCAATATACATCCGACGTTTCATGTGTCCAACCTCAAGAAATGTCTTGCCGATGAAAATCTCCGCATTCCACTCGACGAAGTCCAGATTGATGAATCTATGCACTTTATTGAGAAACCTGTGGAAATTATGGATCGGGAAGTCAGACAACTCAAACGTAGCCGGATACCTATTGTCAAAGTCCGCTGGGAATCTAAACGTGGCCCAGAGTTCACCTGGGAACGTGAGGACCAAATAAAATCCCAGTATCCTCATCTTTTCGTTTCAGCTTCCTCGTGAACAAATTTCAGGACGAAATTTCCTAAAGTAGGGGAGACTGTAACATCTCGTATTTTACGAGGACCATTGTTGCCTAATATGAAACTCATGGGTGATTTGCGTGTTAATACCTTTTAATGATAAATAAATAATAATAATAATAATAATAATAAATAATAATAATAATAATAATAATAATAATAATAATAATAATAATAATAATAATAATAATAATAATAATAATAAAGTCCAGGGGGTGTTTATGAAAATTTACAAACTTGAAATTTAAGTTAATTGCATAAAATATCAAAACATAAACCACAGGGACCATTTCTGTAATTTTCAAAAACCCCAAACTGCTTTCTCTTTCTTCTCTCTCGATTTTCCGGCGGCCGTCCGGCCATCGCCGGCCACGGCTCCGACGACCCTCAAAACCACCTCAAAACGCAACCGTTTTGCCCCAAACCGGTCCCAATACGCTCGTGAACGAGATTCGAATCTAAACACTTTAATTATTCAACTTTACAACTCACGATTTCAGATCTCAGATCCACTTTATTCTTGAATGCGATTACAACTCACACACCCACTCAAACGCTATTAATAAACAAATTAATTCGACCTGAACAATCCTATATATATTCCCAATCGAACTCAGTTTCCAATTGCACATAAAACAAACATAAACACCTCGTTTGATTTCTCCTCTGAGCGTGACCTGTTCTTCATTTGTTCTTGACGATTCGAACTCCAAATCAGGTAATTAAAAACACCTTTATGCTCTATTTCTCATGGGGATCAAAAGCCCTATGATTATTCTCATTAACATTAACGATTTAATGTTCAATTTGGGATCAATCGAATTAGGGTTCATTGGATTTGGGGATATGCTGGAGTTTGTATTTAAAAGATTTTGAAACCAAATCCTAATGCGGTTGTATGCCTGGTTCACCGGTTCTATGCACACAATCCACACAAAAGGTCCCGAGTTCGACCCCGGGCACCTACACCTATTTTTTTAAGGCCTTTTAAGCCTTTAAAAATTACAAAAAAAATTCTAAAAATTATTAAAATGTTTTTACAAACATTAAATATTTTAAAACCACCTAATTATTTTCTGAAATTTATCTTAACATTTATTTATTTATTAATTGTTTTAAATAAATAACATAACTAGTTTAATTTTTTTATAAAAAAAAGACTTTAAATAATGGTTGAAATCACTAAATAATTATTGGATTAAATAATATTTATGTAATATTATTTAAATCATGATTTTCTCAATCAAACATAAAAGTTTTATATATAATTTTTTCCAAATCATTTTATCTCTTTTAGTCACTTAAATAATTAAAAATTTAATTAATTATCATATAATTAATTAATAAAATTAATTATTTATTCTATCTGCATTTTAACAATCAATCAAATGGTCAAGTGTAATGGTAGATTTATTTCTATATAATTACTCGAAATGAATTTATTATAATTCAAGACATTCAAACTAAATAAAATTAGTTTATTTAAACTACCATTCAAAACCCAATCTCAATGAAAACCCTAATACATTCCCAATTCTCATATTATCAATATTCTAACTCGAGACACCGTTCCTTAGGTTACTCGTAAGGAAATCATTGGTGTCTAATCTATCACGTCCAAATTCTAATCTCATCAATCAAGTGAGTATTCATATCCTCTTTTATATCATTTCTTATTTGGGGGAAATCATGTGATACAATATTCAATCATGATATTCTGTTATTATTTCATTCTAAATTCAATTCAAGACAGGTTATGTTATTACTTGCAACTATATGAACATACTATGATAAACTGGACGACAGTAGAACCCTAATTTAATCAATCAAACCTGGTATCAATGGTAGATCTACTGGTTTGGATAACCCACCCCACATGGCTTACGAGTGGTGATTATGCCAGAGGCAATTAGTCAATCTATGGTGTTTATGTGCAAGTCTATTATATGCAAGTGTCAAGTCAAGGGGTTTATATTGTGTCGGTTTATCTATTTGCTTCGCTATTGCAATATAAGTCTTAATGTTACCTTGTGAATTGGATTATTCTCAATCAATCAATCAATCTATATGTATATTCAAAACTGTGATTACTCACCGGCTAATTTTTAGCTGACTCGTTACTTTTCACATGATTTCAGGTTAAGCAAGTTAGTGGACTTCTACATGCTCATTTAAGACCCGGACTTAGTCAAAATAAAAGACAATTACTATTTGTGATTCCAATTGTTGTATTTGCTGGTGTAAACTCAAGCTATCCTGTAATCTAATTTTAATATTATTTTCATAATTAGACAATCATGTGTTATGAACAATCAATCATTCCCTCGTCCGCTCCGATGATTCCGCCGTCGGTCGGAGTGTGACAGATTGGTATCAGAGCCATGGTTATAGGGAATTAGGTTATTAGAAATGGAATAACCTAGACTATAGCTAAGTACCCTTACACATGAGTCCTCTCATGTATTTTATATGCATAGATAGGATTATATGTGCTTTACATGTTTATACTTGATTATGTGATTATATGCCTTATGTGATTCTTCTTATACTTTGATTCTCATCAATGCACACACAAATCTTAAATCATATTCAAGGCATTATGTGCTTAAATCAAATGGTTTTCAAAATGAGCTTTGAATCATTATTCGTGGTTTTCAAATTCGTCAAAGTCCGTGTCTTACAACTTGAAACATGTAATGCTGGAAGAGCGTGATGCCTGTATCTCGGGGTGTTCTGTCTAGGCAAGGTATTCGTATAAATCCAAATCAACCGATGGATCTGTCTACCTTACCTGGGAACCCTCGGGATGAGTATCTGCTTATAGGTACGCATGTCTTCAATAAGGTTGTGTTGGACATAACACTTTGATTAGTCAACGTACTCCCTTTGATTTACGAATCAAACGATTACACTCGGAACATATCATTGTTATTATGCCAAATTCCCGATTGTCGTTTTCATGTTGTATAACTCATATTACCCAATTCTCATAAAATATCTTAATGATATTTCAGAATGTCTTCTCGTCAAATCCGTTCACGGTCTAGAAGCTCATCAAAACAGGGGTGATTCCCTTACTTTGGTGATGATTCTTTATTCGTCTCAATAAATGGTTTTCAATTGTGTGTTTTATGAAATTTCATCCTCTGGATTAGGGTGATTTCCTTATCTTGAGGATTGACTTCAATTATTCTCATTGGAACTTACATTTCACAAACAACATGATCTCACCAAAATAGGATTGAAACCGTACTTTGGTGACAAATGTCAATCTTCGATGGTTTTCTTGTTGTTATGAAATCCAATCATCAAGATAGGCATGAATTCCATCCTTTGATGATAATTTCATTTTTATGGATGGTATTTTCTCAAATGAAACGACCTCGTCAAAGTAGGAGTGAATTTTGAATTTTGATGAAGAAGTTCATCTTGTTATATTTTGTTTTTGTAAAACTTTATCGTTAAGATAAGAGTGATTTCCCTTACCTTAATGGTGAGTTACCTCGTCTTATTTTCATGGATCCTCAACAATGAGTTGGGATCGAACTTGTTGATTGGTAAGTTAGTGGTCATACCTTGAGAGTATACCATCAAGTTAGGGGTGAAAACCATACCTTGATGACTATTCTCATTTCTTGATCTCCAGCTTATCAAGGTTGTAAACAACTGACGAGAAGCATGTAGTAACTTGAAGGGTGAAATAATGTTGGAGATTCGACCTATCAAGCCAAAGCATGATCTCTGAACTTGAAAAGAGACCGATCTTTTAGATTGATTTTGATTCCAAGCTTGGAGCATTTAAATTCTTAAATCGATTTCTTTCCCTTTATCCTCATGTTTTGATCTAGCTATATGGAACCATTTATTCCTTATTTATCAACTTCCATTTTGAGATATCATCAACACTTGATTACGTGATGGTAGTCTTCCTAAACAATCTTTTGTCAAGTAAAGATATTATCCCTGATCGCGATGGTCGCTTCATCTCTCGTTTCTGGAAAAGTCTCCAATCAGCTCTCGAAACTCAACTGAATCTTAGCACAACCTATCACCCGCAAACCGATGGTCAGACTGAAAGAACGATACAAACCCTCGAGGATATGCCCCGGGTTTGTGTCATTGATTTCAGTGGATCGTGGGATTCTCATCTTCCGTTGATCGAATTCTTTTACAATAACAGTTACCATACCAGCATCCAGATGGCACCATTTGAGGACTTGTATGGTCGAAAGTGTCGATCTCCCATCTGCTGGTCTGAAGTTGGTGAATCACAGATTATTGGTCCGGAATTGATACAAGAAACAATCAACAAAATTCATAAGGTCCGTGATAACTTGGTCGCTGCTAGAAATCGTCAAAAGCATTATGCTAATAAAAGACGTAAGCCCATGGATTACAATGTCGGTGATCTCGTACTTCTTAAGGTATCACCTTGGAAGGGAGTGATTCGCTTTGGAAAGAAAGGGAAGCTAGCACCTCGTTACGTGGGTCCATTCAAAGTGCCCGAGCGAATTGGGAAAGTGGTTTACAAGCTTGAACTACCCCAAGAACTCAGCAATATACATCCGACGTTTCATGTGTCCAACCTCAAGAAATGTCTTGCCGATGAAAATCTCCGCATTCCACTCGACGAAGTCTAGATTGATGAATCTATGCACTTTATTGAGAAACCTGTGGAAATTATGGATCGGGAAGTCAGACAACTCAAACGTAGCCGGATACCTATTGTCAAAGTCCGCTGGGAATCTAAACGTGGCCCAGAGTTCACCTGGGAACGTGAGGACCAAATAAAATCCCAGTATCCTCATCTTTTCGTTTCAGCTTCCTCGTGAACAAATTTCAGGACGAAATTTCCTAAAGTAGGGGAGACTGTAACATCTCGTATTTTACGAGGACCATTGTTACCTAATATGAAACTCATGGGTGATTTGCGTGTTAATACCTTTTAATGATAAATAAATAATAATAATAATAATAATAATAATAATAATAATAATAATAATAATAATAAATAATAATAATAATAATAATAATAATAATAATATATAATAATAATAATAATAATAATAATAATAATAATAATAATAAAGTCCAGGGGGTGTTTATGACAATTTACAAACTTGAAATTTAAGTTAATTGCATAAAATATCAAAACATAAACCACAGGGACCATTTCTGTAATTTTCAGAAAACCCAAACTGCTTTCTTTCTCTTCTATCTCGATTTTCCGACGGCCGTCCGGCCACCGTCGGCCACGGCTCCGGCGACCCTCAAAACCACCTCAAAACGCAACCGTTTTGCCCCAAACCGGTCCCAATACGCTCGTGAACGAGATTCGAATCTAAACACTTTAATTATTCAACTTTACAACTCACGATTTCAGATCTCAGATCCACTTTATTCTTGAATGCGATTACAACTCACACACCCACTCAAACGCTATTAATAAACAAATTAATTCGACCTGAACAATCCTATATATATTCCCAATCGAACTCAGTTTCCAATTGCATCTAAAACAAACACAAACACCTCGTTTGATTTCTCTTCTGACCGCGACCTGTTCTTCATTTGTTATTGACGATTTGAACTCCAAATCAGGTAATTAAGAACATCTTTATGCTCTATTTCTCATGGGGATCAAAAGCCCTATGATTATTCTCATTAACATTAACGATTTAATGTTCAATTTGGAATCAATCGAATTAGGGTTCATCAGATTTGGGGATATGCTGGAGTTTGTATTTAAAAGATTTTGAGACCAAATCCTAATGCGGCTGTATGCCTGGTTCACCGGTTCTGTGCACACAATCCACACAAAAGGTCCCGGGTTCGACCCCGGGCACCTACACCTACTTTTTAAGGCCTTTTAAGCCTTTAAAAATTACAAAAAAATTTCTAAAAATTATAAAAATGTTTTTACAAACATTAAATATTTATTAAACCACCTAATTATTTTCTGAAATTTATCTTAACATTTATTTATTTATTAATTGTTTTAAATAAATAACATAACTAGCTTAATTTTTTTATAAAAAAAAGACTTTAAATAATGGTTGAAATCACTAAATAATTATTGGATTAAATAATATTTATGTAATATTATTTAAATCATGATTATCTCAATCAAACATAAAAGTTTTATATATAAATTTTTCCAAATCATTTTTATCTCTTTTAGTCACTTAAATAATTAAAAATTTAATTAATTATCACATAATTAATTAATAAAATTAATTATTTATTCTTTCTGCATTTAACAATCAATCAAATGGTCAAGTGTAATGATAGATTTATTTCCATATAATTACTCGAAATGAATTTATTATAATTCAAGTCATTCAAACTAAATAAAATTAGTTTATTTAAACTACCATTCAAAACCCAATCTCAATGAAAACCCTAATACATTCCCAATTCTCATATTATCAATATTCTAACTCGAGACACCGTTCCTTAGGTTACTCGTAAGGAAATCATTGGTGTCTAATCTATCACGTCCAAATTCTAATCTCATCAATCAAGTGAGTATTCATATCCCCTTTTAATATCATTTCTTATTTGGGGGAAATCATGTGATACAATATTCAATCATGATATTCTATTGTTATTTCATTCTAAATTCAATTCAAGACAGGTTATGTTATTACTTGTAACTATGTGAACATACTATGATAAACTGGACGACAGTAGAACCCTAATTCAATCAATCAAACCTGGTATCAATGGTAGATCTACTGGTTTGGATAACCCACCCCACATGGCTTACGAGTGGTGATTGTGCCAGAGGCAATTAGTCAATCTATGGTGTTTATGTGCAAGTCTATTATATGCAAGTGTCAAGTCAAGGGGTTTATATTATGTCAGTTTATCTATTTGCTTCGCTATTACAATATAAGTCTTAATGTTACCTTGTGAATTGGATTATTCTCAATCAATCAATCAATCTATATGTATATTCAAAACTATGATTACTCACCGGCTAATTTTTAGCTGACTCGTTACTTTTCACATGATTTCAGGTTAAGCAAGTTAGTAGACTTCTACATGCTCATTTAAAACCCGGACTTAGTCAAAGTAAAAGACAATTACTATTTGTGATTCCAATTGTTGTATTTGCTGGTGTAAACTCATGCTATCCTGTAATCTAATTTTAATATTATTTTCACTATTAGACAATCATATGTTATGAACAATCAATCATTCCCTCATCCGCTCCGATGATTCCGCCGTCGGTCGGGGTGTGACAGATAAATCCTACCAAAGTTCGTTCTTTTCTCGGGTTGGCAGGCTACTACTGCCATTTCATCTCTAACTTTTCCAAAATCACGGTTCCTCTCACTTCGTTGACCCAAAAAGAGAAATCTTTCGTGTGGCGTCCTGAACAAGAAAATTCATTCCAAACTCTTAAGCAAATGTTATGTGATGCCCCTATCCTAGCACTCCCAAACGTAAATAATGACTTTGTTATCTATTGTGACGCCTTCAATCAAAGACTTGGTTGTGTTCTGATGCAACATGACAAAGTCATTGCCTATGCATCGAGACAACTCAAGGTTCATGAAAAGAACTACACAACCCACGATCTCGAACTCGGTGCCGTTGTTTTCGCTCTTAAGATATGGAGACACTACCTTTATGGTACTAAATGTGAGGTCTTCACCGATCATAAGAGTCTCCAACATATCTTCAATCAAAAGGAGCTCAACATGTGTCAACGACGATGGGTCGAACTGTTAAACGATTATGATTATGAAATCCGTTATCATCCCGGTAAAGCAAATGTTGTGGCCGATGCTCTTAGCCGAAATAGTCATGACAAGGCCAACATCATGTGCGTGACCAACCGTCTCCGTTGTCTACAAATCCAAACCGACATCCAATCCCGTATCCGTGAAGCGCAACATTCATCGATCGTTGAAAATAATTTATACAATGAAATGCAATGTGGAGCCGAACACCACCTTGAGTCTAAATCCAACGGAATTCTTCATTACCTTGATCGTATATGGATTCCAATTCGTGACAATCTTCGTGCCCTTGTGATGAGTGAAGCACATAAGTCACGATATTCCATTCATCCCGGTGCCGACAAGATGTATCAAGATTTTCGTCGTACTTATTGGTGGACGGGTATGAAGAAGGATATCGCTCTTTTTGTGGCTAAGTCTCTCACTTGTTCAAAAGTTAAAGCCGAACACCAACGTCCTTCTGGATTACTCGAACAACCAGAAATTCCGGTATGGAAATGGGAAAGTATTGCCATGGATTTCATCACCAAACTCCCATGAACATCATCCGGGCATGATAGTATTTGGGTGATCATTGACCGGTTGACCAAATCTACTCACTTTCTCCCAATTCGTGAAGATTGCTCTGTTGAGAAACTAGCTCGTATCTATACTGCAGAAATCGTCAGCCGTCATGGTATTCCTCTAGACATCATTTCCGACCGAGATGGTCGTTTCACTTCCCGTCTATGGCGATCTTTTCAATCAGCTTTAGGAACTCAACTCAATCTTAGTACGGCTTTTCATCCTCAAACGGATGGTCAATCCGAACGTACTATCCAAACCCTCGAAGATATGCTTCGATCGTGTGTCATTGATTTTGGTGGAAATTAGGATGTACATTTGCCATTGGCCGAATTTTCGTACAATAACAGTTATCACTCGAGTATCAAAATGGCACCATTTGAAGCTCTTTATGGACGAAAGTGTCGATCACCCATTTGTTGGCATGAGATTGGTGAGGCACAAATCACTGGACCCGAACTCATTCAAGAGACGACGGATATGGTCTTGCAAATCCGTGATAACATGATCAAAGCAAGACACCGTCAGAAGGATTATGCTAACAAAAAACGTAAACCCATGGAATTTGAAGTCGGTGATCTCGTACTCCTTAAAGTATCTCCTTGGAAGGGAGTAATGCGTTTTGTTAAGAAAGAAAAGCTTACACCCCGATACGTAGGTCCTTTCAAAATCCTTGAAAGAGTGAGTAAAGTGGCTTATCGACTTGACCTACCGCAAGAGCTTAGCAATATCCATACAACATTTCATGTCTCAAATCTCAAAAGATGTCTAGCTGATGAAAGTATTCATGTCCCAATTGATGAGATTCGTATTGATGAGACCATGCACTTCATAGAGAAACCCGTAGAAATCATGGACCGTGAAATCAAACAACTCAAGCGTAGTCGTATTCCTATAGTCAAAGTACGTTGGGAAGCAAAGCGTGGTGCTGAATTTACTTGGGAACGGGAAGACCAAATGAAAGCCAAGTACCCGCACCTTTTTTATTCAGAATCTATTTCTTAGTGAAACTTCGGGACGAAATTTTCTAAAGTAGGGGAGACTGTAACGCCCGTACTTTTTGTTGTTTCATTTTTAGTCCTTGTACTTTGTAATTCATCAATTCATACCCTTGTACTCTTGAGTCTTGATCAATAGAAGTATTATTAAAAGTTATTCTATATACTTATATGTTACACGTGCTTAAAAGAAATGTTATATGCATTCAAATATACTTACGACACGCTGTAAATATAAATTCAGTCGGAATCATACTTAACCGGGTGTTCATGAACGAACCCAACCAACTTGTAAACAAGCCCAAATCTTTAAAATATAATTAAGGGTCTTAAAACACGTAAAATAACCCAAAAGAAAAGCCCGAAACCAAGTCCAATGGTCCAAGCTCAACACAAACACAAGTTGTGATCGTAACTCTCGAACCGTATCAAGATCAATGCACCAAACCCAATTACCAGTACCGAATGTTAAATTACTCTTCTCCATATGAAAGTACTCTGAAAATGGTGAACGTAGAAAAAAACCGCATGCAAAACGGAGTTATAACGAAGCGGGAATCGCGAAAACAAGTTTGATGGTTTTGTTGACTAGTCAAACCAAAACCCACTAGGGTTTAAGCCCATTTTCCCTTTTTTTTAAACTAATTAAAGCCCATTAAATCCAACTCCTTCCCTTTATAAACTAGCCTCCACCCCCACAAAACACTTTTACATTCCACATCCCACCAAAACACTCTCAAATTCTCTCAAGGTTCTCTTCTTCTTCTTAAAAATTCTGCACAAAACCTTCAAGGTTAGAACACCATTCTAACCCATTTTTCTTGCTTCTAACACTTAAACCTTGCATCTAGCTTCATGGATACACCTCTAGGACTATCCCCAATGACTTTGCCTTGGCAACATTGAGTGGAAGCCATCTATAATGAGGTCCAAAGCTAGTTTTACAAGGCTGAATTTTTATTTTATTTTTGTCCTTGATGTTTTTAATCTTTTAACAAGCTTTAATCTTATTTTAAAACATACTAAACCACTTGGAACAAACCATGGACTATCCTCTAGGTTTACAATGGTAAACACTAAGGGGGGAGGCACCTAAAATGGGTTCCTAAGTGGCTAAACTTTATGAAATTGTTGCTCTTGAGTTTACCTTGTTCAAACTTGGATTTTCTTTGAACCAAACCTTGTCTCCAACAAACCTCATTGTTGGATGACTTGAATTAATGTTAAAATCCAGAAATGAATGAGTTTTGAACTTAACTTTATATCTTTTTATTACTCAAGTAATCTAACATAACAACAAGTGTGGTAAACCAAACTAAGTATTCAACTTTACCATGTTGAAAAACTTATGTTAAGGTTCAAATGGCAATATTGAAGAACTTTGGTTCTTCAAGTAGGGCTTTCCCACCATAACTCACATGGATTACTTGAGATATTGTAACACCCCAACCCGACAAGGCTGACGTGTCACTAATACGGATATCAAATCCAAAAACCAATCCATGATATTACAAAAACAGTCAGACGAAATAACTTCAAACACACTAAATAATCCGAAAGAACCTAATTAAGATGTTCAATACATTAATTAAAGTAACAGATAATCTTGGTCTTCAATTTACTCTTCACTGGTTTCCCGGATTACCCTGCTGACCTGACGTGCATGAAAACAAAAGCACACCTGAGCATAACGCTCAGTGAACAGAATAGCGGATAACAAAAATAAACAGACATGACGATAATCAAAGAATCGGCAGATATCAAAAATAAACAGACATAGTGATAATCAAAGAATTAGCGGATATCAAAAATAAACAGACATGATGATAATGGAGAATCAAAGATCATAAGATATATATATCAAATAGAACATACGACATAAGACATATATCAGATAGAACATACCCCAAACTAATAATCATATCATATAATTACTGAACAGGGGGAACACAGGTAGCGAGCCCGTGAACCAATGTGAAATGGAGTATGGGCAGACATACAAACCATTCACCAGAGTCCTGAATGGAATGGTGTGTAACCATCCATCAGGAAATAACAGAACTAGCCTAGGATCGATCCATACGCCTCTGAGGAAATAATATATAACAAGTCATAATTTCAGAGTCCTCTTTAGAGACGCCGTGATCTCAGCTCACCGCCACGGTTGGTGCCACGTTATCGATGCCGCAATAACGCGTCTTGGTCACCCCCAAGATAGGGAGAGCTCGGGTAACATATTCAGAAATATATAGTAGTCAAGCTACTTATAACAGAATCAAAAGTAAATTATCTATGTATGACAGGAATCAAAGCTAGAAATGAACGGAAATCAAATACGAGACAGAAATCAGGAATCTGTACTGCAAAGTAACGGAACCAAAAGTAAATACTTATGATAACAAGGAAACAGAATCCGTACTATAAGTAACAGAACAGAATTTATACTATGATAAAGGTAACCAAGAATCCATACCTTATACACGAATGACAATAATCAGAAACAAAGTCTAGGCTCGGTTAACGCCGCGAGAACCTACGACAACGTAACGCAAATTATAGTTTGGATTTTCCTATTTTAAATTGGAAAAATTCCAGTTCTGCCCTTATCTTTTCGCACTCGTTAAAAATACTAAACGACGTTTAAAAATTCTGAAAATATCCAGTTTACTAGATTAGTGATTTCTAAACAACTTTCATTTAGAAAAGTTTCTGATTTGGATTACCGAAATATGAGAAAAACGTGGATCTTTACAGCTGCACAGAACTGCTAGCTGTTACGAAAACGATCGTTTGGAGGTCTAAACGAATGAGTTTTTCTATGTTTTATATATCAACAGATTCGTTTTTCGATGAAATTCGTCATGGACATAAGGTTTAACTGATTTGAATCTGTTATGAAGAAGTTATGGCCTCTGTAAGTTGGCTGTAAAATACGGGCCTAAGTCAAGGGTATTTTGGTAAACCGTAAAATTATTTCTAGTTAAAATACGTCCGTTACAGGTCTGGAAATATTTTTATAAATAAGTATAAATCATGATTGACTTCTGAAAAATTTGGATAATCATATTATGAATCTGTTTGTCATTTATAAAATCACGTCCCAAAATACTCATAAAAAACTAGTTAAACGTGTGACTTGTTTAAAATGCTCGGTTAAGGTCTAAATCTTAATTTGGTCAAAATACTTATATTTCCAGTAGCTAAAACAATATCAAAATAGGTTCATATCAAGTTTACTAAGTTAAGCAAGGAAAATATGTTTAAAATGTAAATCGAATTAAACGAGTACTTATGCAAACGGGCATCCTATGATCAAGGGCAATGAACTAGAATACTAATTAGGATATCTAAGATTCAAGGATAACATAATGGCTAATAACATCTTAATGATTCCCACTATTTAAAGTTTATTTTTATAGAAATAACTAATTATAATATTTGTTAATATTTATATATATACGAATTGTTAAGGTGTTTAAATAAATAAATTTACAGAAAATGATTAAATAACTTTTAAAATAACAAGGTTTATAAAACTGATTTTTTTATAACTTTTAGAATTTTTATTTAATTTTTTTAAAGCCCAAAAAGGCTTAAAAAAATGGTTGTGGACACCCGGGTTCGAACCCGGGACCTTGTGTTAAGCAGTGTGATGCGTGAACCAGTGAACCAGGGCCGCAGCCTTGGTTTATGCTGGGTTCCTTTACTTTTAAACACACATTAAAGAGAAACCCCCAAATTGCAAGAACCCTAACCCGAATTCAATCCTAATTGACAATGAATTCGACTATGTTAACTGTATTGAGCTTAGGGCTTTTGTTCCTAGACTAAAATCGAGCATGTATATGGGTTTAATTACCTGACTTGGAGTTCGATTGATGATAACCCACGAAGAACAGATCGCGGTTGAGGAGGACTCGGTTCTATGCCCAAATCACGATGATAATCAAATTCGTTCTACAGAAAGCTCCGAATAGCTCAAATGATGAAAAGCCCTCTGTTAATTTTAAGTTAGAAGGGCCGGAGGATGGTGTTCGAGTATGTTGCAGGTCCGCGACTTTGAAGGAATCGAACAGAGTGTTTATGTGTGTTTCTAGTGGATTTGTGAGTTTGTAATGATTTAGAAACAGGTATATGATTGCTTAGGTTCGATTAATTGAGTGTAATAGAGTTTTAGTGCGATGTTTGGCCTGTAAAGTGGCCGAAAGTGGAAGTGGGTCGGTTTGGATCGATTGCACTCACATTTTAAAAATTGAAGTGGGTCTTTTGTTCGAATCACCCATGTGAAAATGTCGGGCATTTAATTTGATCAAAACATTGAGTGGTTTTGGCTGTGGAGGCTCGCCGGAGCCGCAGTGAGGGTGGCCGGAAATTTGGCCGACTATCGGGAGAGAGACAGATTGGTTTTGACCATTTTACACAAATGGTCCCTGTGGTTTAAGCTCCTGTCCTTTTATGCTTAAACTTAATAATTCAAGTTTCTAAATTGGCACAATCACCCCCTGCACCTTTATTATTATTATTATTATTATTATTATTGTTATTATTGTTATTATTATTATTATTATTACTTTTTATTACGGGTATTATAGATATTATATGTAGTATATCTATACTTTAAACATTTAAACTATTATGTAAGTATTTATAAAGGTTTGTGGATTATTACCCTACCTTCGTATCTCATGACCTCCTTCGAGGAGGGTACACTAACGTACTAACTTTACCATCTGAATCTCCAACACTAGTTGGTGAATTGTGTTTTGGTCCGCCATTTGCGATACATGACTTCTATGATTCTATATACATACGTACAAGTACTCTAATCCGACTCTAAGACAAACCCGTTTTCCTTGTTAGGTTAACCGGTGTCTAATCCTCCCAAATCCATCTACTCACGACTCGGAACTTTTCCTATCGAAACCGTGAGTATACTTCACCCCTTTTTGTTTTATCACTTTTGGGTTGCAACATGTTACTTATTTAAATACACTCACTTATACATTCAAGCAATACATTCAACACTCAATCTAAATACATGCTTAGTTATGCTATTTGTGAATACATGCTAGTTATACACTCTTATGCATTCTAATACAACCGCCCTTAACATTTATAGCGCTATAGGACTAGCACATCCGCCTATTTGTATAATGGGTTTATGTTAAATTTTCATTCAATCGATACCTATTCGTTGCGATGATATGGTACATATACTTGTGGATACTATGGTTGATTATTAGGTAATGCATGCTAGCTTTGATTTCAAATTAGTATACTAAACATGCGGATTGAGATTTTATTTATACTTATGCTATGTATTTAAACTTGTATGCTCACCAACATATTTGTGTTGACGGATATTTTATGTATGTTGCAGGAAATGAATGAAGGTTTATGCAAGAAAATACTTAGGTGGACTTAGAAACACACCCTGATTTTATCCAAATTATGTTATGATGTAACTTGTCTTTTTCTTGGATTGTACTTCATTTTAAGACTATGTAATGTTTGTTTTTGAATCAATAAAATGAAATTTGGAATTTAACATATTGACACTTTAAATACTATGTTGACTTTGAACAATCTATCACTTATCCCGCCCCGATATTTCCGCCATCGGTTGGGGTGTGACAATGTTAACCAAAGGGATCATGTAAATCGCATCTTTTGCTGGGCAAAAAGCCTTCAAGAAGTTATGCACGCTTTGTTGTTAAAATTTCCTTTTTAGCAACCTTGAAATATGCTATCTGAAAACTCATGGGACTCGTTAATATACAGATAACCATTGTTAAAATCGTGAATCATGATTGATGATTGAATGATTATATGAGGTTTGGTGTGAATCACTTAAGCTCAGTCTTTTCTTTTTTACATTTTAAACAATTAATGGACTTTAATAACTAAAATATGTGAATCACAAAAGAGATGTTTTCTTTTGTTGGTGTTACATGTAAAGTTTTTAAAACTGAAACATACATTAAACCAGTTGTTTTACCGGTCTACTCATTATACTAGTCGGGCCAGATTTAATCATAAATATCATAAAATTTTAACTATATATAATATATTTGAAAATATAAAACACGTAACAAAGAAGATTTTAAAAGAAAATATTGAATAAATAATAAAACAAAAAACTTGATGGAACATTAAATTTAAATGATAATTTTTAATATGAATACGCAAAGGAATCAAATCCGCAGGTTGAGGGGCTAATTTGTAATTATAGACTAGGAAATCCGGACATGAATCAGTGCAAATGTTTAAGTACAGTGTTTTCATAATCGGATTTCATTGGCAGGTAGGACCTATAAACCAGTTAAAGGGGGTGGTCGGACCGAATTTCAAGTTATTTATTATATTTTTATGTTTACTCTTTTAAAATCGTGTTTTACAATTAATTTATTATTATATCTTCTAGAATCTTGTTTTATGATTAATTTATCATTACATTATCTGTATTTGTTTTTCATGTCTTAATATTTTGTTAAAATTATAAATTTATAAGAAAAAATATAGCATTTTCATATTACATTCTCCTATTCTCCTATTATGAAAAACACAACCTGATGAACAGTATCGGGGGTATTTCCGTCATTTTAGGTGCTCTCTATTTAACCCTATGCATTCTCTAATTCTTTAGAGAGAGAGAAAGGGAGATGAGGGGTTGAGGGCGGTGTTCCGTTTGACCCGCCGACGGTGCGCCACCGCCGTAGTGCCACCGCCGTAGCGCCACCGCCGTAGCGCCACCGCCGTAGCGCCACCGCCGTAGCACCACCACCAGAAAAACCAGATCGATGAACAATGTCGAGGGGTATTACCGTCTATTTTGGGTGTCCCTCTCTTTAACCCCATGCATTGTTTAGAGAGAGAAAGGGAGATGAGAGGTTGAGGGAGATGCTCGGTTCTGCCCGCCGCAGGTGCGCCGGCGCCGTAGAACCATCATCTCCGGTTTCGTTTTGCCTCCATATGACTTTAAACGGGAAGATATGGGGGGGCAAACCTCGAGGAATGGTTCTAGGTGGTAGGAGTGCCACCGCCGCGTCGTCACCGTCACTGGCGGCGTCGTCACCATCACTACCACCACCGTCGCACGTTAAACCCGCCACCGTCGAGGAGGGAGAGGGGAGCCGCTGCCGCCACCACCGCCGTCGGCCATCGCAGGGATTGCCGGTGTGCCGTCGGCCATCGCAGGGATTTTGACTGTTGCGGTGGCGATGGAGGTTGTTGCCGCTCTGCCTCCCCTATGTGGTTGAGGTGGAGCGGGTGTCGGCCTTCTACCCATTGACGGTGCTATGGTGGTCGTGCCACCGCCTCTGTTGCTCCCCCATCTCTATGTCTCTCCGATACCCTTTTAGGGTTCCACCGCCTCTATTGCTCCCTCATTTCTATGTCTCTCCGATACCCTTTTAGGGTTTATAGATTTCTCTATATTATGGTGTTTTGCCTATTGGGTGTTAGTGTTCTTGATTGGGGATCTTTGCATGGCCGATGGGTGTGACCTACCGTTGAACCCTAGCCATCGTCGGTTGGAGTTGTCGTGTATGTTGCTCTGTCTTATATATGGACCTCTGTACTCTCCGGTCAACCCGCTCGGCCGTTGCTACTGGATTTGTGTACAGAGTGGTTTTCCCTGCTCTGTTTTGCAAACCCTAGGTGACAATGGTTGGCCGACAGTGTTTTTGTTTTCTATGATTAGGGCTTCTAATATGAGCCCTAAATTGTTGGCTTGATGAATGTGTAGGTTTGCTCTGAAACCCTACATCGTTCGAGATCCGATTAATGTTGCTTATGTTTCTTTGGCTATGATGACTGTGATATGGGTCGTTGCTTGGCGTGGCATAAACGAGGATGGCAAGTGAGATGTTTTTCTCTTGCAACCTGTGTTGCAGCCACATCGGTCTGTTAATGAGATCTGAGCCACGTTGTGTGTTTGCCCCCTGTTTCCGGCAAGGCCAAAGCCTCTGTGGTCTCCGCCTGTATCTGCTTACTTGAGACATGGATTTGATGTTTATGGGTTTTATCTTGAGATGTTTACTTGAGAAGTTTCTGATTAGAAACCCTAGCCTGTTTCTAGACACAAAGTTGAATTATTAGTCGATGATGATGATGTGTTCCTCATCTGAGACGTTGTATGGTCACGGCGTTTGATCTGTGACGGTTAGGATTTTCTCATCTAAGACATTTTGGCTTGGATTTATTCTATTCTGTTCTTCGGATGATAGTGACGGTTATCTATTTTTTGATGGTGTGTTGATGATAATTAATACATATGTCCATCTGAGGCCATCTTTTTTGGGGTTGATTGTTCTAACGATGATGGTGACACTTATGTATTGCCTAACGGTGGTCTAGATGTGTCGATGACGATGAACACAAATTCATCTAAGGCCATCTTACCCAGATCCGATTTCTTATATTTCGTTTGAAATTGTTTGTTGTTTCATAACTGTTAGGATTGACTTTTTGTATAAATATGGATGATAGGCGATGACGATAAACGAGTGCCCTTTGATATTTTTGTTTTGGAGTGGTAAACGGTTAGTTTGCGGCCATAACAAACTAGAATTTCTGAGCCTTTTATCGAGTTTTCTAAGTATCGATTCAACCCCGTCGCGAAGCGCGGAGGGAGAAAACAACTAGTTCTATTTAAAAGACATGGAGAGAAATGACGATTTACAAACTTTTGATGCACCGTGATACAATTGATTAGTGCATGCGATAGACTGTCAGGTGGAAGACGAACGGACCAACCAACTGTAAATAAAAATAAATTTGTCATGCCATGTGGCCTCAAATTAAAAAGGAGTTAATTGAGATGACCAACAAACCCCTTCTTCACGTGAACCATGTTATGTAAGCGCATAACTCTCGATATAATTACATGAGTCATTTAAAAAACCCGACATAAGATCATTACATGTGATTTAAATTTCATATGGTACAACATGTTGATGAATTAATCTTGTAAATTACCGTATTTTGAGTTCTATTTTGTTTTATATTTTCATACTATCATACTTATACCCAAATAAGTTATAGAATATATCGTGACCATTTGTTTTTAAACTAGCTATAGTTTTCGTGTATAATTAATTTAGCAACATAACATTGGGGTGTTTGGATGAGTTTATTAAAATGATTTTTTGGCTTTTGGAGGGATGAAAAGACAAAAATCCCCCTCTAAAAATCTTAATAAATCAGAAATTCTAACTTATTATTTATTAAGACTTTTGAAGGATTATCTTTTCATCCCTCCAAAAAATCAAAAAAATCCTTTTAACAAGCTCATCCAAACACCCTTAAACCCTAAACCATAAATATAATCGATCTCCGTGTTTAATTTTATCAAAAGCCGACCCGTCACCCATCGTCATTCCTGGTCATTTTCTCTCACTTTTCACCTCCAACGGACCACCACTCTTTACCGCGGCGCGTGCTCATCAATCTCCTTCTAAGAAGCTCCATTTTCCTCCGTTTATCCGCCATTACTTCAGGTACTCTCTTCATCCTTAAAAATCATCTTCAGATTGTTTATTTTTTTTTTCAAATAGCTTCTTTCCGTCATGACTGTGGTATCCTTGCATGTTTTCCGATTATCGTCATCTCCGTAAGTAAGTTCTTCTAATCTCTAACATTCGTCGAGTTTTTTCAGTTTTTTTTTTTGTAAATTTGTCCTTACGTTAGGGTTTATGAAGTTCAACAACAGAAGATTAGCGATTTAATCTCACCTGTAACGTTGTCATTTCTCATCTGATCATTGATCCATACACAAATGATGCATTTACTAGGGCGTTGATCGATTAAGCTGTTGTTTGGCTCAGTTGTTACTGTTCTCGCTGTTTCCTTCTACATCTGTGCTTATTTTTTGTTCATATGCAGTTTTAGTACTTCACGTCTTTGTATAACCTTGTGATTTTACAATCCAGTTGTTAATTGATCGTGAAATGGTTATCTGATCAGTTTGGAGGTTGTACCTCCATTATGATTAAATGATCGATTTGGAGATTGTTGCTTTCATTTTTGTGCATGATTCATGTAAAATGCTTAAATTGATCAGTGTTGGAGATTTTTTACTTTCAATTTGTGCATGATTCATGTAAAATGCTTAAATTGATCAATTTGGAGATTGTTACTTTCGTTTTTGTGCATGATTCCTTGCAAAATTCTGATGACGATTACCTTTACAATATCAGTGTCTGAATCTAGTTGCAGATGAGTTCTAAAAGGGGAGGTGGTCAGTATAAAAAAGGTAAAAACAAAACCGCGAGTTCTAGCTTGGATGTTGATCAATTAAACCAGGCAGTCGACAATGTGAGCCTGGATTCTAGTCATGAAGGTGTTCGGGAGGTTCTCTCTAAAAGGAACAGAAATAGAGCTGGAAATGGGGCTTCTTCCAAGCATTCGGGTCAATCTAATGCACAGAGAAATGGTGGACGGGGGAATGGACCTGTAAGACCTTTAAACAACATGAGGGCCACAGCCCAAGCGGGCGGCAGACACTATGGAAACAACTACAATCCCATTTTAAATGCAGTTCCTCCACCCCTGCTGGGTGGATGGAACTGGAACACTAGGCCGGGTAGAATGGTCAACATGGTGGTTCCTCAACCTCCTGATGTGGAAGAAGATGTTCATTTTGAAGATCACAATGACAATGATGACCTTTATGAATCTGATGAAGAACTTCACTTTGATGAATATGATTCAGATGACAACCCTATAAGCCATGAAGAGCGAAAGAAGAACAGGTGGTATGCTGACTTTTTTGAGACCTTGGATTCTTTGACCATTGACCAGATTAATGAACCAACAAGGCAATGGCATTGCCCTGCTTGTCAGAATGGTCCTGGAGCGATTGACTGGTACTGCAGTCTACAGTCTTTAGTAGCGCATGCCAAAACAAAAGGGTCCAAAAGAGTCAAGATTCATAGAGATCTAGCTGATATCTTGGAGGAAGAACTGAGAAGAAAAGGTGCAATAGTTATTCCAGCAGGTAAATCATATGGACAGTGGAAGGGACTGAATGAACTTGTAAAAGACAGAGAAATAGTTTGGCCACCCATGGTGATCATCATGAATACGCGACTTGAACAAGATGAAAATGAAAAGGTATTATGTTAATGCATTTTTTTATTTTTTGTCATAGATAGGCCAATAAACTAACTGAACTACCCGAAAACATGGTAAAACTACTTAAAAACAAGAAAGCTTGGGCTATAAACTTTTTAAAGAGAATTCCAGGTTCATTAAGGATTAATAAAGTGTTCAGGAGTCAATGGGAAATTTTAGTGGTCAAAAGGTAATTTAAATGGATTTTTAAGTAAAAACGGGTACAAACCGGGTGACGAAATGTTTAGTCGTGTAGTGAACCGTTTGGGGGAGTTCAATTATGTTCCTTTATTCAAAATGACCATGGATGAAACTTTTTGTTCAATTAATTAAACAGGCGGATATGAACACATATCATGCTCGTTCATTTACATTCATGAATGATTGTTCGTGTTCGTTCGTTTATGTTTGTTTAGCTATCTACTTAATTTTTTTTCATTATTTATTATTATTACTAATTGGTCTGTCATTTACATAATTGTTTATTACATTTAGCTTCCTTTTGAAGCTTTCATTTGAGTTAAGATTTGAGTCATCTAATGGTGTTTAAACTTTACTTTGGATATTATTGCTTACTTATAAAATGTTATATATTGCTGAATTAGGTGATGATGATGGTATTAGACTCCAATAGGTATTATATTTACTTATACTTGGTGTTCGTTTGTGTTCAATTGTTCATTTAGAATATTAATGAATGAAAATAAAAGAACGAACAAAAATACCATAAGTTTAAGGGTTCGTGTTTGTTCAGTTAAAGTTAAACGAACAAGTGAACCACACGAACAAGCATTTGTTCCGTTCATTGTACAGACCTAGTCGTAAATTTCTTACTAAAATAAAACTTTGCAGTGGGTAGGCATGGGGAACCCAGAGCTTCTTGATTACTTCGGGTCATATGAAGCAGAAAAAGCCCGCCATTCTTACGGGCCAAAAGGGCACATGGGTATGAGTGTGCTGATATTCGAGCCGTCAGCCGTTGGATACACAGAGGCTGAACGGCTGAGCAAACACTTCGAAAATGAAGGTACAGACCGAGCTGCATGGGATCGCCACCCTGTTCTGTTCTATCCTGGTGGCAAACGAAAGCTTTACGGCTACATGGCAACAAAAGGAGACATGGACATCTTTAACAAGCATTCTCGAGGTCTCCAATACTGCGTCTTTTCTTTTCCTCCATTGTTTTGTTCTTAATCTTTTGAAACATCTTTTTACTTGCCTTATATGTTTATTCAGGTAAATCAAAATTGAAATTTGAATTGGTGTCCTACCAAGAAAAAGTTGTTGATCAACTGAAACAAATGAACGATGAAAATCAGCAACTGCATTGGTACAAAACCAAAGAAGTAAAACACCAGATGCACGCGAAAGCACTCGAAGAGAGTATCAATTTGGTATCTGAAAAACTAAGGAAAAAAGAAGTGGAGGATCGCATCAAGAAGGAGAGGACACAACAGCACTGTGAGCAATTGGAGCAAGAGGTAGTATTATAAAAAGATAAGTTTTTTCAGTTTTTTTAATATAAAAATGATTTTTGAATCGCGTGTTTTGTATCAGTTGGATTCGCAAGAACAGTTCTTTAAAGAACAGCTGAAGTTAATGCAAGACGCCAGGAATGCAAAAGAATGCCAGTTTGATAAGCTGCAGCAGGAAGATCGCGTGAGCATTGAACGATCTTATTCTGCCGTCAATCCTTTGAGGTATTATTGGCATATTGTTTTCGTTATTATTATAAAACATTTGGTATAACTTATAAGTGTTGTTGATTTGTATATGCAGGGATGAGAAACTTGAAGAGATAAAAGAATTTCAGGAAGAAAGGGAGAAGCTGAAGAGCATGTATATGAAGAAAAAGATAGAGTTAGAGAAATGGTTTGATACCGAGTTGACTCGGTTGATGGACAAGTACACTCACAAAAACTGACTCGTTACCCTTTTGTAAACCTTAAGCATCAACAAAATTTAGTTTTCAGGTTTAAATCCATTACGCAAGTAAAAAATTGATACGCAATTGAGATGCCAGGTAAATTATAGTTATTGATGTGAACTTGCTCGAGAAAGAATTTCTACTTTTATGATTATCTCTCTTCATCACGAGACTTGAATCCTTAGTTATGAAGAAGAAAACATTTCCTACATCGTGGTACCGCTGTAACACAAGCTGATAATTTCTCAACTACATGCTAAGTTGCAGTTTTTGTTATAGTTATTTACTCTTTAATCTGACAAGAATTTGTATGAATAGTGAAATCACACATCCACTAAACCAATTGTTAAATATAGTTTATTTGTTCACAATGAAACAAGAATTCTTAATCACTTCAGAGATATATTATTTGAACACTTGGATATTACTAAATTACATGCCTTTTGATGAAAAATAAGATGATTTTATTTCTTGGCTAGCTAAAGAATGGTTTACTCTTTTTTTTAAGAAAAAGATTCCGCAGTTTAAAAGTACAATTTTTAACATTCTGTAGTTTAAAATTACAATTTTATAATTGTTAAAAGTAATTTACATTTTAACGTGTTTGTAAAAGCAACATGACGTGATTAAGCTAAAACCTTGACAACTTGTTATATCTGGAAAAGAAAAAAAAAAAGTATGTTACTAAATTTATTTCCTGATGCGTCACCTTTGTGTTCATGTTCAAGAAATTCACGAATATAGTCATGAAATACACCGCTTAACAATTGCATATTTGTCCTTTCTTACATACCAAACTTCTTCCCACACCTGAAGTTATGTGATACGTGAGTTCAAGTTGTGTAGCATTTTTTCGCTCTCATGTCATCCTCACACGTCCCTTTGGTAGGAGTGTGTTGACATTAATTAACTATCATCCTCACACACGAGTTCAGGTTGTGATACGTGAGTTCAGGTTCATTTGTAATGTATGGACCAACCACTCAAGCAAATGGTACTATGTAACCTTTTTAACTTATCAAAAGATAAGAGGTATAACAATATGGCTAGAGGATTCATGACACATGACTTATATTAGGAGGTTTGTGTCAATAGACCCTCTTACTTGAAAATCTGTACCATCCGATGATATACGATAGGAATGTATATCACCATAAAGACAACACTCCAATCCAGCAAGAAAACATTTATACTAGCCCGTATTTTGTCAAAATTATATTAAACGAGCTAAACTCAAACTTGATTTATCAGGCTCGACTTATTTATTTACACTTTTGACTCTCTAGAATATAGGGCATTGCATAACTCTAGGCGTTACAAAAATCAAGCCTTGATTTATTTACACCGTCGACTCTCTCTAGAATGTAAGGCATTGCATCACTCTAGGCGTTACAAAAATTCCACCAGTCAACCGTCAAAAAAAGTCGGTTCAAATAAAGCGATTGGATATACATACCTAAAGCTTAACAATGTACCTAATGTCGTTTGTCTAACATCAACTATAGTTTAAGAAACAAAGAAAGCATTAAGTTGATCTCTAGGCATGTTGTTTCAATTTTATTAATAATCTATTAAATTAAAACAGATAATCCAAAGCACATTCCTGCATTAAAGTTACAAATCACCATAAAATCAAGATACAAGCTGCAATTCAAGCATTTTATTCAAGTCTAAACAACCAGAAAACTTTCGGGTGCCATTGATCAACACTATGATCTCTATAGTTCATCAGCAGCCTTGAAGCATTTCATGACTTGGGCGTGTAATTGTCCATCAACTGATTCAATTCGGCGTTAAACCCTTTCTCTAACTCGAGCTCTTCCTTCCAATGCCTGCTCTTCATTTCAGCCACCTTTTCTTCATGCATTTTCATCAGTTTTTCCCTTTCTTCCTCAAATTCTTTCATTTCTTCAAGCTTCAAATCCCTGCATATCCAAATTAACAATCCTCATTTCACTACAGTTATAAATAAAAGGGGGTAGGAAACATATTTTTTGACTCCTTACAAGAACCAACTTACCTCTATTATTTCATTTCATGATAACAAGTGTTCTTAACATTTAGAGGTATTTCGACCCATTTACTTATGTGTGGGTTAATTTGGATTACATTTTATTTCTCTAACAATTGGGTCAGAATGGTCGAAAATCACTTGAAGTGAATTATTAGTGCATAAAACCACATTAATCTAACTCGTTTCCTTTTCTCAAAATGAATACTAAAATAATAATTCACTATTCCTCATTTCAAAAGTTATATGTTTTGACTTGTTACCTAACCTGACCAACCAGGCAGATTTGTCATTTCTATTAACATTAGACTGGAAAGAGGTGAATACCGTAGTGATAAAGACGACCCAAACTCTGGTGAAAATCAGAAAAGCTATATAACAAAAGTAAAAGTACCCAAGTTCATTAGATGGTTGAAAATATGTTTTATGCACAAGTCTCTACTTCGCTTACAAAAACCATAAATTTTACAGTTATTTATAATAATAACAATGATGCTTCTTTATAAACTCTGGAGGCAGCCTTTCTCTCCCCAAGGATAGAGGTAAGGTTTGCCTACATCCCGCTCTCCCCGGATCTCTACGAGTGGGATTTACTGGGTATGGTGGTTGTTGTTGATGCTTCTTTATAGAAAAAAATAAATAATAAGGTTATGTGATATACCTCTTCTGAGGATCCAAAGCAGAATAAGATTGTTCAACCTTCATGCGTTCTTCCTGCCTCAACTTATCAAACTGGCCTTCTTTTGCATTCCTAGCTTCTTGAATTACCTTAAGTTGTTCTTTGAAAAATTCCTCTTGGGAATCCATCTAATACAACACACCATATGGAAAAACCAAATTACACAAGACCATAGAAGAAAAACAAACAAACAAACAAACATACCCAGTGTATCCCGCTGAAGAGCAGGGTCTGGGAGTAGTAAAATTTCATAGCAATCTTTTATATATTACCTCTTCCCTATTCTGTTCATGATATCGTTGAGTTCTCTCCCTCACTATACGATTCTCTTCCTCGGTTTTCCGCAGTTTTTGGGACACTAATCCATAAGACTCTTCAAGTGCTTTTGAATGCATCTGTTCTTTCACAATTCTGTTCTTATACCAATGCAATTGTTGGTTGTCCTCATTCATTTGCTTTAATTGGTTCACAACCTTTTCATGGTAAGATACCAACTCAAATTTCAACTTTGATTTCCCTAAATAAACATAAAAAGCAAGTCAAATGAATATCAAAGGATTGAGAAAACGAAGAAAGAATGGTCCTGACCTTGAGAATGTTGATTAAAGATATCCATATCTCTTTTTGTTGCCATATAGCCATACAACTTTCGTTTACCCCCGGGATAAAACAGAACAGGGCGACGATCCCACGCCTCTCGGTCCGTGCCTTCATCTTCAAAATGCTTGCTCAAACGTTCAGCCTCCGTGTATCCTACGGCCGAGGATTCAAATATGAGCACACTCATACCCCTGTGTCCTTTTGGCCCGTATGAGTGGCGGGCCCTCACGGCTTCATATGACCCAAAGTAGTCAAGAAGCTCCTGGTTTCCCATCCCAAGCCACTGAAAAGAAGGTTTCATTTAGCAAATTCATTCATGAAATAAAACAAAGATGCGTTAAGTCGTTAACAATATTAATGATATACCTTATCATTTTCATCTTGTTCAAGTTGAGTATTCATGATGACAACCATTGGGGGCCATACTATCTCCTTGTCTTTAACACCTTCATTCAGTCCCTTCCACTGTCCAAATGATTCGCCAGCAGGGTTAACCGTAGCTCCCTTTCTCCGTAATTCTTCCTCCAAAATTGAAGCAAGATCTCTATGAATCTTTACTCTTTTGGACCCTTTTGTTTTGGCATGGGTCACAAGAGACTGTAGACTCTTGTACCAGTCAATCGCACCAGGACCATTCTGACAAGCAGGGCAATGCCACTGCCTTGTTGGTTCGTTTATCTGGTCAACGGTCAATGTACCCAGAGTCCGGAAAAAGTCAGCATACCACCTGTTCTGCTTTCGCTCCTCGTGACTTTTAGGGCTTCCATCGGAATCATACTCGTCACTAAGAAGTTCATCATCAGATTCATCAATTTCCTCATTTTCATTGTGATCTTCAACATGTTCTTCTGCAACAAAAGGTTGAGGATTTGGAACATTATTCCCTGACTGCCACGCGTTGCCCGGCCTTGAGTTCCAGTTCCGTCCACTCTGCAGCGGTGGAGGGATTGTATTTGGGGCAGAATTGTTGTTGTTCTCATAGTATCTGTTCACCGGTTGGTTGCTAGCACCACCTCTGCCGCCTGCCCATGCATTGTTTGGAGCCCTAACCTGTCCATTGCCCCGTCCACCGGTTCTTTGGGCATCAGGTTGACCCCATGCATTAGGTTTAGAAGTCTGAGGAGCCCATTGTTTAGTAGCAGCACCGTTTCCGGATCTATTTTTATTCCTTTTGGAGATAACTTCCCAACCACCATCCTGGTTTGAGTCCAGGCTCACATCCTGGACCGACTGGTTCAACTGGTTAACATCATAGTTCGACCTCGCGGGTACATTTTTACCTTTGTTAGATTGACCACCTCCACTAGTTGAACTCATCTGCAAATAAATTCACAAACTAAACATGGTGAATTTGAAAAATATCCTTGTAATTCTGTGTAAAAAAGATACCGTCAATGGAAACAATCAACATTTATGTTTATCATGTTACCGTACTTGCAAGTAGTGATTTTAATTACTTGCAACAGATAAGATTTTGTACACTTCACAACTTACATAAATCTTGATTAAAACCTAAACATTGATGAACAAATGAATACAAAAACAAACAAACAAACAAACCCAGTATATCCCACTCAAGAGCAGGGTCTGGGGAGGGTAGGTGTAGGCGAGTCTTTCCTCTACCTTGTTAGGTAGAGAGACCGCTTCCAAAGAGACCCCCGACTCAGTAGCAAAAGGCATACTGATAGCAAGACAACATACACTAAATCATACAACACATAGCAGACAGTATACAGAAAAGCCATATCGCTAGCAAGACATCATACAATAAATCCTACAACACATAGCCTACAGTACACAATAAACCAAACAACACATAGCATACAAATATCCTAGGTGCATGCAGAATCACTGTTAAAGGGCAGATATGGGCTACTTAGACATCAGGCCCCGCAACCAGACTTCGAATACCCTTCCTGCCTATAGTTCGAACTAAAAGTCCTTAATTTTAATTCTACGCCTCCACTCAGTCCTATCCTCGATCATGTGCTCAGAGAGGTGCAAGTGTATCATATCTCGTCTAATTACCTCATCCCAAGTCAATTTAGGTCTTCCTCTACTCCTCCTACCCTCTAAGATGATGTTCTCTACTGCTCTAACTGGTACCGCCATTGGTCTCCTTTTGACATGCCCAAACCATCTTAATCTTCCCTCTCGTATTTTATCTGCGATACAGGCCACTTCTAGCTTCTGTCGAAACACTTCGTTTCTTATCCGATCAAGTCTTGTGTGACCGCACATCCACCTCAGCATTCGCATTTCCGCTACCTCTATTTGTTTCTCGTGCGATTTCTTTATGGCCCAGCAGTCTGTTCCATATAACATAGCTGGACGTACTGCCACTCGATATAGTTTTCCCTTTAGTTTTGCTGGAAACCTCTTATCACATAGGATCCCTGATGATGCTCTCCACTTGCACCATCCTGCTTGAACACGGTGCGCTACATCACTGTGTATCTCTCCGTCCTCCTGCAAGTACGAGCCCAGGTATTTGAACCTAGACGTTTGTGGGACCGCCATACCCTGGATACTAATTTGGGTGTCCACTTCCGCCTCGCCACTAAAGTTACAATGCATGTATTCTGTCTTTGAGCGACTTATCCTTAGACCTTTGCGCTCTAGTGCTGCTCTCCACTGTTCTAGCCTGTCGTTAAGCACCCTTTTAGATTCCGATATTAAGACAATATCATCCGCAAAGAGCATGCACCACGGAACTGGTTGCTGTATAGACTTGGTCATCTCATCCAACACTACTGTGAAGAGAAATGGGCTCAGTGCCGATCCTTGGTGGAGTCCCACTTCCACTGTGAATGAGTCTGTGTCTCCGATCGGGGCTCGCACACACGTTTTTGCCCCCTCATACATATCCTTGATTATTTGTATATACCTCTCTGGTACCCTTCTAAGTCGTAGACTTTCCCAAATTAGTTGACGCGGAATGCTGTCATAGGCCTTTTCTAGGTCGATGAATACCATATGGAGGTCCTTTTTCTTTTCTCTGTATTTCTCCATTATCCTCCTTATGGCGTGTATTGCTTCTGTCGTAGAGCGTCCTGGCATAAATCCAAATTGGTTTGACGCTATCTGAGTTTCTCGTCTAATTCTCGTGTCAATAACTCTTTCCCATAATTTCATCGTGTGACTCAATAGCTTTATTCCCCTGTAATTTTCGCAACTTTGTACATCTCCTTTTTTCTTATATATGGGGACTATAACACTGGTTCTCCACTGGTCCGGCATCTTCCCTGTCGTAAAGATAGTGTTGAATAAATCTGTTAGCCATTTGAGCCCCTCATCTCCCAGGCATTTCCACACTTCAATCGGTATGTTGTCTGGCCCCACCGCTTTAGCCCTTCCCATTTTCTTCATAGCTCTCGTAGCTTCGTCTACTGTGATGCTTCTACAATAGCAATTGTTTTGTTGTGTTGTTTGGGTTGTATTATCTATCCCAGCTTGTTGATTTGGGTTGTTTATGTTGTAAAGGTTATCGAAGTAAGTTTTCCATCTCCCCTTGATGTCCTTGTCGTTCACCAAAACTTTTCCATCCGCAGCCTTTATAAACTTCACAATTCTCAGGTCTTGTCTTCTGCTGTCTCTTGCCTTGGCTAACTTAAACATGTGATGCTCTTCTTCTTTCGTCTCTAGTCGTTTATACATCATCTCATACATCATCTCATCCGCCGCGTTACGAGAACAAATGAATACAACATAAATGAAAATCAACAAGAATAACCATTGATGATTAGCATAACACGGCTGCAACTCATCAACAACCAGACGGTAAATGACTAATTTATAGATGAATTACACTCGCAGTTGACTTAATTTTGACTAACACCAAGATCAACCACAAAACCAAGAAAGAATATCAACCCAAGATTCTTAAGTTTGCCGAACTTCATTAAACCCAACGAAGATTATCAGGGTAAAATGAAAATTATAACAAGAAATCAACAGCATATTCAGGAATTAACAAACTAAATGTCAGATCATCGTCATGAACTAAAAAGACACTAGGGTTCGTACAGCTTTAATTTGGGGCTTCTTGACATAAAACCAAAAACCCTAATCAGGGTTTTGAATTAAAGCATTTCCCAAAAGGGATTTTGTAAAATCGATTAGAAAAACATAATCATCGGGTGAATCTGAGTTCATACTCACTACAAACGGAGATTGATCATAAGAAAGATTTACCAGAATAAAGTGAGGTCTTACAGGATAAATCGATGCCGGAGAGAGATGATTGTAGATTTGTAGATTCGAAGGGTGATTCCACTGAAAGTTGGTGTGATTGGATATGTTATTATATTTTTAGGATGTCTTGATTTTACAAACTTTTTTTTCAACCGTGAAAGAATAATTTTAAGCATAGTCATCGGGTAAATTCATGGACGAAAAACCAATTATGACCTGAGTCGTCCATGGTTTTAAGAAAACTCACCGTCAAAGAATCGGTAAAACACTAGTCCACTTGAAGCAGACCCGAAAGTTAGGTGTTGTTTGTTTTTTCTGCAAGAAAACGTCTGCAGTCTGCGGACCACATCTGCAGACATCTGCAGCAGAAGAGGTGGACCAAACGTCTGCAGTCTGCAAGAAAAAGACTGTTTGTTTTTTTAACATCTGCAGAATACTGAAATATTTTGTAATTAAATTAAACTTATTTTTTAAACTTTAAAAAGTAATTTAACATTAATATATAAATAATTGAACTCAAGAATATTATTAAACAATCTTGCATCAATCGGAGTTCGGATTTCAACATTTCAAAAGAAGAATCACGATATTTCATCGTCCGCGGTAAATAATCTTATCCTTTGTTAAATCTAAATGCCCTAATGTTTGTTAACTAGTGGTCAAGTCAAGTTTGGTTGGTAAGGCAGCACTCTAAGGGTGTGTATTGTAGTTGTATACAAGGGACATCTTCATTTTGAAACTTTGAAGCAATTCACTCAATAAAGTTTTCTCTGTCATTCTTTGATCCTATCTGGAGTACTTTAACTTTTAAGATGATGAAATGCTTCCACATTCAACCATTCATGGTGTAAAATTGCTTAGGATATTGTTGTTGCAGCAAAATCACTACATTTGTAGAATTTCCCATAATGCTCAAATTACTTTGTACTAATTACTCAAACAGTTCATAATCAAGGTCAATTATGAAATCTTTGAAAAAACAACTTTATCAAACACCCAAATTCAATATTTTCTATCAGAATGTGTTGATCATAAATTCACAAAAGTAAAACAAAAGCAAGAACGTCATCTTCTTCCATCAGTAAACAACTTCATAACTCACACCAAATCAATAACCCCAATCAAAACAAAATTATCTTCCCCTTAATTGAAATCACCTGAATATGTAAGATAAACCCTTCTTAAACCCTTGTATAGTTACGTGATTCACTCAAGAACTTGATTGTTTCTGCGGAGGAGGGTGGGCGGCGGAGGAGGGTGGGCGGCGGAGGAGGGTGGGCGGCGCAGGGATGGTGGCGCGACAGAGGAGGAGGGCGCGCAGCGGAGGGGGAGGGCAGCGCGGCGGAGGGGGAGGGCGGTAGAGGGGAGGGCGCGCGACGGAGGGGGAGGGCAGCGCGGCGGAGGGGGAGGGCAGCAGAGCGGCGACAGTTGGGTGGAGGTTGGCCGGTGGTGAGAGGAGAGGTGTGGAAGAGTTGCACACAAGTGAAGGTGGGTTTCAGGGGTGGGGAGGAGTTTAGGAGAAGAGGTTGAGAAGAGTTTAGAAGTGGTAGGTTCACATCTTCTCCACGCAGACGTTAGGAAGACGTTTTTTAATGAAATGTCTTCCAAAAATCAAACAGTCTGCGCACTCAAAACCTCTTCCCGCGTCTGCGTGCACGCAGATGAAGAGGTGAGGAAGAGCTTTTGCAAAAAAACAAACACTACCTTAGTGTGATTGAATATGTTATTATATTTTTTAGATATCTTGATTTTACAAGTGTTTGAAAAGTGTATTATGTCATAGATTTAGCATAATCTATGTTGGATCTAGATTGTATAGGTCTAGATTATTTTGTATAGGCTTAGAACTTGGATCAAGTCTTGTAATTAATAATTGTAACAGTCAGTATATATATATATATATATATATATGTGCATTGAATCTATAGGTTAACCCATATATATGTGTGTTGCTTTGTGACTGTTGACAGGCAAAATCAATATACTTGGTAGGATTCCTGAAATTGACCAAGTGTAAGAAACATCTACGGATGAACATTATTGTTAATCTGTAGATATGTTTCTTACAAGACCATACAAGTGAAGATTCCTGCGGATGATCAAGAATTGTATGAAGTGAAGACCTCTACGGAAGACAGTTCCTACGGAAGAACAACACTTCTACGGAAGACCAAGACATCTACGGAAGAACAAAACTCCTGCGGACGACAAGACTCCTGCGGAAGAACAGAATACTTGTGTGATTTCAAATACCAAGAAGTCAAACAAGTCAACACAATCAATAACAAATCCCAAGAGATCCGGTGTTTCCTTAACCGACTCAAATCTTCTATAAATATGAGTCCTAGGTTTCACATCTCGGTGAACACAATCAAGCAATATTACGGCTGTCAAGAGTTACATCATCGTGCAACCCTAACCGCCGTCACATCAACAACAACATTATTCGATTCACAGAAATCATTGTTCATAGTCATTCTTAATTATTCTTTTGTAATCATTACTGATAATTAATGAAATGCTTTGAATAATTATTGAGTTCATATTTATTGTGTTTTTGTGTTTGTGTTCATCAATAATTATTAAAACAATTAAACGTCAATTAATGATGATTCCGCGATCATTGATTTGATTTATTTTAATACTGATAATTCCTGAATTGAGATCCTTGGATTCACAGGTGGTATCAGAGCCAAGTGCTCATTGATTTAGATCAATTGATCTATCAGTATTAAAACTGTTTAGTTAATTTTTAAACAATTATTTTAGCGACTTATAGTTCAGCAAACATTCTCTCATTGCTTGTTTGATTTAGATCTATATTCAAATCAATTGAATACTAGATCCGAGTCTTTGATAGGTTTGTCCAATTTAACATTCAAGGTTTCATTCATAACTTTGCATTAAACATGAGTACTTTTAGTGGAGGATCATATCAACCGCCGAAGTTGGAAACCAAAGCTGATTTCAAATCCTGGAAGATCAAGTTCAGAAATCATGTGAACTACACAGATTCTGACTTGTGGGAGTCCATCACTGAGGGTCCTTATATTTCACCCACTCTTGGGCCGGATTATAATGACAAGAATCAGCCTATCAGCACAAAGGACTTGTCACCTGATAATGTCAAGAAGGTTAAAGTCGATATTAAAGCATACAGTTTGCTTAGTATGGCTTTGCCTGAAGAGATATTAATCAGGTGCGAGAACTACAAAACAACAAATTCCTTGTGGAAGATACTCCACACTCTCTGTGAAGGGAGTGATGAGATCCGAAGCATAAGGAAAGACACCCTCAGATCACAATATGAAACCTTTCATCATATTGAGGGTGAATCAATTTCTCAACAACTCCATAGATTTATGCAACTTGTTACTGAAATGAACATCTTGGAGTTGAAGTATACTACTGAGGAACTCAACAAGAAAATGCTCCACACTTTGCCTGAAAGTTAGAAGCAAACTGTATCCATGTTCAAGAACACCATAGATCTTAAGACAACTGGTCTGGATACTCTGGTTGCTAAAGTAGAAGCATTTGAAATGGATGAACAGTCAAGAAACAAGAGTGTGAGAACTCATGTCTCACCTTATCACTTCAAAGAAACAAAAAATGCTGGAAGTGCATTTATCTCAAATAATAAAGGTGATAACTCTTGTACTTTGAGTGATGATGAAGAGGAAGTTAGTTTCTATGCCTCCAAACCAACTAAGAAATCATCTCAAAGTAAGAACCAAAAAGAAGAAGGAAGATCTGCTGAGAAAAGAGATACTAAAGCAACTGATAAATCTTCTCAACAAAACAATCAATCAGAACCAATTACTGTGATATTGGATTCTGAAGAACAAAAAGCAGCCTTTGCAGCTTTTAGTTCTAGCTTTTAAGCTTATCTTGGAAGCTCACTAACATCAGCAAACATCTGCCAGCAAGATTTGGAGGAACTGCCCCCTGATATAGTAGAAGAGATGGATCTACAATGGCAGATGGCTATGATTGCTTACAGAGCTAAGCAATATCTGAGGAAAAATAAGAATCTGGCTGCAGCTAGTAAAACATCAAAGATTGGTGTTGATAAGTCAAAAGTCAGATGTTTCAAATGCAATCTCTATGGACACTTCTCTAGAGAATGCAACCAACAATCATCTCAGCAGCATCAGCAGCAGCAGCATCAGCAGCACAGGCAACCTCAGCTGACAAATACATCCCCACCAGCCACAAATGTATCAGCAGGACCAAGCAATTCTAAGGAGTCAGGACTGATCATACTTCAAGATGGAGTATGTGACTGGAGCATGTATGAAAAGGAAGTCTTGGAAGAGAATCAAGCATTAATGGCACACATGGAAAACAAAGTTCCTCCTATGGCCAGAGAGGTAAAAGACAGGTTATGTTCATCAACATGTGTTGAGAAAGTTGAACGTTACAGAGTCCATGCTCAACAATTGGCTGACAAAGTAAAAGAAACAATGATTTTGAATGAATCCCATTTAAGAGAACATAAACTATATCAAATCAAAATTAGTTCTTTGCAAAAGGATTTAGAAAAATATGTTTCTGAAAATTACAGCCTCAAAGCCCAAGTTGAGCATCTGACCACTTCCTTAACAAAATCCATGGCTGATCATGCATCTACTGAAGTGAAACTTCAGAAGTTTCAACTATCATCTCAGCAATATGAGAAGTTAAACTCTCATATTGAATCAAAGAACAGGTATGGGTTGGGTTATAATGCTGTTGCACCACCTATTAATGATAACTATACAACTTTGCCTGCAACAATGACAAATACTTTGTCAAATCATTTTGTGCCAAGCACCAAAATTAATATAAAAACAAACATCAACAATGAAGCTGAGATGAGTGAAACTGAATCTACTAAATCAGAATCACTTAAACATAATGACTCAGATTTTGATAAATATGATGGCTTGGATGCTTCTGATGAACATGATACTGATCAACTGAACATTGGTAAGAATGTTCAAGTTGAAACTGGTCTTCCCCGAGTTCTTGAAGAATCAAAACTGTAGTATCCTCCAAAGCAACGAAATATGCTGAAGACTATCTGCAAAAGAATTGCTGAACTGAATGAAGGACTTCAAGAATTGAATCTTCACAAGGTTGATAACTGCGGATCAAGTACTGAGTTACCTTTATCTCCTTCAGATAAAGGTAAGAAATATCAAACTTCAACCAAGAAGAAGAAAAATTCAAGTGTTGAAGATCTGCGGAAAGAGAAGTCTGAAGAATCCGTAGAACATCTGCGGAAAGCAAAAATAGCCAAGTCCGTACATCTGCAGAAGGCTAAAACTTGTGAATCCGCAAAAAAGCCAAGGAAGAGAGAAACCGAATCTACGGATGAGGTCAAAAGGACTGCCAACAAACATGCACAGAAAATGTTGAATATCAAGCAACAAAAGGCAGCCAAAGGCAAACAAAAACAGATGATGAGGCTCCTACCAAAAGCAAGAAGAAATCAAGTGATCCATCAGGAAAGGAGACAAAGAACAAGAAAAAGAAGGCTGAATCTGAAGAAAATTCAGAAGATAAATATTGCAAATGGTGTGATATGAAGAATCACTATACTGATAAATGCTATTTCAGCAGTTATTGCTCCATATGCAATATGAATAATCACATGACTTCTGACTGCTACTTCAACAAACACTGTACTATATATGACAAAAATAACCATTCAACTCAGGAATGTTATTTCAACAAGAAGAACAAGAAAAAGAGCAAAAGGAAGTCACGTGATGCATCATCTGAATCAGATTCTCAATCTTCAGAGAGTGAGAAAGAATCAAAGATGCAAAAAGAACAACAAAAATCAAAGAAAAGATCCTCTGCTGCGGATAAGACTTTGATGAAGAAAACACCAACACAGTCTAAGACACCTCATAAAAAGGTGGATTTGTCAGATAAACAGACTGAAGCAGTTGATGGTTTCTTTGATAACTTTGAAAAAGGAACTCTTGTACCTCAATCAAAGTTGAAAGATGAAGTAACTTTCAAAAATACAGGAGCATCCTCAAAGTTAAAATCTCAGCCAAAACAAGATAAGTTGAAGAAAGAATCAGATAAGCAGGAAGACATCCAAACACCTGAATCATCTTCAACAGAATCATCCTCACCACCATCAAATCAAAAAGAAACAACTAATACTGAAACTTCAAGATTAATTCATGAAGGAGTAATTATTGTTGACACTTCTGGCAAACCCAAGACAATTAAGGCTTGGGTTGTCAATTCTAACTGATTTCTTTTTGTGTGCAGGAACAATCATGGAGAGCTGACAATAAGTGGTATGTTGACAGTGGTTGTTCCAGACATATGACAGGAAACTGTGCACTTCTCCATGACTTTAAACATAAACATGCCTCTTATGTGGCATTTGGTGGGGATAAGAAGGGAGGTAAAATAGTTGGTGAGGGAATTGTAACAAATGGTGTTTTAACATTTGAAAAAGTAAATTACTGTGAAAATTTGTAGTACAATTTACTCAGTGCATCTCAAATTTGTGATCAAAATTACACTACACTATTTGATAACACTAATTGCTACATTCTTAAGCCAGGTTTTGCATTTCCAGCAGACTGGATCCTTCTAAAAGCATCAAGAAAAGGAAACACATATGTTTTGGATATGAACAACACATCACTCACAAGCCATGAGACATGCCTGTTGTCTAAGTCTTCAGAAGATGAATCACAATTGTGGCATAGAAGGCTTGTTCATTCCAACATGAAGAACATGAATAAATTGGTGAAAAATGACTTGGTCATTGGATTACCAAAGAAAGAATTTCATTGTTCTAATCATTGTTCTTCATGTTACAAAGGAAAACAACATAGAGTGTCTCATAAATCCAAAATAATCAACACTAATACTACACCACTCAAATTGCTTCACATGGACCTCTTTGGTCCAACCAATGTGATGAGCATTGGAAAAAGGCAATATTGTTTGGTGATAGTAGATGATTTCACTAGATTCACATGGGTCTTTTTCTTAAAACATAAGAGTGAAACATCTGAAACATTAATGGACTTCGTGATCAAGATTGAGAATCAACTTGATTTAAAAGTTAAAATTTTTAGGAGTGATAATGGAACTGAATTTGTTAATGCTGATCTGGATTCTTTTTGCAGGAATAAAGGGATAGCAAGACAATTCAGTGCACCAAGAACTCCATAACAAAACGGAGTGGCTGAAAGAAGAAATAGAACTCTCATAGAAGTAGCCAGAACAATGCTAGCTGATTCTCAGTTGCCTATAACTTTCTGGGCAGAAGTTGTGAATACAGCTTGCAATGTTCAAAATAGGACATTAATTGTCAAAGAACATAATAAAACTCCTTATGAGCTCTTATTTAAAAGAAAACCTTTTATAGGATATCTTAGGGCTTTTGGGTGTCATGTGTCTGTATTAAATACTAAAGAACAATTGGGAAAATTTTCTGAAAAAGCCTATGATGGTTTCTTTGTTGGATATTCATCCACTTCTAAATCATATAGGGTCTATATTCCAGAACATAACACTGTTGAAGAGACTCCCAACGTTTCTTTTGATGAATCCATGTTTACAACATCTGTAAAAGGATCATCTTGGTTATTTGATATAGATGCATTAACTGAATCATTTAACACTGGTTATCTGATCAATGCAGGTTCTGCGGATACATGCTATCCATTTGTGAAACAGTTGGGACAGAACTTGCAGCAGTCTCATCTTCCGAAGCTCAAGCTGAAGCTTTCGAAGCTGACATGGAAGCCTCGGAAGAACAAGAAAAGTCTTCCGAGGCCGAAATAGAAGCTGCGGAAGGCTTATTCCAGATGTCCGAGGAACTGACCATCACAGATGTTATTGCTGAAATAGCATCTGAGGTGAGCAGAGAGGACCTTTCTACAGATGGTGGAAGGTCCTGAATTGGAACCAATAGTTAGATGGGAATATGACTATAGTTCCCATCAACTAACTTTTTTCAGAGGGCCACAACAAAGGATACACATAATCCAAGGTGACAGAGTGGAGGTTCTGTCTACTAAGGATCTGTACAAGATTCTCAGCACCACATCAGGAAAGAATGAAGACACTGATAAACACCTACTTTTCATGGTGCTGAGAGCTTTGAGAAGAAGAGGGAAGTGAAGTTTTGGTAGCATCAGCCTAGGGGGAGTTTGTTGGATCATGATAAGGCTGGTGCAACCAAAACCACTTCATAGTCATTTTTTGGTACTACATTCAAAGGCTTCCGAAGCAGAGCAAGAGATCTTCCGAAAGTCTGAAGAACAACAGCTGAAGATATCTACTGAAGGCAAAAGCTGAAGTCAACTGCTGAAGACAACAGCTGAAGCCAACAGCTGAAGATATCTACTGAAGGCAAAAGCTGAAGTCAACTGCTGAAGCCAACAGCTGAAGCCAACAGCTGAAGACTATCTTCCGAAGACAAAGTCTGAAAGCTTCCGAAGACAAAGTCTGATGAAAGAGCTGAAGACAAAGTCTGAGCTTCCGAAGACAAAGAAGACTCCAAGCCTCGGAAGAAGCAGTCTTCCGAAGTAAAAGTGGCTTCGGAAGAAGTTATTCTTCCGAAGTACTTTATCCTTCGGAAGACATTGCTATGTCCAGCAGATAAAAGTATGGTCCCTGACAGTCCGCTGCAGACCTCTGATACAGCATGACATCTTCCTAAAGAGCCATGTTGTTGACCATACTTTATTCTACTGTTCACCTTTTTATGATAGTACATGTTACCAACTTTAGTTGGTGACAAAAGGTAAGTCAGGGACATGTCCTGACTACCAACTCTCAGGCAAAATATCTGAAAGACCTCACCTAGAGTCTTGTAGTATAGATGTAAGGTTAGAGGTGTCCAGCTGGTATCAAAGTATATCCGGCTGTAGGTAGTATTATATATATGTTCTCCTTGTAACTCTTTAGATGAGTGGTTTGAGTCCAAGAGTCTTGTAATCCTTTGAGTTGAGAGGCAATATATAAAAGTACCTTGAAAATTACTTGCTGTGTTTATTTTCTTACTGCTTGCTACTTGGTATATTGTGATCAACTCTTTGTAGACTACTTGCTGAGTGTTATTCGCAGTGAGTTAAGAGAAAAACCACCCATAATCGATCCTGCAATTAGTATCAGAGCTCCAGGCTCTTGATTGTGAGATCTTACCATCTAAATCAACCTATTTTTCACTCCTCACTACAAACCACTCACTCAAATGGCTGCTCTCTCCAAGGCTGATATGGAAACCGGTACCATGACCAAGTCCCCACTGATCACCCCTGAAGACTTTGACACATGGTGTATCAGAATAGAAGGCTTCATCAAGTGTCAAGATTCAAGGATGTGGGACTCCATTATCAATGCTCTCTCCATTGTCAATGGTCCTTTCACTGACTATCCGCTGGAGTGTCCTTTCGAACATAGGTCCCACCTGCCTACCAGAGAAGCCATGAGCCCGGAGATAGTCTTTCATCCAGGCTTTGTCATTGGACTTCTTGGTGGCAGTGACCCCCTTCTCTTCTTCCTTCCTCTTCTTCTCCCTCAACTTCTCCCTAGCAGCTCTCTTCCTTTCCTTCTCCATTTGATCCTGCTCTTTGTTGTGGAGCAGCAGGATCATGTCATCATCATGTGGAGACAGTTCAGGAAGACTGAAGCCTCTTGAGAGTAGGAATTTAATCCTGTCCTTTCTCAGCTTCAGGGCTGCTTCTCTTCTTTCTTCTTCTTCCCTCTCCAAGGTCAACCTGGCTTGTTCTTCTTGCTTTAGCCTGGTTGACCTCTCCAAAGACACCAACTCCTCTAATGGTAGCAGGAGTACTTCCTCATTGACAGCTCCTATGCTGATGAGCTGGTCAATGAGTGTTGTCCTTCTCTTTTGGTTGATCTCTTCCTGATTGGTTGCAGCTGCCTTAGAACTAGCAGCTAGCAGCTTTTCAGTAGGAAACCTACCTTTCTTTTTGAGTTTCTCAATCCTCTCCTCCTCCTGAAGCTCTTCCGCAGTCAGCTTTCTTTTTCCTTTGTCTTTGGCAGTGCTTGACTGCGGTGGTTCTTGGATGGAGGGTTGTGATTGAGAGAGAGGTTCAGCTGGTGTTTGGGTTGGAGGAATGTCAGAAATGTCATCTCTGCTCACCTCAGATGCTATTTCAGCAATAACATTTGTGATGGTCAGTTCCTCGGACATCTGGAATAAGCCTTCTGCAGCTTCTATTTCGGTCTCGGAAGACTTTTGTTGTTCTTCCGAGGCTTCCATGTCAGCTTCGGAAGCTTCAGCTTAAGCTTTGAAAGATGAGACTGCTGCAAGTTCTGTCCCAACTGTTTCAGTTGCTGGGCCATCAGTACTCATTTCCCCTTCGAAGCTAATCTCAGGTTCCATGTGGACCTTAGGTTGACCAACTTCTTCCACAGTGGTAGAAGGTGCAGTCAGTCTTTGAAGCTCCTCAGCCCCAAAATATATGAGTGTGGTGTCGGGGCTGGGCTGTTCTAGGGAGGATCTCAATACAAACTTTGTGAAAAGTCTGTAGAGATCTTGGAGCATTTTTGAGTCAATCTCTAGAAAAGATTGAGATGACTCGGTTAGTGTGATGAGTTGGGAAGTAAGGGATTGGGTCTGTGGTTCCTCAATTGTTTGTCTCTAAACTTTCTCCCCCTTTTTGGTAGCATCATCTTGAGAGCTAGATGAGCTAGAGGAAGAAGTCAGTGAGACCTGAATTGGTACATGCCTAACAGACCTCTCCGTCTGTTTCTCAGCTAGTTTAGTCTTGAGAGTGTTAATCTCAAGTTGCTGAGTGGCAGTCCTTGATTCTAAGATCCTCACCTGTGATTCCAGGTTGGAGACCTTAGAAAGCAAGTACTGAAGTGTTAGTTGCATACTTCCCTCATCTTCATGAGAAGAATCATGGGGAGATGAGATAACATACCTAGTATGCTCAGTCTCACCACCAGATGTGGCTTCTTGGCACCCTGGTTTCCTTTGCTCAGAGTCATCTCTTTTAGAGATATCAATGGGCAAAGTTGCCGTAGACTCAGTCCTAATTATGTTACCACTGTCCTGAGAGCTCAATGAGAGACTCTGAGTAGTGGCAGCTGAGCCTACATGAGTCCCCTCCACATCAGTGGGACTCACCTCAATAATTGGCTGCTGATGGGGGCTAGAGACAAGGGATCCCTCTTGGCTCTGTTGATCTTTCAGAGGGTGTTGTAGATCAACTTCATGGCCATGGAGAGATGTAATCTCTGTTGGGTTTGTTGGACCTAAACAATGTTGTTTAACCATTTTAAACAAGAAAACGCAGCGGATTAACATCAAACATCAACCATTTGAAATCTGAAAATTATAGTTCATTGCATGTCTACAACAAACCCAAGAATGCAAGGATCTTATATATGTGTTTGAACTAGTTATCACAAATAAAACAACCCAAAGAAGCAATACATACTACCTTCTTCATGCTGTCAAAACCGTGGATGCATGCTGTTGATCCAGCGCTTGGAGCGCCCTTGTGGCAGCTTGGAGCGCCCTTGTGGCAGCTTGGAGCGCCCTTGTGGCAGCTTGGAGCGCCCTTGTGGCAGCTTGGAGCGCCCTTGTGGCAGCTTGGAGCGCCCTTGTGGCAGCTTGGAGCGCCCTTGTGGCAGAGGCTTTCATAAGCTGCTGAAATCATGGATTGAACCAAGAAAATGATGTTCTTGAGTGGCCAAAACACCAAGAGGAGGTGTTCTCAAGCAATCATACCCACAAGCCTTCAAGAAACACCATTTTGCTAGGATTTGACACCCAAAAATCGGACCAAGAACACTGCTGAAACTCTCTTTCAGCCGTGATACATCAAGAGGCTGTTAGAGCCTTTGTTCCAGCCGTAAGACTTCTCCTCCATGTGAGAAACTTGAGTTCTTGTGTCGATTTTCATGTGAGAAAGGAGTAGATCAGATGTGTGTGTGTTCTTAGAGAGGTTTCTTGTTTCAAAATCAAGAAAAGAGAGAAGAATGGCCAAGGCCCCTTGCGGCCGTAAGAACCAACAACCCTTTTAGGGTTTTCTTCCCCTTTAAAACCCTTCTAATTTTTATTAAAATGTTTTAACATAATTAACCATTTAATTATACATAATATGCACACACACACATTATTATTATTTGATGTTGCTTGACTAATTTAAACAACATAACAAATAATATCCTTGAACAAACTATCCTCATAATTTGTTCTTTCTCACAAACAATTTATTTAGAAAACCCATTTTCTAAATTGGTGTAATTATTTAATTGCATGATCATATCATCAATTAAATATTTAATTGGTGTTTGCTAAGCTTGTTATTGGGTATGACCCGACTTGGATCACAACGTACTAACCACATCAATGTTCTATGTGTCTTGGGCATACAGAATCCAACAATCTCCCACTTGCACAAGATACATAGAAGATTGATGCAAGCAGTAAATACCGCCTAACAACGGTTTACTACCCTTAATACGCATGACTTAGAAGCCATTCAATAACATCATCCCCTTCAAGTATCCAACTTGAAATGATTTAGGTGAATCAATCATTTATCCTTTTGTTACAGATGTCATGTTAAATCCAAGGACACAGAATGATCATTCCTTGTTGATTTAACTTAATCAGGCCTTAGACATCATACTCTCAACGAATAAGAGGAACAAATCCCATCTTGACTACATACGTTTCTCACAATCACCTTATGTCATACCTGAACATAGCCTTATGTACTGACAATTATTTCATATCAGTGAAGAACTAGCTCAAGGTATAACACTTGGTGAATATCAAAACCCAATATGTATCTCAGGTCGGAGGATACCAAATGATATTCGCCTTTACTCAAACTTACTTATGATCAATCAATAAGATTCCATGTAGTAAGATTTGAGATGCGGGTCATTCCAATATTCGTATCCCACGAATATCTATGAACCTTGGCAGCAACCAATTGCTCTATATCCATGCCTTATGAATATCCACCAATCCAAGTTCATAATAGTCTTACATTCATATTTGTTCCCACAAATATGACCGACTACGGACATTTAGAATAATAAAATTATTCATGGATGTAAACATGCTAAAAGGGAACATCACTTAAAATATCGTAAATACATAGATAAGTTAAGTATTACAATTGTTCCATATTAATAATATTAATACTAAACAGATCAATTCCAATCACTAGAATATCGAAGTCCTGAGGCACAAGTATGACTTTCATGCTTTGCCCTTTCAAGGAGCTTCGTGAGTGGATCCGCAATGTTTTGATCAAAGTGAACTTTGCGAATACATATCCTTCCCTTTTCAACTTCATCCCTTATGTAGTTGAATTTCCACTCATTGTATCTAATCTTTTGATGTGCACGGGGTTCCTTGATTTGAACAATCGCACCCTCGTCATGACAAAAGATTTCTAAGGGGTCTTGAATGGTAGAGACCATCCTTAGATTGGTGATAAACCTTTTTATCCATGCAGCTTCCCAAGCTGCTAATGAGGCGGCTATGTATTCGAATTCTGTAGTGGACAATGCTACCCTATTCATAATGGAGATGTACCCCGATTGTGATCGAGGATCATCTCGATCAGTTGGAAACTAGCATTAGTGTAACCCTTTACAACTAGTTTCTCTTCATCAGATCTGTATATTAGAAACAGATCCTTAGTCCTCCTAAGGTATTCCAATATACATTCAACAGCCATCCAATGGTTGTTTACTTGGATTCTGCTGATATCTATTTGTCATGCTTAACGCGCATGACTCGTCCAGTCTAGTGCATATCATCGCATACATGATGGATCCTATAGCAGACGCATATGGGATGTCCTTCATACGATGTTGCTCATCGTTTGAGCTTGGACATTGAGATGCACTCAATGTTGTCCCTCTTTGAATAGGTACTATACCTTTCTTAGAGTTTTCCATCTTGAACCTTTTCAAGATTTTATCAATGTATGCACTTTGGTTTAACCCTATCAACCGCCTCGATCTATCCCTATAGATCTTTATTTCCAAAATAGAGACGGTTTCACGGAGATCCCTTTTGGAAAGGTAATTTCCAAGTGTAGTATGTCATCAACATACAATACTAAGAACGTAATTGTACTCCCACTAGCCCCTTGATACACACAATCCTTGTTAGCGTTCTTGATGAAACCCAATTTCTTGATCTTTCATCAAAACGTTGATTCCAATTTCTCGATGCTGGTCTCAATCCATAGATTGATATTTTTAACTTGCATACTTTATCAGGATGACTTTAGCATTGCCATTGGCGAGAAGGTTTCATCATAATCAACCCTTTGACTTAGATTGAAACTTTTTGCTACAAGTCTTGCCTTGTAAGTATCCAAGTTTTCATGCATGTCAGTTTTCTTCTTGAAAACCCACTTGCATCCAACCGGTTTGGAGTTAAGTGAAGAGTCAACCAATTCCCAAACTTGGTTGTCATACATGAATTGCATCTTTACGTTCATGGCTCCTAGCCACATGTCACAATCCGAATTGGACATTGCATCATGGTATGTAGTTGGCTCTTCGGAGTCAACAACGTAGCATCCATCTATGAAAAATCCACATCTTTCATGTGAAATGCTAACTTTACCAGATCAGCGAACGTTTTGTGTGTATTGATCAACCTCTTGATCATGATCAACAACCTCTTGTTGATTGCTAGTGTCAACCAAACGTGTATCGGCTTGTGGATCTTGATCCTCATCAAATTCCACTGTTCAATGCGTCATTCCTTCCATAAGGAACTTGGCTTCCAAGAACTCTGCCTTTTGAGCAATGAATACCTTTTGCTCTGTTGGATCAAAGAAATAGTATCCTATACAATCCTTTTATATATCCAAAAAATATACACTTAGTGAATCGACTTGCAGTTGGTTTGGGTGTTAAGCTTAACATAAGCTTCATAACCCATAATTTAAAATATGATAGCGATGGAACTATTCCATTTCATATCTCAAGAGGCGTCGAATCCACTTTCTTGGTTTGGACCATATTCAAAATATGAGTCGGGGAGAGTAGTGCGAAACCCCAAAATTATAGAGGTAGCGAGTTTATAGTCATAATAGGTCGAACTATATCCAATAGGGTTCGATCTCCTTTCAGACACATCATTATGTTATGGTATTCTGTGAGGAGTAAGTTGTGAGACAATCTTACAACTTCCTAGATGATCCCTAAAAGTCTCACTTAGGTATTCACCTTCTCTACCTAGACAGAGAATTTTGGTAGTTCTATCGAGTTGATTTCCTACTTCATTCTTGAAGTTTTTGAACATTTCAAATTCTTCATGTCTATGTGCCATCAAGTACACATAACCATGGCGACTATAATAGTCGGTTAAGGTAATGAAGTAAGTTTCACCATACCTTGTCATTGTATTAAAAGGAGCACATACATCCAAGTGTATGATTCCTAATAAGTCTTTTTGCCCTCTCATTAGTACCAATAAAGGGCGTGTTGGTCATCTTACCTCATAAACAAGATTCACACTTATCAAATGAACAATTTTCATTTGTTTTCAAAAGACCATCCTTTTAAAGTGTTTAGATCCGATTCTTGTTTATGTAACCAAGATGATAATGACAAGAATAAGAGTCACTTAAACCATTTTAAGTCTCTTGGTGTATGATAGGTATAATGTGTTATTATAGGACGAATCATCATGAACCAATTCACAAATATCATTAGAAGGCATGGCCTTAAAATAATATATATCATCCATATAAATATATAAATACCATCATTTACTAACTTTAAATCATAACCATATTGCTTTAAAAGGGAAACTTAAATCATGTTCCTAGTCAAACTAGGAGCATATAAACATGTTTTGACGAACATCTTCCAAACCTTTTGAAAGTTTCAAAACATAGTCTCCTTTCTTAAAGTGCTTATTTCTTTTGAACCCTTGCAACAAATTGCAATAGTGAGTTCCACATGTGGTATCCAATTACCCATGTGCTTTGAGGAAATAACACCTAAGTTAATATGGATTATGAAAGTTACACTTAAGGTTTGCCCAGCATCCCTTTTATTTCTCAACTCATTGAGATAGGTTGGATGAATCCCTTTCAAATGACCTATCTCACCATACTCAAAGCATGGATCGTTTTCGGTTACCTTAAGCTTCATAAGCTTAGGTTTTGGAGGTTCCGCTTTGATCTACCCTTACCCATTGCCTTTGATGTGCCCTTCTCCTTTGACAACATTTGCCTTAGGATCGGGAATGGCCTCAACATCGTCGGGGTCGGGTTGGTTAGGAATAGGATCGTCAAGGACACATGCCTTTGCTCTTGCTTGAGAACAGTTCTTAAGTTTCGAGACTAGTCCATAAGGTTATTATGGTAGAGACGATCCCTCTCTAAAATAGTTTTCAGTGATAGGGTATGGACAGTCAGGGTGGTAGCATTATTGTTTGCGGTCATTCTATAAAATTTTTTTACAAAGTTCTTTTAGTATTTCTGAAAAATTTTATTTTAATTATTAATACCCTTTATGTCTCATAGACAATTAATAATTAAAATCTAGAATCCAACGTTACATTCAAATAATGGTTAGGTGACCTTTATCCCATTATTCAAATTAACAAGGTAGTCAATATTTGACAATTGCAACCGTTTGCAACTTCTAGCGGTATGGGATCGACTTTAACACGTCATATGCAAAGTCGGCATGTTAATCCCATCAACACCATTTGGAAACCATATTTTAGGTGATCCATTCAACATGGTTTGCAAATCAAGTTACCCTACTTGCACACACATGTGAGTTTACCAACACAAGTGGTTAGGTGACCTTTATCCCACCAATGTGGTATTCCCACCTTAAGTCATAAGTTCCCTCAAAATGGTTAGGTGACCTTTATCCCATTAAGAGTTTCCAAATGACTTAAGTGTTGTGCAAAAGGACGGTGTTAAACTTGTTTGAAAAGGGATTTTTAGTTTTCATTGATTCTAGTTTGAAAACTCTATTTACCTTGTATTTGCATGCTTTCAAATATAAGGTATCCTATGGTTCACTTTTAATAAAACCTCTTTTATTAAATCATTAATCCTTTTAATAACCTTTTATTAATCACTTAATGATTAGGAACCATAAAATTCAGCTTGTTAAGTTTGTTAATTAGTTTGTTATGCACATCCGAATGTCAAATAACAATCATACAACAAACAACCAAACAAGCACAATCATACAAACATATGTGCATAACTATAGCCACTAAGTTGACTACACTTGTTTGCCATCACAAGTGTTGTCATAAGGTCTTTCCTAAGGGTTGAACATAATCACAAATGATGAGGTCTCCAAAGACCCCCACTTGAACTTGCATCCAAATGCTTCAAGTCCATCCTTTGTGTCTTCCTTTTGTGCTTCCTTCCCGAGCATCTTCTTTTACAAAATATATATCCTAATACATATTTTCTAGTAAAAGAAAAAATACTCCTAATCTATTTATTACATTGCCAAATGAATAAACAAATTACAATCCAAATAGAAACACCAAAAGGAATTATTACAACCCAAATAGAAATAATACAACCAACATGACAATTCCACAATTAACCAAATCCAAAACATACATGGTCAAGGCTATGTTATGCACTAAAACATGTATCCATATACATCATTTCAAGAACTAGATGAACCCCATTTGACCCTAAATTTTCAGCCAACACAAACTAAGAATTTAGGGTCTTTTGTCCAAACAAAAACACAATCAACCAATTTGATATCTTCCTTTCAAGATCCAATCATAAGCATGCATGATTACAACCTTGAAAGGTTGGGGTATCATCAAATCATCACAAAACAGACCTAATGAGGTTGTTAAAGCCTCATAAAACCAATTTTACAAGAACACATGAAACTAGTCATCCACATATCCGGCTCTAGATGCCATTGTTGGGTTTGTTGGACCTAAACAATGTTGTTTAACCATTTTAAACAAGAAAACGCAGCGGATTAACATCAAACATCAACCATTTGAAATCTGAAAATTATAGTTCATTGCATGTCTACAACAAACCCAAGAATGCAAGGATCTTATATATGTGTTTGAACTAGTTATCACAAATAAAACAACCCAAAGAAGCAATACATACTACCTTCTTCATGCTGTCAAAACCGTGGATGCATGCTGTTGATCCAGCGCTTGGAGCGCCCTTGTGGCAGCTTGGAGCGCCCTTGTGGCAGCTTGGAGCGCCCTTGTGGCAGCTTGGAGCGCCCTTGTGGCAGCTTGGAGCGTCCTTGTGGCAGCTTGGAGCGCCCTTGTGGCAGCTTGGAGCGCCCTTGTGGCAGAGGCTTTCATAAGCTGCTGAAATCGTGGATTGAACCAAGAAAATGATGTTCTTGAGTGGCCAAAACACCAAGAGGAGGTGTTCTCAAGCAATCATACCCACAAGCCTTCAAGAAACACCATTTTGCTAGGATTTGACACCCAAAAATCGGACCAAGAACACTGCTAAAACTCTCTTTCAGCCGTGATACATCAAGAGGCTGTTAGAGCCTTTGTTCCAGCCGTAAGACTTCTCCTCCATGTGAGAAACTTGAGTTCTTGTGTCGATTTTCATGTGAGAAAGGAGTAGATCAGATGTGTGTGTGTTCTTAGAGAGGTTTCTTGTTTCAAAATCAAGAAAAGAGAGAAGAATGGCCAAGGCCCCTTGCGGCCGTAAGAACCAACAACCCTTTTAGGGTTTTCTTCCCCTTTAAAACCCTTCTAATTTTTATTAAAATGTTTTAACATAATTAACCATTTAATTATACATAATATGCACACACACACATTATTATTATTTGATGTTGCTTGACTAATTTAAACAACATAACAAATAATATCCTTGAACAAACTATCCTCATAATTTGTTCTTTCTCACAAACAATTTATTTAGAAAACCCATTTTCTAAATTGGTGTAATTATTTAATTGCATGATCATATCATCAATTAAATATTTAATTGGTGTTTGCTAAGCTTGTTATTGGGTATGACCCGACTTGGATCACAACGTACTAACCACATCAATGTTCTATGTGTCTTGGGCATACAGAATCCAACAATCTCTTCATCAGTGCGGAGTAAAAGGTCAGTGAAAGATAGGGAAGTTAAACCTACTGACCCGGGACCTAGATCAATGTCTACAGGCATTGAGCCTTTGGTGGGGCTGTCCCTAGAAGGCTGCACAGGGAAGTGTAGAGACTCACCTTGTGGGCTTAAGGCTTGGGGTTCGGGCTCTTGGGTTTGAGACTGAGGAGGCTCAAAACCCACATTGAGGTCGAATGTGAAGGATGGTGTGACCTCGGACTGAGTGGGAGCCCATGATTCCACTCTAGCCCTTTTGGTTTGAACTGAAGGAGCTTGTTCAATCAGAGTAGATTGAACAAGGGTTCGTTTGGGTCGTCTCTGGTATGTAGCTTTGATGGGTAAAGAAGATTTTGGCATTATGGTGAAGGTTGCGGGTGTGGGTTCATCACCTGTGGGGATAACAGGGATGTCACCAGGAGCTATGCGCTCAGTCATCTCTGGAGGTAATTGAGTGTACCTTCCAGTGAAGTTGATGGAAACCTTCTTCAGTATTTTGAAGATGGTAGGCCTCATTTGTGGAACGGTAAGAGCAGTTGCGCAGACAAGCTTGCTTGGTTCCAGCTCACAGTTGATTATGTGTTGAATAAATCTGGGATACATGAAGAATATCCCTGCTCAGATTGCTGATAAGGTTGGTCAACACAAATCGTGAGTAGTTGAATCGGAGACCTCTCACCAACCCATGAACTAGGCATCCTAGTTCGTATGGGATTTGATCCCAACCCCCTGATTTGTTGGAGAGGCAGTGCAGGATAATGTGCAGCAGGAACTTCCAATGGTAAGAGAAGTTAAACTTGTAGATGGTAGACCTGCTTACATCCCCTCCATATCCCATGAGGATAAAGGTGCCTTCCAAGTCTTCTTTAGGGAACTCAGTAGGAGCCCCATCATCATGGAGCTCGAGATGCTCCCTGATGAGCTGTTCAGTGATGACCAACTCTTGGCCACAAATGCGGGTTCTCAGGACTCGAACCCCATTCAGAACTGTAGTTTGACCGTTGCTCCAGAATTCGGACATATGGTTGGAGTATACGGTGGGGTTAACTGTAAGTGCAGTGAGGTATGTGGATTCGGTAAGAAAGGTGATGATTTGGGAGAAGTCGGCATCCCTTGACGAATCAAGTAATGCGACTTGGTTGTGCTGAGGGTTTAGCGCCATTGAAGAAAAGATAAGCTTGAAATTTGGGTGAAATTACAGGTTTTACAGAGAAGGGAATAGTTAGGGCAGTAAATTGGTAAAAGAGAATGAAATTGAGCAGTCAGGATTATTTAAAAGGGGATGAATTGTGGTAGTGGCGGTAATAGGGTAACTGTTTGGGGTTACTGTGGGTGGTATGGTAGTTTACGGCGGAGAAATGATAGTGGCGGCAAAGGATAATTTTAAATAATCTGACCATCATGAACAAAATCTTTACTTTTTACAGAGTGGGGCCCAAAAGATATCCGTTACATATAAAAACCTTTACTTCCGAATGTAAAACATTTCCGAAGGTAATTGTCTTCCGAAGTCAACTTCTCTTCCGAAGCAAGGCATTGCTTCCGAAGGTAAAGTTATCTTTCCGAATGGAGAGTTTTATAAGCTTCGGAAGTAGATCTGATCTAAAATCAATCGCTTCTTCCGAGACCAAAAACTCTTCCGAGAAGACAATTTCCATTGAGGAATTTTGGCTTCGGAAGATATTCAAGAGTATCTTCCGAGAGTTAGTTCCTCTTTGGAAGGAATTTACACTTGGAATAGTTTAAAGATCTTTTGTAACAGGGTTTAAATTGTATTGACACAAGACATTACTCATTTAAAAAGCTTTTTCAAAAGAGGTAGTTAATCAATATTTATCATCCCAATAGCTGATATGAGATACTTAAATCTTTGTTCATCAAATGCCTTTGTGAACAAATCAGCATATTGTTCATTTGAGTCAACTTTGATTAACTTGATCAGATGTTTCTCATGAATATCTCTAATGAAATGATACCTGATATCGATGTGCTTTGTCTTAGAGTGCTTCACCGGATTCTCAGTAATGGAGATAGCACTATTGTTGTCAATATGGATAGGAGTAGTCATGAAGTTGAATCCATAGTCTAACATCTAATTTTGAATCCATAGCAGTTGAGCACAGCAGCTAGCAGCAGCAATGTATTCAGCTTCAGCAGTTGATGTAGAGACACAGGATTGTTTCTTGCATTGCCATGAGATAATCCTTTCACCAAGAAATTGACATCCTCCTGATGTTGATTTCTTGTCAATGTTGCAGCCACCATAGTCACTGTCAGAGTATCCATAGAGATTGAAATCACTATTTCCTGGATACCAGAGACCTAGTTTAGGTGCTCCTTTGAGGTATCTGAGGATCCTCTTTACAGCAGCTAGGTGAGACACCTTTGGAGCAGCCTGATATCTTGCATAAATGCATATGGCAAACATGATATCTGGTCTACTAGTAGTGAGATACATCAGAGAACCAATGATTGCTCTATACTGATGTTGATCAGTATCCTCCCCCTCAAGGTCAGGGCAAAGATTATGGTTTTTGGGTATGGGTGTCTTGGCTGGTTTACAATCCTTCATTTCAAATCTATCTAAGATGTCTGAGACATACTTAGATTGACTTATGAAGAACCCTTCCTTCATCTGTTTCACCTGAATTCCAAGGAAAAAGTCCATTTTTCCCATGGAACTCATCTCAAACTTCTGCTTCATGATGTTTTCAAAGTCCTTGCATATTTGATCGTTTGAAGAACCAAATATGATGTCATCAACATAGACTTGTACTAGCAAAATGTCTTCTCCACTCTTTCTGATGAAAAGAGTCTTGTCAATGGTACCTCTAGTGTATCCATTCTTCAGGAGAAACTGAGACAAGGTCTCATACCACAGCCTAGGTGCTTGGTGCAGCCCATATAGAGCTTTATCCAGTTTGCACACGTAGTTGGGGTGCTGTGGGTCTTCAAATCCTGGAGGTTGACATACATAGATTTCCCTATCTATATCCCCATATAGAAAAGCACACTTGACGTCAAGTTGGTAGACTGTGAAGTTCTTGGATGCAGCATAAGCAAGGAAGATCCTAACTGCCTCAAGTCTTGCAACAGGTGCAAAGACATCAGTATAATCAATTCCTTCCTCCTGGGTGTACCCTTGAACTACTAGTCTTGCCTTATTCTTGATAATCAAGCCTCTATCATCTTTCTTATTCCTGAATACCCATTTAGTGCCTATGGGTACTTGACCAGATGGTAGTGGACATAGATTCCAGACCTTTTGTCTTCTGAATTGAAGCAGCTCCTCGTGCATCGATTCAACCCAACTACTATCCTTTAAGGCATCTTCTACCTTCTTTGGTTCCATCTGAGACAAGAAGTATGAATACAAGCAGACATTCCCATGATGAGTTTGTCCTCTTGTTTTCACACCCTCAGAGACATTCCCTATGATGTTCTCAGTTGGATGAGTGTTGTGAATCCTAAGACGAGGAATCACTTCCAGTTGCAGAGATAAGTCTAGGTTAGACATATTCTGATCAGGAACTGGATCACTCTGTCCAACTGCTGTTTCAAAGTCATTCAATGAGGACTGATTAAATGATTGAGAAACATCATCAATGGTTGGTTGTGGAGTAGGATTAACAGTTGCATGTTTCTTCTAAATACTACTTTCCTCAACCTGGTGTTGTAATGGATCACCTGAAGAACTTTGAGGTTGATCAAGTGATTCACTTGTTGAAGCTTCATTATTCCTGGAGATAGTTACACTATCAGATCTATGAATGGTTGAAGCCTGTTGCCTTTTAGCTCTTGGAGAATTTGGAAGAGGTCTGGGAAGCTCAAACAGTTGACTTGCATCAGCATCAGCATCAGCATTCTCTTGAGCACCTGTTCCAGCTGAAACATTCTCACAAGATGGTTTAGAATAGTTTGGAAACAATTCTAAATCAAAGATATACTCAGGTCCATTCCCCCTAACACAAGGAGTGTGCTCATTAACAACTATATTGGATGATTCCTCAAATTGTTGATTCTTGATATTGTATACTCTATAAGCTTTAGAGCTAGAAGAGTATCCAATAAAGATAGCATCATCCGACTTCTCAGCAAACTTTGCTAAGTTGTCCTTTGTGTTAAGTATGGTACACCTGCAGCCAAAGGACCTTAGAAAGCCAATGAACGGTGGCCTCTTGTTCCATAACTCATAAGGGGTTTTTCCATGGGGCTTAACTACAAGAACCCTGTTCTGCACATAGCATGCAGTGCTAACTGCCTCTGCCCAGAATGTTAGAGACAGCTTTGAATCAGCTAACATGGTCCGAGCAGCCTCAATAAGTGTCCTGTTCCTCCTCTCAGCAACACCGTTTTGTTGAGGAGTTCTGGGAGCACTGTATTGTCTGGCAATCCCTTTTGAGTCACAGAATGAGTCAAGAACGAAGTTCTTAAACTCAGTCCCTTGATCGCTTCTAATGATCTTAACCTTGTGATCAATTTGATTTTCTATTTTAAGAATAAAAGATTTTAAAGTTTCAGCAGTTTCATCTTTACTTCTTAAAAAGAATACCCATGTAAATCTTGTAAAATCATCAACTATCACAAGGCAGTATGATTTCCTTCCAATGCTCATTATACTTGTGGGTCCAAAGAGATCCATGTGCAATAAGTGTAATAGAGTAGTGATAGAGTTAACACATTTGGATTTATGAGATGATCTGTGTTGTTTCCCTTTCAGGCATGCAACACAGTTATCTTTACAGAAAAATTCCTTTTTAGGCAAACCATGTACCAAGTTATTTTTAGCCAATTTATTCATTGTTTTAAAATTCACATGACACATGCGTTTATGCCATAGTGTTGACTAATCACTATCAGCTTTGGAAATAAAGCATGATACTTCACCCATAGGAGAAGTATTGTTCATATCCAGCTTGTATATATACCCTTTCCTGGGAGATCTAAGAAGCACCAATTCCAGAGGAATTGTCATCCCTGGTTTGAGGATAATGCACTCATGTTCTGTGAAGAGCATCTGATGCTTCTGGTCACAGAATTGAGAAACACTTAACAGATTATGTTCAAGCTGTTTGACAAAGTGAACTTTGTCAATGTTTATTCTGCCATTGGATATACTTCCACTGCCAGAAATATATCCTCCGGCCTCACCTCCAAATTGGACAGGCCCTCCATCAAAGTTCTGGAATTAATGAAGGAGAGATCTGTTCCCTGTCATGTGCCTGGAGCATCCATTATCTACAATCTAGACATTGTTGTTCTTGTCAAATGGACGTCCCTGCACATAAGATGAGATTGTTAGTTTTGTTTGGAAGCCCAAGCCTTACAGGTCTTGGGCTCTTCCAACGATAGTGACATAATTGAACCAAAAGATATGCATTGGGGTTCAATAGAGGTCATTGTTGAAGAAGAGGTTTGGGCTGCAGCATCTTCCTTGATCTTCCAATCCATCCCTTGGTTGATCTTTGAGGATGAGCTTGTTGAAGCTTTTGTAGCATGGTCTTCTTCCGAAGCTTCCTTTTCAGAAGAAGCCTTCACCACCTTTTCTTCCGAAGTAGTCTTCTTCTGAGATGGTTTCAAGGGAGCCTTCTTGTTCTTCCGAACCTTAGAAGGTTTGGCTTCCGAAGCCATTTTCCCTTCGGAAGAAGTGGTTTCTTCCGAAAGCAACTTGGCTTCCGAGACCAACTTTCCCTTTTTCATCATTTGGACCTTTTGAAGTGGTCCAACTGAGAAACCTTCTCTGACTCCTTCTTTTCTAACATTATTTGCATAATGTGTGCTTGCTGGATTGTAGTAACAATCTTTAGCCATATGGTTGTGCAGACCACACATTATGTAGGCAATGTTAGTCTTCTGGGAACTTACAGGTTGCTGTTTCTTGGGTTTCTTCTCTTCATCAGCAACTTTCCCTTTCAACTTCTGATCCTTTGGTAGGATAGGAGTGCTGGTACTACACTCCTTTCCTGAATCAGGAGTACCTACCACTTGAAATCCGGCAGAAATGAAGACACCCTTTTGCTTTGGGTCGATCTTAAGCTTGGACTCTGCAACCTTCTTGGCAGTCCTTCTAGCAGTTTTAGCTCTGCTTCTTCTTGCCTTGGTGGTTAGGATTTGGTCTTCACAGGTGGAGATGAGTATATCCTCCTGTTTCTCCCCTGTGGTGGCCACTATTTTTGCCTCATCCTTTAGTTCCAATGGAGAAGGGTCAGCAGTTGGAACCTCTTGCTCTTCAGTACCACATCTAGGTAGTCTAATAGACTCATAAGAGTGTGGTGGAGCTATTTCATTGGTTCCCAACCCTTCTTTGTTTTGATAAAACATTTTAGAATGAGAGGTTGATGCAAGAATAGTTTGGAAGCTTTGCTCAGCAATAGCTTGCTTCCTGGCCTGAGCCTCAGTTGTGACCAACTGGGCTTGAACCTCAGATAGTTTGGATATCAGATCTTTAATTTGAGTCTTATAATTAGTCTTTTCATGTTTTAAAAGAGATACAGTTTTCTCTAACTCCTCAATATTCTTTTGATAGTCAGATTCAGCTCTCTTAAAATCAGATTTTAGCACATTTAAAGACTCAACCTCAGATCTGATTTCCAAAATATAATCCTTATAGAGTTTAACTTTAGCAATACAGGCAGCAGTACAAAGATGTTCATATACCTGATCATCATCTGTTCCGGCCATGAGTGCTTGAGCAGGAGTCACATCCTGTACCATGAAGCTCCAGTCAACTTCTTGAGCCACAGCAGTTGTTTCAGTTGACTTCTCTTCATGCTTTGAAGCAGTGGGTTGTGTGGAGGCCTATGGGGTTCCCGGGTTGTTCTTGGGAGCCTTGCATTCCCTAGCAAAGTGACCAAGTTGGTTGCAGTTGTAACACTTTGCTTTGCTTTTGTCAAACCCAAACCTGCTGTTGACTGGGTTTTGAGGGAATTGCCTTCCAGTTCTCTTGAAGAACTTCTTCGCTCTGTAAGTTAAAAGAGCCATCTGCTGGACAATATCCATATACTCCACATCATCTGGACTGAAGCACTCAAGATCATCAAAGCAGTATTGAAAATCACCAGAGTGTCCACTTCCAGAGACAAAGGCACAACTATCCTGAGAGGAGTTGTGTTGAACCTTTTGAGACTTTGGAGTCTCAGGTAGAGTAATGTAAGGTCCGCTGTGTGAGTTGTCAGGGTAACACAGCAACTAATGTTGTGGTTCCGTGATTTCCCTTTCAACCACATGAAGGGCTGAACTCAGTTGGTTATTGGAGTGACCAGAGGAGTTCTACATGTTCATCTCCATCTGGAATGCACTTAGGATACCATACAACTCTGTCAGAGTAAGAGTCTTAAGGTCCGAAGTTCTCTTGATTACAACACAGTAATGTATCCATAGTTTAGGAAGGGAAGACATGAACTTCCTAACTATGTCTCTATTCTCAAGAGCTACTCCAATATCCTCCAGAGTATCTACTAGCTCAACATACCTGAAGTATTGTTGAGTCAAGGTCTCACCAGCCTTGAAAGTAAAGTTCTCAAACTGCTGCTTCAAGAGATCCTTCTTGTTCTCTTGGGTTTCCTTGGATCCTTCATACATCAGCTTCAGTGCTTCCCATAAATCTTTAGCAGTTTTGCACTTTTTGAAGCGTCTGTAGACAGAGTTGGGGAGAGCAGTTTGCAGAGAAGTCATAGCCCTTTGATCTAGCTCTATTCACTTCCTGTCTTCTTCTGAGTAATCATCAACATCTTTTGGATTGATGCGATTACCAGTGGCAGAAGTGGTGCTTGGTATGAAAGGACCATTGACAATGGAGTCCCACATCCTTGAATCTTGACACTTGATGAAGCCTTCCATTCTGATACACCATGTGTCAAAGTCTTCAGGGGTGATCAGTGGGGACTTGGTCATGGTACCGGTTTCCATATCAGCCTTGGAGAGAGCAGCCATTTGAGTGAGTGGTTTGTAGTGAGGAGTGAAAAACAGGTTGATTTGGATGGTAAGATCTCACAATCAAGAGCCTGGAGCTCTGATACCAATTGCAGGATCAATTATGGGTGGTTTTTCTCTCAACTCACTGCGAATAACACTCAGCAAGTAGTGTATAAAGAGTTGATCACAATATACCAAGTAGCAAGCAGTAAGAAAATAAACACAGCAAGTAAATTTTCAAGGTACTTTTATATATTGCCTCTCAACTCAAAGGATTACAAGACTCTTGGACTCAAATCGCTTATCTAAAGAGTTACAAGGAGAAGATATATATAATACTACCTACAGCCGGATATACTTTGATACCAGCTGGACACCTCTAACCTTACATCTATACTACAAGACTCTAGGTGAGGTCTTTCAGACATTTTGCCTGAGAGTTGGTAGTCAGGACATGTCCCTGACTTAGCTTTTGTCACCAACTAAAGTTGGTAACATGTACTATCATAAAAAGGTGAACAGTAGAATAAAGTATGGTCAACAACATGGCTCTTTAGGAAGATGCCATGCTATATCAGAGGTCTGCAGCGGACTGTCAGGGACCATACTTTTATCTGCTGGACATAGCAATGTCTTCCGAAGGATAAAGTACTTCGGAAGAATAACTTCTTCCGAAGCCACTTTTACTTCGGAAGACTGCTTCTTCCGAGGCTTGGAGTCTTCTTTGTCTTCGGAAGCTCAGACTTTGTCTTCAGCTCTTTCATCAGACTTTGTCTTCGGAAGCTTTCAGACTTTGTCTTCGGAAGATAGTCTTCAGCTGTTGGCTTCAGCTGTTGTCTTCAGCAGTTGACTTCAGCTTTTGCCTTCAGTAGATATCTTCAGCTGTTGGCTTCAGCTGTTGTCTTCAGCAGTTGACTTCAGCTTTTGCCTTCAGTAGATATCTTCAGCTGTTGTTCTTCAGACTTTCGGAAGATCTCTTGCTCAGCTTCGGAAGCCTTTGAATGTAGTACCAAAAAATGACTATGAAGTGGTTTTGGTTGCACCAGCCTTATCATGATCCAACACATTTATGCCTCCAAGTTTGAATGAAGTGCCACTGGCAGCTGACCCACCAAGGGCACAACCTTCAACTGCACCTCAGCAAGAATCAAGTCAGCAGCATGCAGCTACATCCGAAGCAAATCCTACATCCGCAAATGCATCAGCATCCGTAGATGTAAGTCCTATTTCAACCACTGACCAAAGGGATGGAGAGGATGTGTTGAATCAACAAAACATGCCAGCAAATCAACAATGTTCATCCGTGGATGGTGATGTAACCCCTGCGGAAGTACAAAATGCCTCCGTAGATGTTGAAGTTACTCCTGCGGAAGAACAAAATGCTTCCGTAGAACTTACTGCAGAAGAAGACAACCATGCAGCAACTGAAACTCAAGCTGATCCTAATGAACATGAGCCATTTGATTACTTCATAAACTCATCTTCTCAGCTGAATGCATCTGCATCCATGGGTTTCTCAAACTTAGAATCAACAATTCCAGTTGATGTTGTTTCAACAAGCAGAATTCACAAGTCTCATCCCTCAGATAATATCATTGGAAACCTGAATGCAAGAACTACAAGGAGCAAAGGAGGAGTGGCAAACATTTGCATGTTCACCTAATTTTTGTCTCAGACAGTTCCTGCAAATATTACAGCTGCTCTAAAAGACAATAGCTGGATTGAGGCTATGCAGGAAGAGCTACAATAATTCAGAAAACAAAAGGTGTGGAATCTTGTAGACTTGCCTCAAGGTCTACATCCAATTGGAACAAAGTGGCTCTTTAAAAACAAGCTGGATAACAGGGGTATAATCGTGAGAAACAAAGCCAGACTTATTGCTCAAGGATATACTCAAGAAGAAGGGATAGACTATGATGAAGTTTTTGCACCAGTTGCAAGAATTGAAGCTATAAGGGTCTTCCTAGCTTATGCCTCATTCAAGAAGTTCACAGTCTATCAAATGGATGTGAAGTGTGCTTTTCTTTATGGGAAAATTGATGAAGAAGTATATATGGCTCAACCCCCTGGATTTAAGGATCCTGACTATCCACATAGAGTATACAAGCTTGACAAAGCTTTGTATGGTCTTCATCAAGCACCAAGGAAGTGGTATGACACATTGTCATCTTTCCTGCTGAAGAATGGTTACAAAAGAGGAACCATTGATCAGACACTCTTCCTCAAACATGAACATCAAGATCTTTTAGTGGTTCAAATATATGTTGATGACATAATATTTGGATCAACCAACAAGAAACTATGTCAAAGCTTTGAAGAGTTAATGAAATCTGAATTTCAGATGAGCTCCATGGGAGAATTGACATTCTTCCTTGGCTTACAAGTTCATCAGAAAACAGATGGCATTTTCATCAATCAAGAAAAGTACATTCATCAAATCCTAAAAAAGTACAATCTTGCTGATACAACTTCATGCAAGACACCTGCCTCAACAATAGACAAGATTGTGCCTGACCCTGCTGGAAAATCAGTAGATCAAAGATTGTATAGATCAATGATCGGTTCTTTAATGTACTTAACTGCCAGTAGACCTGACATAATGTTTGCTGTTTGTGTTTGTGCCAGGTATCAATCAGACCCAAAAGAGTCCCATCTGAATGCTGTGAAGAGAATATTCAGATATCTGAAAGGCAAACCAGCTCTAGGACTGTGGTATCCAAAAGATGGAGATTTCAGTCTTTACTCATATTCAGATAGTGACTATGGAGGGTGTAACAACAACAGAAAATCCATAACTGGTGGATGTCAGTTTTTGGGACCAAGACTTGTTTCATGGCAGTGCAAGAAGCAAACTAATGTATCTGTATCCACAGCTGAAGATGAGTACATAGCTGCTTCAGATGGTTGCTCTCAAGTACTTTGGTTGCAAAACCAATTACTTGATTATGGTTACAATTTCCTTCAAACACCAATTCATATTGATAATTCAGCTGCTATGTTTATAACTGCTAACCCAGTCCAACATAGTAAAACAAAACATATTGAAATCAGATACCATTTTCTGAGAGACTGCTCAGAAAAGGGTTTAATCAAGTTAGTCAAAGTGGACACAACAAATCAGCTTGCTGATTTGTTCACTAAAGCCTTTGATTCTGTTAGATTTAATTTTCTGATAGAATCTCTAGGGATGATTAACTTAGAATAAATCATCAAAAGCATACGACTGTCCTTGTGTAGAGTAATGGTTAGGGATGATTTAAGTGTCTGATAGCATGTTTATGCGTGTCATATGTATGGGAAATGATAGTACACTATGCTTGGCCTTCTTTAACAAAAACTCAAACTAACTTGTAACATTGTGATATGTGAGTAGGTTCATCTTGAGTGGAAACTACACTAAGAGCATGCCAAACTAAGAGAAACAGGTATCTGTCCGTGGGAACTCCATTTTGAGAGTCAGAAGAGTAAGTTATCTCCTGATGTGATCAAATCATCTACAAAAGCACACTATGTAAAATACTTTATAATCTTCTATCTTTGCAAAGTCATATTCCCTCTATTTTGTGTGAACAAAGACCTGGGGATATGATCAAAGAGTATGATCTTCATTCTCCCTCTGTTTTGTGTAAACAAAGACCTGGGTTAAGTTCACCTCTGTTTTACGAAAGTAAAGACCTGGTGACTATGAAGATCATATCTCAGCTATTAAAAGAATCACTTGTGATCAACTGTATATCAATTTAAAGAGCTTCAACATCAAAGCATCAATGAGACTGTAATATGTCTCAAGATAGAACACATAACTTAATGTACATAGTCAATAAGATGTGAAAAAGTGGTGATTTGTCTCACATATAGAGGACAAACTCTAATGACAATTGAATGTGGAGCATATGACAGTTACTGATTAACAAACTTCAAAACATGATACACAGCATGCCTAGTTGATACATTACTCATGTATGAATTTAAGTGGATCTATATACTTACAATCAGAAGTGAAATAGATCAAATAATCAACATCAGCAGAAGTCTAGAGTCATAGTATGATCCCTCTATATATATGCATGCATGTAATCGTTTGTCATTTGTTGAATTTGTCCCTTAATTGATTTCCTCGCATTTAGACTGTCATATGCCTTTCATGCCTATTTCCAACATAAATTTATGATGAATGCAACAGTTTACCATTAATCACAAATTTAGGGGGAGTAGTTCATGCATGAAAATCAATAATCAATAAAAAGCTGTTAATTCACTTTGAAGGAATTAGAACTTGAGCACTAACTTGAATGCAGGATACAGGAAATTTGCTTTCTTATACTTAATTGCCATGCAAACAAAGTCCACAATGTCCAATATCAACACATGATTCTACTTAGTAGATATCATACATTTAAAGTTTTTAACAAAACTTTAATTTCCGCAGAAGTTTCAGTAATATTTCTCATCCGCAGAAGTAACAGTGAAATTTCTGTTTCAGCAGAAGTAACAGTAACAATGTAACTGCATATTCGTAGGATTGGTAAACTACGGATGTGCTAGTAACAAGAGGTATTGCCTGAGCTAAGACATCCGCAGATGTTAAGGCGTCCGCAGATGTTAAGACATCCGCAGATGTTGAGTTTCCGCAGATGTTATGCGGAAGAAGTAATGCATCTGGAATAAACCTGGTATACGGAAAGGGATAAAGGGGAAGTGGGCCCAACATAATTAATAAAAGAAATTAACGTGTTCGTTTATAAATAAGGTTTTTGACTCGAGAACTCGTTAATTACCTTTTCAGATAACTTTTTCAGTTTTCTAACCTAGAAAAACGCACACTTTCCCCCTCATTCAAACTTTCAAAAATCCGCTCCAAACATCATAAACATCATCATTCAGTAATCGATTATCATTGTAGCGAAGATGACAAACAGATTCACGAAGGAACACAACGTGTGTGCATTCTTGAATGCTGATGATCCTGCTGCGGAAGGATGTCGAGATATCATCAGATATCTTCGACGGTCCAGGCTCTTCTATGCCTTGACTGCTGATCCTGTGATTCATCAATCACACATTGTTGATTTCTGGAATTCGTCACGAGTAGAACAAGCAGGAGATGACGAATTGATTGTTGCTGAGGTCCTTACTGAACGAATACAGATCAATGAAAGCACAATCAGAAGATGTCTTGAATTGGGTGATCGAGAGATAGGGCACCCTGATGTATTCGAGAATGAATACATTGAGAAGGTGTTCAACTTGATGGGGTACGATAGAGATTTTGAGAAAGGGGAGATAAAGAAGGGAAGGCTCTGCAAACCATATCGGTTTCTATGCCACACCTATCTGAAGTGTATCTCTAATAGAAAGGCAGGGCTTGATAGATTCTCTCGACACATCTCATCCGGAATCATAGGGATCTTTGAGGGTAGAACTTATAACTACTCAAAATACATTTTCAACTTCCTTTGTGATCAAGTGAGACTATAAAGGAGTGATAAAATGTACATGTTCCCAAGATTCTTGCAATTGGTGATCAACGCTGAACTCCCAAGGATTGCAAGAGAAGGAGAAGTGTTTGTGCAAGCACATTTGGGAAAATCAGTGCTGAACAAAATCAGTGGAAAATATCAGGGTGAAGACATGCCCATGTTCACCCATGTTGTGGATGCCCAAGCCGACTTACCACAAGAATTGGTTTGGATAGATGAAGAGACAGAGTCATCTGCTGAATCTGTCCATGCATCACATTCACCTAGCCAAACACCCCCCAAATCTATATCAATCACCAATCATCATACACTCTGATCCTATCTCACCCATTCAACAACATGAGTCCCCACAACAATAATCATCCTCTTCCTCTCAACACACCCAACCTATTTCTCTTAAACAACAAAAATCCCCAACAGTTTCTCTCCCAGCCTCACAAAATACACAACCATTCTCACCCTTTCAAACCATATCCCTTATTCATCCACTCCCACCAACACCTACACTGACATCCCTGGAAAGTGCTAACACTGAGCCTGTGGACATAACTGAGTCTTTGAATTCTGTTCACACAGGAGAGACTGAGTTGATGTCTCAAGCTAGCACTGTTCCCATTTCACCCACAACCACTGAGAACCAATTGCCATCAGAGCACACTGAACTAATATCACCACATGATGATCAAACTGCTGATGAGCAAAGGGAAGTAGAACAAGAGGTTAAGGAGAATGTCATTGCCTATCATGAAGATGATTTAGGTGATAGTGACATCCCAGTCAGCAAAAGCTTTTTGGTTGCTGAGTACAACAAACTAGTACTCAAATCAAACAAGCACAAACAAAGAATCCAAGAACTTGAAGGAATCATTAAAGAGAAGGATGAAGAGTTGATGAGGCAAGAAGCCAGATTGAAGAGGCTGAGAGATGATGCCAAAAGCAACAATGAAGTAATTGATGCACTTCTGCAAAATGAACAAGAGTTGCAGGCATCCTTGACAAATGAGAAAAGTGCAAACACTCAGCTGATCAAAGAGAAAGATGATGAGATCAATCTATTAAGAGTGAAAATTTCTGCACTGGAATCAAGGATTGCCCCAAGTACTAAACAAACAAAACTATCTGCTGAAGCTCCAAAGAAACTGATTCTGTATTCTCGAAAAAGAAAATACTTGGGTGCAAGCAAGAAGGAAGTTGAAGATGAAGGTACTCCTAAAAGGCAAAAGCTCACAACTCCTGAACATACACCTTCAGTAGAGTTATCTACTGTGAAGGTATCATCCGGTGATGCTGATGAAAGTGATCAAGAATGGAATGAGCTGACTAAGATGGAGTCACCTACTAAGCAAAAGGAAGCAAAGGCCGATGACCTTCTAACCACAGCAGATATTATGGAAGAGAGGCTTGATTCAAGTATGTTCATGACCCTCATCAACCATGGTTTTCCTTATGACATGGTTGAGAGGATGAATTCAACTGAGATGAAGAATCTACTGAAAGAGTTTGAGCTGGCAAGTTTCATAATCCCAAACTGTGATTATGAAGCTTTCACAGTCTTTTAATCAGTGGAGAAAATTAAGAAAGATCTGGGCCATTGTGACACAGCTAAACTGACCAAGTACAACATGACATGCTGGTTACAGAGCCACAATTACAAACCACATGAGCTCAAAGTTAGATCTACTGGAGAACTGCGGAGGATGATGGAGCATGTGATGGCAGCGGAACTAGAAACTGGTGTTAAATTCAGAACCACAGCTCCACATCCAACTCATGACCAACAGAGCAAACTGACTGCTGATCCAATAACTGTTGAACCCAAGGATCAGCACAAAGCAAAAGACAAACTCATCAGAGAACCAAGGGAAGTCATCCCAGGCAAAGTATGGCCCCTTGGTACTACTGTAAGAGAAATCACTGATCAGAAGTCCACTCTGATTCAATTGATTGATCACCTCATAACTCCTAACTCTGCTGAAGAAAACAAGATCATGGCATGGAAATATGATCAAGAGTGGGATTGTGCTGTGATCAAAAGAACATCAGGAAGAGTTGAATACTTCCATGATGTGTTTTCAGTTCTATGCCTACCTGAGAGTGATCTCAAGGACCTGCAAAGCCTTACCATTACAAATTACCCAATACATCCAAGGGGCAGGGACAGGGACTTCTCAAGCATAGTGGGTAAACTGAAAACAAAGTTCAAAGATGATGTGCTGGATGAAGCCAAGAGAGAAGATGATGAACACAGAAGAAGAATAAAAGGGGTGAAAAGATATAAGTCCAATGCCTCTGAATCCGTAGATGATGAATTTTTAAAAAGGGTTGGCTATAACAATAGGATCTCAGCAGCCATCAAGCACATTGAAGGGACTCAATACACACTCCCTATTACTGAATGGGGATATGTAGAGAGGACAAAAGAACTTGTGCTGCTGAGGAATGCAGAGAACAAACGAGCTGAAAGGATCAGGATCTTTGATCCTGTGGAAATAAAGCTACTTCATCCCAGCTACACATCCTATCTACATGATAAATTCTTTCCGAAGCTGAGTGATGAAGCAGCTCAAAATGATCTGTTCCTACATGTACACATGATACAAGTAATTGACAAACTTCATGCAAAGGCCTACAAACGACGAAGACACAATGCAGGCTTGCTGAAGGGAACAAATTTTGATGAAGTCACAGAACTCCAACTCTTTGAACAAGATGAACTTGAAGTAGTGAAAAATGACAAAGTCTTAGAGACACTCACTACAGAGGAGGATGTTCTGGGACTTGGCTTGGAGACTCTAAAGAAGATTAGCAAAATGGAGATCAAATACAAATATGATGATCAAAAGACTGTTGTATCTTACTTCTACAACAAAATCATATCAAGAGTCAAGGAGCTTGCAGTTTTGAATGACTGATTACAAGGAGCTAAGCCTAAGGGGGAGTATTGTTGGATCTAGATTGTATAGGTCTAGATCATTTTGTATAGGCTTAGAACTTGGATCAAGTCTTGTAATTAATAATTGTAACAGTCAGTATGTATGTATATATATATATATATATATATATATGCATTGAATCTATAGGTTAACCCATATATATGTGTGTTGCTTTGTGACTGTTGACAGGCAAAATCAATATACTTGGTAGGATTCCTGAAATTGACCAAGTGTAAGAAACATCTACGGATGAACATTATTGTTAATCCGTAGATATGTTTCTTACATGACCATACAAGTGAAGATTCCTGCGGATGATCAAGGATTGTATGAAGTGAAGACTTCTACGGAAGACAGTTCCTACGGAAGAACAACACTTCTACGGAAGACCAAGACATCTACGGAAGAACAAAACTCCTGCGGACGACAAGACTCCTGCGGAAGAACAGAATACTTGTGTGATTTCAAATACCAAGAAGTCAAACAAGTCAACACAATCAATAACAAATCCCAAGAGATCCGGTGTTTCCTTAACCGACTCAAACCGTCTATAAATATGAGTCCTAGGTTTCACATCTCGGTGAACACAATCAAGCAATATTACGGTTGTCTAGAGTTACATCACCGTGCAACCCTAACCGCCGTCACATCAACAACAACATTATTCGATTCACAGAAATCATTGTTCATAGTCATTCTTAATTATTCTTTTGTAATCATTACTGATAATTAATGAAATACTTTAAATAATTATTGAGTTCATATTTATTGTGTTTTTGTGTTTGTGTTCATCAATAATCATTAAAACAATTAAACGTCAATTAATGATGATTCCGCGATCATTGATTTGATTTATTTTAATACTGATAATTCCTGAATTGAGATCCTTAGATTCACAATCTATTATAAACTTTAATCAAAATATCAAGTATAATCACTTGTACAAGAGAGAAAAAATCAGAAAACATGGTTACATAAAATGAATATTTATGGTAACGAGGTGTTAAAAGTTTAAGATTTCACTCAAGTTTGGTTGGTAAAAAGCTTAAGTTTAGAAGAACTTAACGAAGTAAATAAACTTGAACCATGTTTGATACCGAGTTTGGCTAGATTCGTGAGTCTAAACGAACGTATTGTTCACATAAGTATATTACATCAATCTTATATAAGTAGACAATAAATGATAATATACATGATAAAATAATAAATATTCAATAAATAATAACAAGGTTCAAGTTCGACTTAAAAATTAATCAACAAATTAAGCTTAAACTTTAGACATAAAATAGGAAACAAGTCAAGATTAAAAATTTTTATAAGAGTTGGCCTTGAGTTTAAGAGAACAAACTTTGGCTCAGTTTGTTTACACGTAAAATTTTGAGCAATTTGATAATTAAGAAGCTAATAGATTAAATTGTATGGGCTAGCTATGAAGTTTATCTCAATCTTAATGAAATTATTACAGGAAGGTACATTTCTTATTTGTGCTTTTTATCTTTGTTGTTCGTTTTACTTTTGTTAAGTGTTATTTGCGATATATAAAAGCATTATATGGTAATAATGTAGTTTTTTGATTTAGTAAGATCAATTACAAACTTAAAATAATTAGTTCAGTAAGAGACGCCATACCTGGTAGATTAGATTATCTAATTTGTTTTCACTTCAAGCCACAACTATAAACTCTTACATATGATCATCTTATTAACGGCCCTACTTATTATTGTCGTAATCACTTTGTTCGGGTGGAAGGAGTCTTTCCTGGTTTTTGAACACCTGTCAACCCGCTCCAATACCAAAAAAAAAAAAAAAAAGAAGGGTGATGTTCATATCCTCCGTAACACTCCCAACCCGATCAGAACCTCCCTTTTTTTCAAACTTTTTCCAAGCTTCAACAACCCGCCTAGGTACCTTAAGAAGGGCGGTGTTCTCCAGTCGCGAGACAGAAGCCGCTTTTGACAACCCGCCTTGGTTTTTCTTTATCTTTCAATTACAAAGAGTTTAGCTTTCCCGAATAGGAAAGACATTCCAATCAAGCTAAATTCAAGTTTTGGACATAAATAGAAATAATAATTACTATTACTAGATTCTTAAGAAAGGAGTTTGTAACAAAACAATCGACAAAATATAGTATTCTCTTATTTTACATATATACATCTCACCAATAATCAAACCACAAAACTCTTGCTAGTGAAAAAATTATAATCAAATCATTAGTTTCTAGTTACCTACTATGAAAAAAAGCTAATGAGGAATACTGAGGTTTTTGTTTTTCGATTTTGGCCACAGGCACGTGTTTAAGTATCAAAGGATTCTTTTGTGATTGGAGAGAGACGCTCAACTCTCGCTGCCCTCTTCCCCGTCCACCGCCGCCGCCTGCACCGTCCCCATCTTCATCGTCGTAACCATCGGAGGAGCCATCTTCCCCGTCCACCGCCGCCACCTGCACCGTCCCCATCTTTCATCGTCGTAACCACCAGAGGAGCCCTCTTCCCCGTCCACCGCCGCCACCTGCACCGTCCCCATCTTTCATTGTCGCAACCACCGGAGGAGCGAGGGGGTTCTTGGTTATGTCACGATGGAGATGGAGATTAGAGGGTGGGTGGCCGCCATCATGCAGGCGGTTACGATGGTGACGGTCATAACTGTCACGGGTGGAGATGGTGTCGGCGTCGGTTGCCGCCCTGCCTCCCGTTTTAGGTTGAGGTGGGGTCGGTGACGGCGGGGATGATGATGGTACGACTACTAATGTTGTCTCTTCCTCTCACTATCTGTTGGTTACCCTTTTAGGGATTTCCGATCTGGTTGTTGACCGTCACTGTTCTGTCGACCCGGCATGGCAACCCTGTTATACCTCAGTGGGTTTCTCTGATTCGGCATGTAGGCCTATCGCTCACCGGTTACAGCGAAAAGAAGGCGTTGATTGGACCTCGTGTTTATGTCGATGATGATGATGGATATTGCTCGTCTGAGACTTTTACATTTTTTATGATTTGGGTTTTTGCTAACCTGACACTTTTACATTTTTGAGGGTTTGAGTTTTGCATGTTGTCGGGAAGGATGTTATTGATGATGACCTTGGCTCGTCGACACTTATTCGAACTCATCTAACCTGATGCATCCTTTGGTTGAGCGTTATTACATGTTGTCCAGTGCCAGGCTATGATGATAACTGATGATATCGTTGTTTTGGCATGGCTACCATTCAGGGTCAGCAACCACAACTGAGTTTTTTCTGAGCCCGATTCATCACACGCGCAACGCGCGTTGATGAATACACACTAGTTAGTTTAATTTTAGCAGACTTTCTCGGTTACATGTTATTCGGTTTTTCCATTTACTGATCATGGATATAAGAAAAATCTCATAGCACAAGGGTAAACAAGAAAAGATAAAAAGCACACTTGCTACTTAAGTGATACTTCGATCATTCAACAGTCATAACTAACAATTCAAACACAATACCAAAATGAAAAGGTGTCTCAAAATTGTCTTACCCAAGTGACATTTTTCGTTTCAAAAAAATAAATAGATGTTTATGACGACTGGAATTGACCCAAACGTCTTTAACTAAGCACGAACACTCCTGTTCAGGCTCACCATGCGGTTAGAACCGTCCATCTGGCCGCCTCTAGCCGCTGACCCACCATAGTTTCGCCCTGCACCTGCACTATCTTGATACCGTGTGCTTTGGTACCCGCCTCTAGTTTGACCAGCCCGGTTTTGATAACTCTGACCTGGACCAAAGGGCCGACCACCGCCATAACCTGTCTGCTGACGCCCTTGTGAGTAAGACTGGTTGTCCTGCCATTTAGTACCGCCAGCAACAGCTGCATAGTCCTGACCCTCTCGCCGCCTTGATGAAAGTGACTCCAACCCACCACCACCTAACCTTGCCTCAATGGCCCGCTCGTTGCTCTCAGCAAGTACCGACAGCTTTTCGGTTAACTGGAAGGCTAGGGCCTGTAACCGGCTGTGTTCAACTTCGTGGAACACAATGCACTGTGTAGGTTGGTCCCAGCTGGCATGAAGCTCGTCGTTAATCATCATCTTGCTGACAGTACAATGAGTTTGACTTTCGGAGAGGTTAAACATCTTCGCCAGCTGTTCGAGTTTTAAGGTCTCGTATGATGACGAATAAGTGAAAAGATAAGTCCTTAAAGCTTCTTCCTTGATCTTGTTCTTTATCATTTCTAGAACTGTTTCACGGTTTTTAAGAAGCTTCCAGACATCTAGTGAGTTGATGACATCAAAACATGTTTGAAAGTCGCCTTTGCTAAGGGCTCGAGTTGCTGCCATAACGTGGTCCCTCACGTTTTCAGGGGGCCCGGTGAAGGTCTGCCTGTCACTCATTTCTAGTAACCGTCTTAGTGTCTTGCTTATGACTTTGCGCCTTGCATCATGGCTGTTTGCTGCCATGTTGGGAACCTCGAGTAACATGGCGCATATTAGGTGTACAGATTCTAGAAGCTCGAGGTTGATGTGCATGTGGTATGGCATCTGTCTTCTCCTTTCCAAGCGTTCCTACAAACATCAGGTAAACAGCTTATGGCTGATTAAATTGAGAAAATTAGGTTGTATTGCATCGTGAAGACAAACACTTTTTATTCATTTAAAAAACAAAAGATTATGATAGTCATCGTGTTACTTAGGATGCCAAACACAATAATCTAAATCTTTGAATACAAGATTCTAGGGCTGTATACATTAAAGTAGAATTTGGCAGAATTTAACCCGTTTCACAACTTCAACCCGTTTGAGTCATGTCCCTTTACCTATTTATTTAAATTGACCTATATGAAATAAAATACAACCCAAAACGACCCATACTGACATTCATAGTTAAATGGGTAAATACACCACCTCTGCTTGAAATAGAATGAAAGATGGTTGCTAAAAAGTGGACATGAAAACATAAATGAAACAAAGAGATGTAAATTAGGTGTAATGTAATAAAGATTATTTTATAGTTCCAAACTAAAATGGCGTCAATTTTGCAAATGTCACTACAAGCATTATACAAGTAGCAGATGACGTTTACGTTGTCTATGACTGTTTAATATAGATTTTTAGAAATAAAGACTTCATATTGTAAGAGAATATAAAAAATGTCAAAATAAACAAGTCTGAGATAAATACAACCCCAAACAGCAAAATTGTGAACTTCTGTCAATGTTGTTTCACCAGTGAAAGAAAAGAAATATCCCAATGAAGCAAAAAGGTACTGATTTTAACACTAAGAGGACCAATCAATAAATTTTAACTGATTTTCAAAGGAAAAAAAGGTGGCATTTTGTAATATTGTAAAAAAATTTAGAACAAATTTCTTTACAACCCATTCAGTAACAAAATTAAAAGGTAAAGTTGCAAATCATTCAAGAATCGTTGTTTGGAAAATTTTATATGATAGTTTGACTCATGTTAAACCCACCCTAAAACAATTTTGTGAAGACAAACAATTTGAATTAACGCTTGCTGATTAAACATTTTATATTTATACAGAAATTGTTCTTCTAACCAATCAGACTCAACCAAATCATTACAAGGAAATTCCAGACTGAAAGAATTCGTAATGGTAAAATAACAAATGTTTTCTAGAGTAAACAAATAGTAGGATGATAGACCTATCTTGTTCAGACACGTCACCAAGAAGAGAAACAAATAAGAAAAGCTTTAAAGTTTATAGTATCATGCACTAATGCTACCATACAACAGATAATTTGTTATTGCTTAACTGATGTAGTTTTCAAAATATTTTCAAGTCAAATACCTGTTCCGGTGTCTTTTCATGGTAGCGACTTTGAGAAACACCTTGTGCAAGTAGCTCTTTCACCCTGCCACCTGAATATAACTCAGAGAGGCAACCATGTCCTTCAGCAATAAGCCCAGCCCTAAAAGCAGACAAACCAAGTTGTGCCATTGATCTGTTAAAAAGTATCTGGGTTGAGATATCCATATGCTGAACACTATCCTGCAAGTGACTCATAAGCAACAAATCACGGGCCATAGAAAATTCATCCAGAATTGCATGATGATAAATATCACACAGCATTGCACGAGCCTTTGTCCTTTCATCGCCATGTTTGTATATAAGAGAAACCAGCATATCCATCAGTTCCCTACTACTTGCTGGAAAACTAGGTTTTCGAGGCACAATTTCAGGTGTATTCACAAAAGCAGGTGGACCCGTTTTTGATTCAGTGCCCGATTCTTCTCCGTTATCTTCAGCTTCTGATTCGTCAGCCAAGTTCCTCATAGCACTATACACTTCTTGTGGTTTGTAATACACAAGTTCCACAAGCTTCAATGCAACCTTTGCAGCAGCTTTGTGGTCTCCAACACGTTCCAGATATGATTGAACATTTTGTGCAAGAACAAAAAAGAAAGGCTCGTCTTGAAGCCTTTCTACATACTCACGTGTGTGAGGATCGATACACTGCAGACTCTTAAAGAATTCAACATCTATCTTTTCAAGAAAAGCTGCCAGGTTTCCCCATATACGGATGGTATCGTTGAAATCACTTCCTTTCTGGGTTTCATTCTCATCAGGCTCCACAGTGTCATCAACCAAAATATTTGGATACTGCTCAAGAATATCAAGTATCACAAGCATATTCTGCACGCATTTCTTCCACACATTTATAGGCATGTGACCACTTAAACCAGGGTTAACATCAAACTGTGCAGAGACCACAGCAAACAAGATCTCAAGCTTCTGAGCGGGAGTTTTAGCCACTTTGGTTAAGAATGTAAGTTGTTCAACAAGCTCAAGCCTCCCAGTTCCTTTTCTACCACGAGCAGCAACAACCTCCTTAAACTTCTTGTGGACTGTATCCCAAGTCACCTGGCTTGGATCCTTAAACTGCTTTTCCATTAACTTATCTTTCTTATTCATCATTTTCTCCCAACCAGGTTGGGTTTCATCCTTTTCCTCATCATAATCATCATCATCCTCATCATCTGACTCGGTTTCTGCTTTTGTTGGGTCATCAATCTCAGACCCAGTGTCGTCGTCATCATCCTCATCTTCTGATGGTTCGTCCGCTTCTTCCTGATCCTCAAAGCTTTCAGGATTTTCCCTACATTTATTGATCAAATCCTCATACTGCTTATTGTTCTTCTTCAACTTCTGTCTCATAGCATTTAACGCCTTCGCATTGCTACTGCTCATCTTCTTCTTCGCCTCCTTATTCGCCATAGCTTGATTTAAAAAGTCCTCCAGCATCACCAACGCCTTGATGTAATTGTTCGGAGCCCTATCCGACTCAGTGACCCTCATCACCTTCTCAAGCTGCCTGTTAATCTTGTCAAAACTCTCCTGCAGACTGACCCAATCATTAATCTTCATCGCATTCTTCATCTGATCAATAGTAGTAGACAACTCTTCAAACCGCTTATCTTTCGCAGACTTAATAACACGCTTATGCATATCCGAATCATCACTGTCACTATCGCCAGTGTCAAGGTACTTGTTCCTATCAGGCGCATTAGTAGCATCATCCTGTCCCTCGTTAACATCATCTTGCTCATAATCACTAACTTCAGATTCAGTCTCGCTGTCAGCCTATCAACACATACAAATAAATTAAAATCATTACATCAAATCAACAATTCTAGTAATCTGTATCCTATCTGGTTCACAGTTATCACTCGTAATAGTCATACAGCATGAATTGATCTATATTTACAACAGAAAGCCAAACAAACCTGATTACTCCAAAATTTCGACGCCATCTTCTTATCTCAGAGATTAAACAAACGCAGATCTCCGTAAACCTTAAGCTGTATAACAACATACAAACTCTAATATCAAAATCGAGAAAACGAAAGCTTAATATCTACGAACGATTTATCGTAAACGTGATGTAATCGTGTAATACGAATCTACAGTCAAGCAAAACAAACGAATATGGTGTGTTCGATTAAGCGGTAGATAAATTAGAGAGTTAAAATTGTTTCGATCTGAAAGTAAATGATGCTATAAGAAGATTAGAGTTTTGATGGAGATACCTGAAGCTGCAAATCGGTGAGTGAAAACCTAAGAGATGAGGCTTACGGCAATTGATGGAGAATTTGTTTGAGACGGCGCTTTAGGGTTTTCTTTGGGGTGTGAGGAAATCCTGTAATTTGGGTAACGTTCTCGTGCGGTCGAACGTAAAATGGAAAATGTTACGGAAACAGATATTAAGCCTATCGCGTAAAAATATATAACCATACTAAGTAGCGGGTAAACGGTCACTAACACCAAGAAAACTGATATTAGAATAAATGATAACGAGTAAAATAAACTGAATGAAAGATGGACGTAAAAACGTTAAATCACGCACGTGAAACGTAAAATATTAAAAATAATAACTAAGTCAATTATACATATCTTTTTCAAATTGGACCACTAAACCGTTAATTCGAGTCATTATCGAATTTTCTTATGTCAAATAAGTAATGGAGGAGAATATGTGAGGGTTGGAATTTTAATATATGAAAATCTATTAAAAATAAAAAATTTGTTAAAAAATATTAAAAAATAAAAAAGCATCTAAAATTCAAGTTATCGTTTCACATCAGTATAAAAAATATATATTTTTCTAATTAAAACAAGAAGAAAAAAATACTAAAACATGTTAAAACTTATAATTTAAATAAAACATAAAATCTGGATGATCTAATTGAAATAATTTTTAATTTTAAGTTATCTAAATGGAACATATTTAAAAGTTGCAAATTTACCCCTATAAAAAAATTATAATGTTGTTAGAAGGTTTTAATCAAATCAAACGAATCATTGTTCGGTAGCATTAAGAATTGAATGTATTCACGAACGGTTCATGAACATATAACCAGACAGAAAATTATATCTATATTTGTTTATTAAGAAATTAAAATTATTCACAAGCGGTTCACAAACACATTTAAACGGTTAACGAACACATACTAATTAAAGTTAAGTACTTGACATAATGATTATATAAAAAGTAATAAACATATTACCGAACGCTTATGAACATAAACATTAATAGAGTACAAATATTAGGCTGATTAGAATTTTAAAATTACAAAATATTTAAATATTATGTAGATTAATTATATATATATAAACAAACAAACAAACAAACATACCCTGTGTATCCCGCTGAAAAGCAGGGTCTGGGGGGGTATGTGGTGGCAAGTCTTTCCTCTATCCTGAGAGATAGAGAGACCGCTTCCGAAGAGACCCCCGACTCGTTCAATTTTATATATATATATATATATATATATATATATATATATATAAAATCTTGGAAGTCGGTGTCCACAAGAACCTTTTAGAGATTTTTAAAGTTATCATCAAACTTTAAGAAATTACAAAAAGACCCCACTCACTTTCAAAAACCTTTTAGAGTTTGTGAAACTTACCACCAATCTTTAAAAAATTGCAAAAAAACCCCATTCACTTTTCATATATAGTTTATTACTATTACACCACCTCCAACTACTAGATCCAACACACGAGATAAAACAAAATCAGAATTAACGAGAAACGTAGAAAAAAGATGATAGCTGCGATGATACCAGATTTAGGGTCGTTAAAGTCATCGGTCATGGTGAACGACGACGACTCAATGGTGTGTTTGGCGTGGGACCGTTGTCCATTAAGGAATTTAGGGTCTTTAATGGCAGGAACGAGTCGTTTTAACATGGAAAGGTTGGATATAGAAGATACGTTTGTTTGGACGACCGCGGGGAAGGTGGTTGGTCCGGTTGAGCACACTTAAACCGTCTTCCAACAAACCGGCCGGTTCGACAGGAAGAAATTGTAAATCCAAAATGTATTAAACTCAGTTTTATAGTGATTTTAAAATCTGAAGTTATTGCCGCTACTTTATATTTACATAATTTAGTTATGTTATAGTTTTTGAGATTAAGTGTTCATGTTTTAATACAACATATATTTAGTTATTTTTAGTTCTAATCAACTTTACATTATCAACAGGTTTATATTCTTTTTACTCTAATTCTTTCTTTAATATTTTGTTTTAGGATTGCTAATAACTAGTTAATTAGCGCCGCGCGATGCCGCGGCAATGCTATTTTATAAATTTTTATGTTAGGCTGTTTGATAAAAGTTGTAAACAATAGATTTCTAGATTCCAAACATTACATTTTTGGCATGAGACAGACTATACAAAAGGTTTAAAATGTGCAGCTGGTTGTCTAGTTTGTTACATCAAAAATCCGACGTTGAACGGCATTGTCCATTGGGTGTCTTGCAAAATGAGGTCATGCTTGTGGAAGTCCTATCTTGCAAAATGAGATCACTTCTAGTGGAAGTCCTTCATTACAAAATTCAAGACCTAATTTTTTACCTTTCTTGGCCTTTGCAGTTGATTCAGGATTTCAGAGAGGGTTTTAAGGTTTGACTCAGCATCTTTGTTCCTAGTTGGAAGAGAGGCTACTTCAAATGGAGGTAGATGTTTGAACCTGATTTTCATCATAAAGGGGTAGAGGTAGTCACAACTTGTACCATAGCTGATTAAAGATATAATGTCTGTAATACCTCTGAATTAGGGCTGGTAGCTCAGGTATGCATGGATTAAGGTAAACCTCGGTTGCAGAAGTGAAAGCAAGTTGTAAGGCACCTGCGTACAATAAAATCTTGAAGTTAATCATTGTATTTCTCCTTTTTTTTGCAGCAGTAAAAGTTATAGGCAACCAATAGTTTGTTGATGATTATTGAACACGAAAATCGTTCATTATTATGTAAAAAAGCCACTTAAAGGTGTCGTATAGAGACGCGTGCGACTAAGCTTTAAGGCAGACATGTTTCTTGTATTTGATATAAACCCTTGCAACTAAAATGTATTTTACTTATATATTACATGTTCATACATTGTCTAATTTAGATCACCATGAATAAGAAGCTTTAACATACCAAAATTATATTAACGTCCTTTAAAAATATATATTTTAAGTTTTATAATGTTAGTCTTTTTAACGGGCATGTTTTGAAACATAAAAATCTTTGAATGTCCAAAATTACGACGAATCGAGTTGGATTGACGGTTGACTACAAATACGTGTTGTCTAATCTTCAAATAATTTGCAAATAGTTACCGCATCAATAATGATAACTAAGGATTCTAACAAAGCTATCAAATTAGGCTTATGATGGAAGGATGAACTGCATGCTTTTTTGTGATGATTAATGACTGAAATTGTTGTTTGGTTCATCCTGCTTGTATCTAGTGGAATGAAAGACAAAACTTATATAGGAGTTGAAGGTTTGAAAGACGGAGGCACTTGGCAAAATGTAGTAGGACTTTTGATACTAAGGAGTGAAAAATAAGATGCATTAATAGATGCGAAATGAAGATTTAATGAGATTTAATGGATGCGAAATAGTATGATTTTGGATGCGATACCTCCAAACTTTGAAACTTTTAAAGATGTTACTGCGATAATTGCTGGATCTGGATCACTTTCAGCTGCAGATTGATTGAAACATCTCGCTATTTCTTCCCATAACGCAACATCGATGAGCTTGCCACTGCATAGGCACACATACACAATAACTATTCTGGTAAACAACATAACATTATACATAAAATTTGTAGTTGTACCTTTCATGTTGTAGTCGCACACGTAATGGACCTTTTCTTGTCTGGCCTGCTATTTCTTTCGCACTAATGAAACGTCCAATAAAATCTGAAATTGCATTAGAATATGAGAATCTTTTTTAGTTGTTAGAGGCGTCTATAGTAAACACAAACCTGTAAGCAATTTGTTATTGGCTAGCAGCCGTGTGTGCAAACAAAAACTGAACACATTGCAAGAAATAAACAACATGATGCAAGTAACAAAAAGCAGAAAAAACAACAGCAGACTCACCAAAACCATCTAACTATTTATAAGAAGCCCCATACAATGCTTCCACATTTTGATCAACCTTCAGCAAGAAAAATATGTATAACAGGTTTAACATATAAACATATAAATCAATTATACAAGAATTGCATAAATTAAATGAAAATAAAACCGAACCAATGCCTCAAACTTCCATAAATCAAAACTAAAATAATAAACCAAATCGAATTTACATAAACTTGCATAATTCATAAATCAAGCCATATAACAAACTTCAATAAATCAAAACAATGTACCGAAACATGCTAATGTCTTGATGGCAAGATTGGGTGGTCTAGGTAACATTTAAGAATGGACCGAGGTTGAAATGGGTAATTTTTGTAATGTGTTTGTTAAGGTCTGGTTGGACCAAAAACGTTCACTAATTTTTAAAAGAACATAGAGAATGCATAATAGGTAGTTCTAGAAACATATTTAACTCATTTAAAAATGATCACACTATAATAGAAGGCATATGTGCCATTAGAACATACCATCCCAAATTTCACATGAACAGACATGCCACTGTTTGACCTTTATTATTCTAAATTTTAATAAAGTTTTGACACCCACATTTAATCTTTTGACACATACAACAAATCTTTGGCATTTGATCTTCATTCTACAAATGTCCCTAAAAATTAAAGCGCCTGTATCAATTTTGAAGCAAATGCCAATTCAGTTGACTTAAATAGTCAAACCAAACTCCTTATAGCCTAAATTCACTGAATGTTAAGCACGAATAACAAATTCAACACTAGATTACTAACATCTGCTATTAGAAAACCCAAACTGAACTTCAAATTCAACTACGAATCACTACGAGCCCCAATTTCCAAACTACTAATCCCGTGCAATTTCGCATCAGATTCACAAAATCAATCAATCAACAACACGATCACATAACACTATAACAGAACTTACAATTAGATCCAGAAGCAAGGCGCGAAAGCTGCCGATGATCAAACCGAAGTTTCTTCCGATTCCACAGCGGCAAATCGAAGCAACCGGAGACTGCAAACATTATGATTTCAGCTACAACCATTAACGGTGTAAATGCAGCACAAGTTTTGTCTTACCTAACCTAAAATAAAGCCAAAAACCCTTAATTGCAAGTGTGCAGTAAAACCCTTAAAGAGCTTAAAACCTAAGGAGGAAAATCGGAGGCTAAGATCGGAGGGGGACGATGGGAGAAATCAAGAACTCAAAGGGTCATTTCTGGCTCAATTTCAACGTCGGTTCAAGAGTCAAGAATCAAGGTTTCAAGATCCAACATCAAAGTAAACTTGGGTGTGTAAGGTTTGCATATTTGGTACAAAATTCAAACTTTGAAGGGCAAGAAACAGAAACCCAAAGAAGGAAAAAACTCAAATCAAGAACTCACCCAAACATGCATGATCTAAAATCGAAACACATCAAACGAAAATGAAAGCCACGGGCAGGAAGAACCACCACCGAAAGGGAGCGACGAAAAAAGGCAAGAATTTCAAAAATGCATACCTTTGATGACCTATGTTTCCTGCCAGCAAAGCGGAAGATGAAGAAGAACCATTTGTGGAGGTGGCCATGTGGCGGAGAATTGAGTCGCCGGAGTGTGTTGCCGGAGATGGTGAGGGTGGATGGGAGATGGGAGGAGGTTTAGGGCTCGGAGATGAGGGATCCCTTTTGTGTGCACTGTGGCACCGACAAAAGGGAATAAATAGAATAGAAATATTGCCCAGTTTATGAATCCCGTTTAACCGGTCTAACCAGTGAACCAGTAAAATATCCGGTTCGTTGACCGGTCCTGTTATAAAATAAATTAACTTGCTATTTTACACTAATATGGTTACCAGATAGTACGGCGTTCCAAGAAAACCCCGCGGCAACGCGCGAGGTTTCATTCCTAGTTAAAAGTAAAGGCTAATATATATATATATATATATATATATATATATATATATATATATATATATATATAATGAACGAACACGGATGAACGGACACAAACAAATGTAGATAAACATAAACAAACATCTTACTAAAAGTTTACGAACACAACTAAACGAATTAAATTCCTTGTTCACATTCATTCATTTATTAAATAAACGAACGTAAATGAATTTCTGTCAAACGGTTCACGAACTGTTTGCAAAATGTTTGATTTGTTTACAACCCTAGTTGTAAGAAGGGAAATAATTATGAAATATGAAATTTTGAAACAACTTTAATGACTTGTATTTTTGCGTTTTAATGGGTGGTACTTTACCACACAACTCCCTGATTTGAATAAAAACTAGTTTGGTACCCCGACACGCGTTGCGCGTTATAAAGAACGGAGGCTCAGAACTTTGTCATCATAACCTTAAGTTAACAGTTTTACCAAACAATGAGTCAAAGACAAGAGCCAACATAATCAAAACAGCCTTCATAAAAACTAATGGCCGGTGTCAACTAAAGTGCATTGATCAATAGTAACCGTCCATACTCCACCTCAAAGCTCAGACATGTTACTACATGTCATCATAGCAAACAATCTCCAACGATAATTTTAGCACCCGATGCCTTACGTATAAGAACACCAATGTTAGAAGCTCAGAAGCATGTGGTCGTTGCGGCTGCAAACATCAGGTTTACCTCGCCGTAACAACAAGCATAACCTTATTTTTTATCATTATCACCTCTAGACCATCCAAGATTAACCACTAAACACGCAATGAACAACGGACAAAATGCATAAGGTCTCGGATGATGTTAGGATCATCGTCATCGACCACTACACCATGTAAGGGTCTCTGATGATGTTAGGCTCATCGTCATCGACTACTACGCATCTAAGAGATGAGAAGTAAGAATCATCTCAAGAAAGTTTAGATGAACATTTTTTTGGTCTCAGATGAGCCAACCTCATCATCATCATCAACAACATTTCAAACCAGAAAAGCCCCAAAACACCTAACACTACTACATACACTGGTGTGAAAATAGTAAATCAAAATCATGGATGTGAAATTCAACAACACCAAACCAATACCTCTGTCGATGTGTAGCATGGACACCACCAAAAGAGACCGGTGATGGCCACCGGCGGCGTCCGGTGATTACAAAAGAGATAACCGTAACCAGAAATGGGAGGTCACGCCGCCATCGTCTATCATGACCAACCCAAACAATACAATAGAGGGCCACCCATCACAGGAATAACCATAAATTGTCGCCGATTACGAAGCAGCCGCCACCGTTTCAAAACAATCGAGCATATCGGCGACAACCACGACCACCGTTACAAAGCCAACCAGATCTCAACCGAGGGGCGGCGGCGATGCAAGTGACCACATCGGGGCCAGCGACCATAAGCCTAGTGGGTAGAGCCACCGCCGTGAAGGCGGTCATTGGACCATCGACGAAGCCATAAATCGACAGATCTAAAAGATCACCGCCACCGGATGCCACCAAAGACGGTCGGCGAGCTGCGACTGTCTCCAAGACAACCGCCGCCATCACACGCGCTGACGACCATCGGCTACCGCCCTTTTCGCGTTGATCTAGAGACAAACGGAAGGGCAACCGCCCACGTCCCCACCGCCATCGTCACCGTCACAAAATCGAATCAGGCACACCAAACGCTCCTTCCGTTGCGGAGACGGTATCCGGCAGCCCTAGGCAATGAAGGCGGTGGCGTGAGCGGTTGTTTTCTCTCCCTACAAATGAACCAGAGAGTCCCTCTTATCTCTCTCTCCTTCCCCTTTTTCTCTGTATAAATATCTCTGAGAAGGGGTTAAATTGCAAAGCCAATAAACTATGGTGGCCAAACTATAAACCAAGGTAAGTATCATGCTTCTTTCCTTTGCTTTTTAATATATAGGGTAATTACATCTGCAAATAGATAAAAATAAGCACATATAAAGGAGTATTTTATTCAAAATTTGTTGAAATACCATACTTTTAAAAGTTATAAGAGAAATAAAATATGAGGTTTATTTAACGAAAAAAAATGGAAAGGTATAATGCGAAATTCTATTTCTCGTTTAGACTGAATTAAATTGTAGGTTTAATCAAATTTAATGGAGCTATGTTGTAACTTTATGACGATGCATGTTTTAACTTTAATAAAGTCATGTTTAAGGGGCTTGTACATAATATCTAAATGACTTGTAATTTGGCATTGTGAGTATTGAAGCGTGCGTGTGACAATCAAATTTGTTATGATCCTTTTTATTCATTATAAATGTATAGATATTTGAATTAACTACATAGATACATAGTTTTGTTTTTAAGTTTTCAAAAATTATACTTGATGATTCACCCTTCACTCGTTAGTGACACTTTTAGTTTTTATAATGAATGCCAGTTTTTTTTATATCACATGAAAAGTTCACTTGCTATTGTACTTAAAAACACAAACATATATATGTACTCTTAAACTTGTCAAGAATTACAGTCATGCATTTAACCTTAGCCCTTGCCCATTTTCCTTCTCTGTTGACAACCTCCATCACAAAGCAGGATGATGGTGGAAGTTAAAAAACGGACTGCGAAGAATCTACGATCTTTCAGCATGGGATGATGGGAAATTATAGATTGAACAGTGGGGTCGAGTGTAAACAGATGAATTGAATGGCAATGTTGACGACTTATGATGCTTTTAGAGGGTCATTGGGGGTGTACATGATGGAGATGCATAATGCGAACCTTTATTTATGAGCTGTTTGGCAACATCTGATTGAATAAGTGCTGAATGAATAAGAGGGTCTGAACCAGTAAGAGGTCTGAACCAGTAAGAGATCTGAACGAATAATTGTGTTTGATTGTAAAAAGGAAAGTTTTTAAAATAATCACTCTATTTTTGTAAAAAGGAAAGTTTTTAAAATAACCACTCTATTTAAAATAATCACTCTATTTTTGTACTTGACTAATTCAATTATTTTAACACCACAACACCACAACCAACACCCTTTCGTCTCTCTCTCTCTCGATCTGCAACTCTCTCGAACCGCCGACCACCACCGCCGACCACCACCACCGCAAGCACCACCGGCGCAAGCACCCTCACCACCACCGCAAGTGTAACATCCCGTATTTTACGACGCGATAATAATAATAATAATAATAATAATAATAATAATAATAATAATAATAATGATGATAATGGTAATAAATAATAATAATAATAATAATAATAATAATAATAATAATAATAATAATAATAATAAATAATAATAAAGTCCAGGGGCCAATCCTGTCAATTTTGAAACTTAAAATGAAAGTTTCTAACATAAAATAATAAAACTCAAACCGCAGGGACCATTATTGTAAATTAAAAATTTACAACCCAACCCCCCGGCCCCATTTCCCCCTCGGTTTTCCGGCGAAAGGCCGGCGAAGCTCCGGCGAGCTCTCCGGCGAGCCCCAAACGCCCATTTCACGCGGTTTTAATTCGAATTAAAGCCCCCGACACCCTCTCGACCGAGATTCGAACACAAGGACCCACACAATTCGAAAAATGAGCTCGTTTACGCGTGCAACCACCGAACCCGCGTACCCGTTCAAAATCAAATTTGAATTGAGCTCTTCCGCTCAAATTACACCTAAATAATAGAGGGTAAACCTCCATAATCGAACACACAAACTTCCTGCAATCCCATTTTGATCAAACACACACACATACATCGAAATCACTCATCGTCTTCATCGCGGACCTGCAACTCAAGTAAAAACCAATCTCCATTCGATTTTAATTAAAATTGATAAGGGGCATTTGATCTCGATCAACATCTGAAGCTTCCTGTCAATTTAATTCGAATATCATCAACATTTACCCAGTATTCGATTGGAGGCAACAACCGCGACTGTACTTGAGCTGGTTCTCGATCGAATCTACACCAAAACGGGTAATTAAACATACCATTCTGTTCGTTTTTACAAGGGGAATCAAAGCCCCATGGTTTAAACCATTAACACCATCGAATTGGTGTTCAATTTTAGGTATGAACGATCTAGGGTTCTTAGAAATTGGGGAGGAACTGTAATTGATGTTTAAAAGATTTAAAAACCCATTCTTAAACGCGGCTGAGGCCTTGGTTCACTGGTTTGGAGCGTGTGCGTGTAAACAGGAGGTCCCGGGTTCGACCCCGGGCACCCTCTTATTTTTTTAATAGGCTTTTTAAGCCTTTAAAAATTACAGAAAAATCTCTAAAAATTATAAAAATATTTTTCCAAACATTAAAAATTTTTAAAACCATTTAATTACTTTCTGAAATGTATCTTCACATTTTTAATTATTTATTTATTATTCCTATTATTATCTTTTAAGAATAATATATATATAGTTCATATTTTTATTGATTTAAATATTGTTAAACTTATTAAATCATTAATTGTTTATATAACAAGTATAAATTATCATTAAAACATGCCTATTTTATTTAACCATTAAACTTTATTAATATAAACATTATTTTTATTTCGCATCTTTATAAAATACAAGAATATTGTTACCAAGAAAATTAATTGATTTTCAATTGTTAAATATAATTTCACAATTACTTACAAACGTAATTTATTATAGAATATACTTTCACAATTAATTTTGATTATTAAATTATTATCGGGTAATACGTTATTGTAACGATATTTATTACAAAGAATATATACAAAATATATTTAAACATTATCCGATATTAAACCTAATTTCATTGCTAGGTTAAAACACTTAAAAGACATATTTCTTTCGAATAAATATAATATACAAAACCTCAAAATCCTAAAACCCTAGTTCACGTCTAATTGTTAATCTTATTATCGTACTTTAATCTTGTAATAAATATGTTTAGGTGCCTTGTAAAAGAATTCGTTGGAACGTCGTTTAATTCTTATTATCACCTTATACACCTATACGTCAAGTGAGTATTTCTATACCCATTTTATTATTTCACACACTTTTGGGTGAAACATGTTACCGTATAAACGTTATACTTGTAAACACGTTTGATTCTTGTAAACTTATGGCAATTTGCTTGTGTGTTGTGATTAGTTGAATCTTGTAGCTACCATGTAATGTCGAATATATGTACAATCATTAACTATTGCTAGCCTGGCGACGTCATAGATCTATGGGCCTGACAAGCCTGCTTGGTTGATCCAAGTACACTTAGCTAATCGTATATACTTTTAACGTTAATAGAATATTAACGTCGTTTGATACTTGTAAAACATTGTCAAGGTTTGATTGTGCATTCTGTCTTACATCCCTAGTTACCTTGTTCTCTAATTTACAACATGAATTGCCATCTTTTATATACGTATGTATGAAAAACAATAGAATGCTCACCAACAATATGTTGACCTTTTATTTTTAACATGTTTCAGGCAATAGCGTTATGTGGCTGTGAACAATCGTAACTCTCACGCCTCGACGATTCCGCCGTCAAGGTTGGGGTGTGACAGATTGGTATCAGAGCCCATAACTATAGGGATTTAGGTTATTAGAAAATGGTGACCTAGACTATAGTTGCATGAACCTCATAGAAAGATCTTTATACTTTTGTGCTCACATATTGTTTGAAATGCTACATAATGCTATGCCTTTTGTGCAATTTGATGCCTTAGCATAGGGTTGCCTTATGTATGCTTAAATTTAGTTACTTGACTCCCTAAAATTAACTTTGACTTTTGACTCTCCCTGACAAATAAACTTCCTAAACCTACTCTCAACGACATGTGAAATCTACACTTATCATCGTGGGTTTAATTCTTTAGACTCTATGTCTAATCTGTGAAAATCTCATCAAGGTTTTGATTTCATAAACCAAAGAAATTTGTGTGGCACATAGACACCTGTATTCTGGATTTCCTGGCAAAAGGCCTTCGGGCTAAGGCAAGCATATCGCATAAATCTCACTACGAGACCAGTTATGCTTACCTGGGGATTTCTGGGATGAGTGATAAACTATGGTCAACATACACAAGTTTCTAAGGTAAATGGGTCAATTTACCTTGACGTGTCAACGATTCCAAATGGTAATGCGTTACCAAATGGAACCATCCTTTTGTATCTTAAAAATCCTTGAATCATTGAACCGGTTAATCATCAAAGTTTAAATACTTTCTCATTCTTAACCTAAATAATATTCCTGTCAATATTAAACCTATCCTACAATTCAACTCTTACATTTAAACGCTTAACGTGTAACGTGTAACAGTATTGAACTCGGCATCTCATGTAACTATCTTCTTATCTTGACCAACGTGAACATGGATTTCAATAGACCCAAAGATATTGAGAATCTAAACCGTATGTCTTTAGAACTTTAAACCGTTACCTATGGTTCTCAAGTCTTCTTAAGGATGTGTCCCATAACTAAGAACATGCAAAGCCGTAGATGGAATTCCTACATCTCGGGATACTTTGCTAATTGAATATTAACCTTGTTATTTATAAGTGGTCACCCACCTCAATGATCGAATAAACTAATTATAACTATGTTACCACTTATAGGTACGCGTGTCTTCAAGAAAGCTATGGTTGATCTCATATTCTGAGAAGTCCATGTATTTTCTTTCGATCGAATGTTCACATCTCATTATGGTGTTGAATAATTCATGTCCTTGATTTCGTCTTCCCGATTTAAACCATTCAGGATTTGAACACTACAACAAATTTCTGTTATCTTGAACCTTGATCTTAAGCTGGTAATCATGATTTTCTCTTTTGCTACATTGTTGTAACTTGAAATTTCTTGAAATTCTAAATTGATATTCTTTTCTTTTCACTGTTTTGTCAAACTTCGTACCGTCTGCACCATAGGAGATATAAGGGTTTGTAAGTCAATCTATGACTAAGAACGCCCATACCTCCTAAACAATTCTAACTCATCAAAACAGGGGTGATTCCCTTACTTTGATGATTCTCTATTCGTTTTGATAAATGGTTTCCAATTGTGTATTTTATGAAATTTCATCCTTTGGATTGGAGTGATTACCTCATCTTGAGGATTGACTCCAAGTATTCTCTTTGGAATGGCTTTTCACAAATGACATGACCTCACCAAAATAGGATTGAAACCCGTACTTTGGTGACAAATGTTAATCTTTGATGTTTCCTTGTTATTATGAAGCTCAATCATCAAGATAGGCGTGAATTCCATACCTTGATGATAATTTTATTTTTATGGATTGTATTCTCTCAAATAAAACGATCTCATCAGAGTAGGAGTGAATTCTGGATTTTGATGAAGAAGTTCATCCTGTTATATTTTGTTTTTGTAAAACTTCATCGTAAGATAGGAGTGATTTTCCTTACCTTAATGGTGAGTTGTCTCGTCTTATTTCTGTGGATCCTCAACAATGTGTTGGGATCGAACTTTTTGTTTGGAAGGTTAGTGGTCATACCTTGAGAGTACACCATCAAGTTAGGGGTGAAAACCACACCTTGATGACCATTCTCATTTCTTGATCTTCAACTTACCATGGTTGTAACCAAGTGACGAGAAGCATGTAGTAACTTGACGGGTGAAACAATGTTAGTGTTTTGACCTATCAAGCCACAGCATGATCTCTGAACTTGAAAGAAGACTCGATCGTTTTAGGTTGATTTTGATTCCAAGCTTGAAGCATTTAAATTCTTAAATCGATTTCTTTATCTTCATGTTTTGACTCGATCTAACTACATCGAACCATTTATTCCTTACTTATCAACTTTCATTTTGAGATATCATCAACACCTGATTACGTGATGATAGTCTTCCTAAACAATCTTTTGTCAAATAAAGATATTATCAACTTGTGATTATGTCTCTCTAGTCATACGAATGTTCTCGACTGTACTTACGAGATTGATGAATTACGTATGCAATCGGCATTTGACAATTTGTTACCTTGTAAAACATGGTTACAAATACCTTTCTTATTGACTGTGTCATTTCTTGAATCGTTTTAGAATCCTTAACCTTGAAAATCATTAGAAATCTATTTTGGATTTGAACAACAAGACTTTAAAAGAGAAGTTCTGGAAAGAGTTACCAGCAAAGAAAGGAATTACTTTTGAGACTGAGTTATTTGGAGCCAAAACATTCTTAATATATGTTGAACCCGTGTTCAGCAAAGATGGGGAGAAAATTTGTGTTAATTACATGGGCATGGAAATCACTGATCAGGTGAAAAAGAGAGAAAAGATGGCAAAACAAAGGGAAGAAATAGCTGTGCAGAAGGCCAAGGAGACAAAACTTAATAAAACTGTTCATATTACAAAGGAAACGATGAGAGCAAAACAAATGCTAGCAACCATGTCACACGAGATAAGATCTCCATTATCAGGGGTCGTTAGCATAGCAGAAATTCTATCAACAACAAAACTTGATAAAGATCAGAAATAACTTTTGAGTGTCATGTTGTCTTCTGATGATCTAGTCCTTCAACATATTAGTGACATTCTTAACCATCAGTGTGAACTCATTCCAAGATCTTCGCATAGCGTATTGTTCTTAGACCAATGGTTGGTCAAAGAAGAAATACATATTCACAAGATATGTGTTAAGGTCGTTCATATGATGACGTTTGGGATTCTTAAAATTCCGACGGTTAACATTTCTTACCATTGTTGGTCTTTTATAGATATCTAAACATCACCTTACCATGAAATTATATTCTGGAAGTTGTGATTTATAAGTATAATATACGATGGTAACTCGGCATCGTTTTCCAACATTTCATCTCAAAACGTCTCACATTTCACTGATAGGTTCAAATTGGCATGCATTATGCCAAGAATCTTGTAAGATTCCATCAAGTGAAACATTTCATCTGTAATTAAACGTCAATCACTATTAGTTTGAACACTTATCTTTCATTTTAACTCTTTTGCTCATTTAAGTTCATTCTAAATTTCGAAACGAAATTCTTTAAAGTAGGGGAGACGGTAACATCTTGTATTAACGTTCATTGTTAATCAACGTAAAAGCTTATAATGATAACTAGGAGCCACACACTTTAGACTCTCTTTTTACCTCTAATTGCTCTGCCATTGCACATAAAGTAAACACTAAAGTAGTCAGCTTAATCGATGGTGAATTTTCTTCTTTTAATACCTTATCAAAACCTGAAAGTTCTCCAAGTGTCCTCATCTTTTCGTCTCAGCCTTCTCGTAAACAAATTTCGGGACGAAATTTCCTAAAGTAGGGGAGACTGTAACATCCCGTATTTTACGACGCGATAATAATAATAATAATAATAATAATAATAATAATAATAATAATAATAATGATAATGGTAATAAATAATAATAATAATAATAATAATAATAATAATAATAATAATAATAATAATAATAAATAATAATAATAATAAAGTCCAGGGGCCAATCCTGTCAATTTTGAAACTTAAAATGAAAGTTTCTAACATAAAATAATAAAACTCAAACCGCAGGGACCATTATTGTAAATTAAAAATTTACAACCCAACCCCCCGGCCCCATTTCCCCCTCGGTTTTCCGGCGAAAGGTCGGCGAAGCTCCGGCGAGCTCTCCGGCGAGCCCCAAACGCCCATTTCACGCGGTTTTAATTCGAATTAAAGCCCCCGACACCCTCTCGACCGAGATTCGAACACAAGGACCCACACAATTCGAAAAATGAGCTCGTTTACGCGTGCAACCACCGAACCCGCGTACCCGTTCAAAATCAAATTTGAATTGAGCTCTTCCGCTCAAATTACACCTAAATAATAGAGGGTAAACCTCCATAATCGAACACACAAACTTCCTGCAATCCCATTTTGATCAAACACACACACATACATCGAAATCACTCATCGTCTTCATCGCGGACCTGCAACTCAAGTAAAAACCAATCTCCATTCGATTTTAATTAAAATTGATAAGGGGCATTTGATCTCGATCAACATCTGAAGCTTCCTGTCAATTTAATTCGAATATCATCAACATTTACCCAGTATTCGATTGGAGGCAACAACCGCGACTGTACTTGAGCTGGTTCTCGATCGAATCTACACCAAAACGGGTAATTAAACATACCATTCTGTTCGTTTTTACAAGGGGAATCAAAGCCCCATGGTTTAAACCATTAACACCATCGAATTGGTGTTCAATTTTAGGTATGAACGATCTAGGGTTCTTAGAAATTGGGGAGGAACTGTAATTGATGTTTAAAAGATTTAAAAACCCATTCTTAAACGCGGCTGAGGCCTTGGTTCACTGGTTTGGAGCGTGTGCGTGTAAACAGGAGGTCCCGGGTTCGACCCCGGGCACCCTCTTATTTTTTTTAATAGGCTTTTTAAGCCTTTAAAAATTACAGAAAAATCTCTAAAAATTATAAAAATATTTTTCCAAACATTAAAAATTTTTAAAACCATTTAATTACTTTCTGAAATGTATCTTCACATTTTAATTATTTATTTATTATTCCTATTATTATCTTTTAAGAATAATATATATATAGTTCATATTTTTATTGATTTAAATATTGTTAAACTTATTAAATCATTAATTGTTTATATAACAAGTATAAATTATCATTAAAACATGCCTATTTTATTTAACCATTAAACTTTATTAATATAAACATTATTTTTATTTCGCATCTTTATAAAATACAAGAATATTGTTACCAAGAAAATTAATTGATTTTCAATTGTTAAATATAATTTCACAATTACTTACAAACGTAATTTATTATAGAATATACTTTCACAATTAATTTTGATTATTAAATTATTATCGGGTAATACGTTATTGTAACGATATTTATTACAAAGAATATATACAAAATATATTTAAACATTATCCGATATTAAACCTAATTTCATTGCTAGGTTAAAACACTTAAAAGACATATTTCTTTCGAATAAATATAATATACAAAACCTCAAAATCCTAAAACCCTAGTTCACGTCTAATTGTTAATCTTATTATCGTACTTTAATCTTGTAATAAATATGTTTAGGTGCCTTGTAAAAGAATTCGTTGGAACGTCGTTTAATTCTTATTATCACCTTATACACCTATACGTCAAGTGAGTATTTCTATACCCATTTTATTATTTCACACACTTTTGGGTGAAACATGTTACCGTATAAACGTTATACTTGTAAACACGTTTGATTCTTGTAAACTTATGGCAATTTGCTTGTGTGTTGTGATTAGTTGAATCTTGTAGCTACCATGTAATGTCGAATATATGTACAATCATTAACTATTGCTAGCCTGGCGACGTCATAGATCTATGGGCCTGACAAGCCTGCTTGGTTGATCCAAGTACACTTAGCTAATCGTATATACTTTTAACGTTAATAGAATATTAACGTCGTTTGATACTTGTAAAACATTGTCAAGGTTTGATTGTGCATTCTGTCTTACATCCCTAGTTACCTTGTTCTCTAATTTACAACATGAATTGCCATCTTTTATATACGTATGTATGAAAAACAATAGAATGCTCACCAACAATATGTTGACCTTTTATTTTTAACATGTTTCAGGCAATAGCGTTATGTGGCTGTGAACAATCGTAACTCTCACGCCTCGACGATTCCGCCGTCAAGGTTGGGGTGTGACAGCAAGCACCACCGGCGCAAGCACCCTCACCACCACCGTCTCTCTCCCTCACCCTCACCACCACCGCAAGCACCACCGCCAGCCAGAAATAATCACCGCCGACCACCACCACCGCAAGCACCACCGCCACCGCAGATCTGAACCGCCACCGTAGATCTGAACCACCACCGCAAGCACCACCGCAAGCACCACCGCAAGCACCACCGCCCGTCACTCCACCTTCACGTCTGACCCGTGGTCAGACTATGGTTGAGGTCTGACCGGGTAGGCGCTCCGGTCAGACTTGATCTCCGGTAAGAGCCTCGCAACCAAACAGCCCTTATCTAACCGAGTCAGACGCTCGCGTCTGACCAGGCTCGGTCAGACGCAACCAAACAGGGGCTTAGTGATTCAAGTTAGCTAATATCTCAAATGAAAAACTATGTTTTGACATTAAAAACATAAATAATAGGCCCTAGATAGAAATTGAGTTGCTAAAAATACTCCTGTTGCTATGATAACAATATGTTTAAATTTAATTAGCGTGGTTAAGAAAATAGAAAATGTATTCTACCAAGTGATAACTTTGGGGAGAACAATACAAGAAGGATACAAAACACACAAGTGAGAAATTTAGGGAGAACAATACAAGAACGGTACAAAACACACAATGCTTGAACTTTTAGTTATGTTGTTTATGGAATGTAAACTTCGTTTGTTTTGGATATGTCTTTAATTCATATTCATTTATAGGTCGTCTTAATATTAAGTCGCGACTAAACATGTTTGCGCTTGCTATAATTAATTGGGAGATTAGACATTCTAATTCTATGATTTTAAAAAACAGTTTGTAAGTTAAAAACAATGTTCATATGTTTGTGTTATGTCCTCCTTAATGGTTCATATGTAATATGTGCATTTGGTTGCAAATTATGACAAACGGTTCAAATGATTCATAAGCACCCACCACTTGATTTTCCCTCTTTATAAATGTCTTCATTAAAGCCTAAACAACTTTGAGGAATAGTGCACGGTGGCTACAAGAGCATCGTCGGATATATATACAAACCGGTTGGGGTTTTATGAGGGGTGGCGATGAATGCATTGACAAAGTTAATACATAAGAAAAAAGAGAGCGATATTCGAGGACAACCTTGGACCTGTATAAATTAATGCACGAACAATACATTTTCTTATAAATCTCCACGACATCCACGAAGGAAATGATAAAGAATGCACAAGGAACGTATGTTGAAGGACTAAAGTGTTCACAAATGGAAAGAAATGCATAGTTTCTAAAGAAAACCCAAACCTAAACGATGATTATCTCAGAGTAAAGTAAATAAAGTTCCAAGACAACGTTGTGTATAAGTAAAATCATTGGTTTCAAAGAAAACTTGACCACGTAAATATACTCTAGTGAACTATATAACCAGAACTAAACATTTTATATATGTTAGAAAGACACAATATTTATACACTAAAGTACGTCACTAACTGACTTAAAGATATAACATTGATGTTTGAATAACAAATTCCACCAACGAGCTCAATAACCTGTATTTATACGAGGTGTTATTTACAACATGTAACTAGGTTGATTTTATTACGTGTTACGTGATAGAAAACTTTGACACATCAATCTCCAACAATCTTCCTTACATTACTCGTATCAATTTGTAGATTTATCTACTGCTCTTTTTGGTAACCTTTGACATATACTTGCATATTGAAATATTATCACTTGAAAATTTCAAAATCTACACTATAATATGTCATAGAACCATAAAAGTTCTAAATACTCATGATAAAAAGTTATAATATGGCCCCTGAAAATCATAACATGATCAATTAATATTTTGTTAAACTTACTACCCGAACTTGTAATTTTTTTATTTACTTTTTTTCCCTCTCAATCATATTTTGATAAGTATCCCACTCATAAGAATTTTCTTTTCCTTCTCATTGTCACGTTTAAATATGAGTTCGTACAAATTCCAAGTATACAATTGTGACAAATTTATTTTTATCAACTTTTTAATGTAAGTTTCGCTTTAAACGAAGCTGTTCATGGTAATATAAACCCGTTACAACTTTCTTATGTTTTTTCTCTTTTTTTTCCCTAACTTTTTTATAAATGTTTTCTATTATTTTAATTAATTATATTTACAATGAATGTTATCAACGACATTCAAGTTTCATTTTTCTTACATTCAACGAGCGAATTTACGCCAACGTTTCAACGTTATACTTTTCACCATTATCCCCTTATCTCAACGCAAGTGTCTTAAGCTCTTAATAACAGTTATGTTAACATAGGTCTAGCACTTGTAATACATGGGTGGGTGGTAGGGGTGCAAACGAGCTTAACCACTCGCGAACTACTCGAGATCGGATCGATAAAAAGCTAGAAATGAGCCGAGTTTTATCGAGCCCGACCCGAGCCGAGCTTGAGCTTGAATAAAAGCTCATTTAATTATAGAACCCGAGCTTCACGTATCGAGCTCGAGCCGGCTCGCGAGCCAAACGAGCTTTATATATATATAATATAACTTTAATTTATTAACAGTATATAAATAATATATATTATATATAAAGCTATGATAAAAAATTAAATAATACGTATAATGTTATTTATAATATACATACTTATAAATATATATCAAAATCAAATAAAAAATATTAAAAATAATATTTTAATAAATAAACGAACCAAGCCTGAGCCGAGCTCGAGCTTGAAATAGTATTTGTCGAGCGTTGCTCGAGTTTTAAAAACAAAGTTCGAAACGAGTCGAGCTCGAGCTCGAGCTCTCCTAACTCATCACGAGCCGAGCTCAGGTCCATACTAGCTCGGGCTGGCTCGGCTCGACTAGTTTGCACTCACACGGTGGGTGGTGTAACAAAGTTGTTTTGTTTTTTAGTTAATGGACAAATCTAGGGTTTTCTTCAACACACCTTAACGGCCCAAATCCACCATCCACAACACATCAGAGTCAAATTCTTCCCTCTTTTAATCAAATCATCTCAAAATCATTCAATTCGCTTCACAGGTCAACACAATTTCCCTCGATTCTTCAATCCTACAGTCAAATTCTTCACCTTTTAATCTTTCTTCTTCGATTCAGGAACTCTCGTACGAAATTGCGTTGAACGGAGATGGACGGAAGTCAACCCTACAACCCTCGCACCGTTGAAGAGGTTTTCAGAGATTTCAAGAGTCGTAGAGCTGGCATCATCAAAGCCCTTACTACTGGTCGATCCTACAAACCCTTTGATTCGTTTCAGTTTTGTTGTGCTCGAAGCGAATTTACTTAAAAGTGTTGAATTTGTTAATTGGGTTGTTCTAATTTTTTTGTTCTTTTTTTTTGGGTTTTTGGCAGATGTTGAGGAGTTTTATCAGCGGTGTGACCCTGGTTAGTCTTCTGTTTAGCCGTTTTTTTCATGTTTGATTGTTTGAAGCAACTTAAATAGGGTTTAACAGTCCTATAATGTGATATCATCTGAAAAACCCTATTAATAAGCATTTTTTAGCAATTTGTACGTTAATTGTACCAATTTCATGGTGATTGCTACTGTGGATAGTTTAGACGAAAGGGGAATTTCATTGATATCATTAAATACTGATAAAACAGAAGAATTTTTGTACGGACTAACCGATATCACTTCTGTGAAATTGTATAATTTTAACTCTTAAGAAGTCGTGAGGATGGAACTTGTTGCTACTTTTTACCTAAACATCCAAAATTAGGAACTGTTGCAGTTTCCGTGTAGGGGTAGAAATCTGTTCTTTTTTTTATATATTAAGTTGCTACAAAACATTTTGTACAATAATCCTGTCAATTTGATGAAAATTGTTTTTTTTTGGATAGTTTTGAATGAAGGGAAATTTCATAGATATTGTTGAATACCGATGAAATAGAAGAAGTTTTGTGCTGCGAAAGCATACACTTCAGTGATAGTTATATAATCTCAAAGGGTCCTGAGCATGGAAATTGTTACTTTTTTCCTGGACATCCAAAAATAGGAACTGTTGTGATTTCCATGGATGGGTGTGGGTAGGAATTTGTTTATCTTTGATTATAAATTGCTGTCTAACTTTCAGTTCATTAATTATATTATTTCATGAAACTTGCTACATTGGATGGTTTTGACTAAGGTAAGTTTCATAGACGTCAGCGAGGCCTATAATTAGAAGTTCGTAAGGCCAATCCAAATTCCAATATCAATTCGGTAAAGATAATATAATCTCAAAAGTCGTGAGGATGGGAAGTGTCGCCGTTTTTTACTCAGACATCCTTAAATAGGAACCACTGCAATTCCTATGTTGGGCGGGGTTAGAAGTTTGCTGTTCTTTGATTTTAAATTTCTCATTAACTTTTTGTACATGTCTAGCGAACCAACAATATAAAATCTTTGATTGATTCAGCTGGAGGTATTATAATTGTAACGAATCTTGGAATGTTATGTGTAATTTAAAATGTGAAGCGCTGAAATCAAGGTTTCCTTATGATATAAGTGTAAGTTTAGAACAAAATTTGCTATTTACAGCTGCAGATCCTACTTTCTGGGTTAAAACTGCATACATACGAGTACAGTGACTGGATATACATATCGTCAATAATGGTTTCATAGTCAATACAATTGCGTCATATCTTTTTGTGTGCATTTGCGTCATATTCTTATTCAGCTTTGCAAGTTGCAATAAATTCCACAACGGTTGTGTGTATGTGCAGCGTGTGCCTGTCTGTCGTGATTTCTTTTAACACCATTTTTGTTTCTCTTTATCATAAATGTCTGAAACCAGCTTAATTGTTTCAGGCTATTACGATTTTTGGGTTAAACTATCAACCTATTTGCAATGTATTTCCCTAATTACCTGGAAGTTACTACTTACTAGGATGATTTTATTTATTTTGGTGTCATAAATTGTGGTTCTTTATTTTTTTAACCATTTTAATGTTGTCCGTGCTTCAAAATAATAATTGTACCTGCTATTAAGCATCCTTTTGTCAAGATATAGTTACTAGTCAAGGATGTTACTGGGGTTCAGCTGGCTGAATTACAGCTCTTCACTTTATTAAAGTAATTAGAGGGCTCATCTGTTAATGAGTTTACCTCTTTTGTTTTCTTTTTCTTTTGCTCTGTTAGCACTCGCATCATTCTAGGACGGGTGCTTCCTAAGGTAGTTTTTGGCAACGTGTTTGTTTTTTATGTTTTAAAAAAGTGTGATCTGGTTAGAATCAGTGTTTGACCACTTACGCTTTCAGGTAACCAAATTAGTTAACAAATTGATTTAGACACTAGTTATAAATCTCAAACATGAATTTTATGTTATCATGGTGAAGGTTTATAAAAGTGTTTTATAGCATTCATGTGAGGTCAAAGTTTCAAACTTCATAAAATGCTTGATAAAATCTCTAAACCGCTAAACCTGCTGTATGGTAGTCGCTGAAAGGTAGCTCTGACTTAACTGCTACTTGAAAGAGTCAAAGAAATTTCTGTTTGTGTCAGAAAATGTTAGATGGAGTTCATTGTTATCTGCATTTAGTAATTATTCTCCATTTTTAGCATATGTAGTGACTCCGTCGTAAATCTTTCTCCGGATGTTTCTATGCTTATGGAATTTTGTTTCTACCTCTACATATATCTGTGTATGATTTTGCAGTATATATTTTTATAATTCATTCTCCCTTCTCCTTTCATGGGTTAATTGCATCAACGTGTTACATACGTCCACCTTTTTTCCAATCGTGCACAACTTACTCTACTTTCTACTGTTGTATTTAACATACTTGTATTTTTATGCATTTGTATGAAAAGTTAACTCTTTTTGTTGGATTACAGAAAAGGAAAACTTGTGTCTTTATGGACTTCCTAATGAGCAGTGGGAAGTCAATTTGCCTGCTGAAGAAGTACCTCCAGAGCTTCCGGAGCCTGCATTGGGAATCAACTTTGCTAGAGACGGCATGCCAGAGAAAGACTGGTTAGCTTTAGTTGCTGTTCATGGTGATGCATGGCTTCTGGCTGTTGCCTTCTATTTCGGGGCTAGATTTGGTTTTGACAAAGCTGATAGGTACTTTCTTCGATTATTATCTTTTTCTATTCAATTGATTTTTCATATTATGGAAATTAAAAGAAACTTTGCTTGAATGCAACTTTTTATATTTCTTGTTCACCAGGAAGCGCCTGTTTAACATGATAAATGATCTCCCAACAATTTTTGAAGTTGTGTCAGGAGTGGCTAAGAAGCAAGTGAAGGAGAAGTCATCTGTGTCAAACCACAGCAGCAGCAAGTCAAAGTCAAACTCTAAGGTTCCTGTCTCTATTCCAATTTTTTATGCAGGGTTTTTCCTCCAGGGAAATTAAAAAACAAAAAGTAAAGTTAATGGTGGCAATTTCTACCCGTTCACTTATGAATGACTCTATTCAGGCTATGTTTTAGCTTTGATGGGTCAAATGGATAAATCACTCATATTTGCTAGAAAGGAAGCAGGCTTAAGACTGTAAAAATTGTATCGTGACACTATATTTTCTGAGATCATATTTACTCTCAAGTTACCTATAAAAATGTTAAAAATAGGAAAAAAAGGGTTATTTGGGTCTGCCAAACCCAACCTGTTCTAATCTAACAAGAAATTACCTGTTTTGAACCGATTCAGTTTGACCAACTAATTTTGCCACCTGTATGTTTCATGATCAGCTGCAAGCTGCTGACTTTAAAAAAAATGTTTTCTTGATAGGCAAAAGGGTCTGAACCTAAATATCCAAAAGCTTCAACACCAAAAGAAGATGATGAAGAGGGTTTGGATGAAGAAGATGACGAGGAACATGGGGACACATTATGTGGTTCATGTGGCGAGAATTATGCAGCTGATGAGTTCTGGATCTGCTGTGATATATGTGAGAGATGGTTCCATGGGTCATGTGTCAAGATAACACCAGCAAGAGCGGAACATATCAAGCAGTACAAATGCCCGGCTTGCACCAACAAAAGAGCACGCCCGTAAATGCATTGTGTCACAGGTAAGCCAGAGAAGGAAGAATGTTTTAGGTTGTTTTAATTTGGTTCTGTTTGATTTAACTAATCATTAGTTGTTATGAACAAAATGGAACTTAAACTGGTTCTAGAGACAGGGTTGCAGGGTTTAAATGTGCATTTCATTGAATTTAGCGTGACAGGTTCTTAATTTTTAGTTTTTAAGTAGAACTTTTTCTTTGTTATAATGGAAGATTTGATTTTATGGGCTTCTTAGATTTGGCGGACTTCAGTCTTCAAGAATGCGAGCATATTTGCTTGTTTTTTCATTTAACAAATTGTATTAGGTTGAGCCTCAGCTCACCTAAAGCTTGAGCTCGGCTTGTTTAACCAAAGAGAGTTCAAACTCAGTTTGGTTTTATTTAAGTGAGCTCAATCGCAACTCATTTAGAACTCTATTTCTAAAACTTCAGCTTAACTGTAGTAGTTTTTTAAACTTGAACTCGTCTTACTTTTTGTAGTTATTTAAAATAATTCTTTTCGTGTTTGAAAACTTTCATTGAAAATTTCCTATGTATATAAAGGATCTGGGAGAAGTAATCATGTACATGATGATTGTTAGCGGCTATATGCTCTCTCTGTGTATATTTTCTTGAATTTGTCTCGTTTGAAGTTCTTATCATGAAATTGGAGAACACTTTAGCCATTTTGATAAAATAATTTTGTCATGGTCGTTGATTGGACCATTAGACCGACTTGGACGCACTTGTTGGAGCTCAACGACGACGATGAATCCATAACAAGAAAATAAATAATATGTAGTGCATGAGAGGAAGTGAGCGTGAAAAAGTATGCAAGTTGAGAATGTATGAGAAAATATCGGTGTGAAAAAACATATAAATTGGTTATATATTCATAAGAAAATATAATCAAATTATCTTTTTTCTTGTTCGTGACCGGTTGCCGACACGCATTGAGCTACAAAAAAGAGGCGTTCCTGTTCAAGATGTCTCGTGCGCCTGCTGTGATTCAGATGCAGAAACAGCGCTGCATTTATTCTCCGGCTGTGCGGATGCAGTTGAGGTGTGGAGTCGTCTTAGCTCTTGGTGCCGTCTTGGGCCTTTTTTCGCGTTTGATGTTGCTGACATTCTTCAGAGTATGGACTCGCATCCAATGTCGAAGAATCAAAAATACATTTTGAGAGGTATTGTTTATACCACGTTGTGGGCGATTTGGAATGAGCGAAATAACCGGATTTTTAATCGCATCCAATGTCGAAGAATCAAAAATACATTAGATGGTCTTCCCGAACAGGCCTTTTATTTGGTAGGTAACATCGATGAAGCTACGGCGAAGGCTATGAACTTAGAAATGGAGAGCAATTTGAAGAAATGACCTTAAATCTTTGTGTACTGACCCCTAATCGAATAGTTTGGGATTCAGAAGTGAAAGAAATCATTTTATCTACTAATAGTGGACAAATTGGCGTATTACCAAATCACGCTCCTATTGCCACAGCAGTAGATATAGGTATTTTGAGAATACGCCTTAACGACCAATGGCTAACGATGGCTCTGATGGGCGGTTTTACTAGAATAGGTAATAATAAAATCACTGTTTTAGTAAATGATGCAGAGAAAAGTAGTGACATTGATCCACAAGAAGCTCAACAAACTCTTGAAATAGCGGAAGCTGCTTTGAGAAAAGCTGAAGGAAAGAGACAAACAATTGAGGCAAATCTAGCTCTCCGACGGGCTAGGACACGAGTAGAGGCTATCAATGCCATTTCATAACCAATCGGTGCGTCCGAATAATCATCGATTTATACACCCTATATTTGGATTTGGTTGTTTTGTTTGACTTGATTCTGTCGATTAAATACAATCAAGCGCAATCATATTTTGATGCAACGAAAAAGAAATAGAAAAGATACAAAATCAATATTACTAAGTTCATAGCCTTCGTCGTAGCTTCATCGATGTTACCTACCAAATAAAAGGCCTGTTCGAGAAGACCATCTAATTCTCCGGAAAGGATTAATTGAAAGCCTCTAATTGTTTCTGCTAAACCAACATATTTTCCCGGAGAACCCGTAAATACTTCTGCTACGAAAAAAGGTTGTGATAAGAAACGCTCAATTTTTCGCGCTCTTGCTACGGTTAAACGATCTTCTTCGGATAATTCGTCTAATCCAAGAATAGCTATAATATCTTGAAGTTCTTTGTAACGTTGTAAAGTTTGCTTAACCTCTTGTGCAGCCTAGTGAGCTTTTGGAGAATATCAAGTCGATTGCTTTCTTTTGGATACGTCATAGAGCTAGATTAAAATCTATAGACTGGAAAAAATGGTGTACTTATCCGTTAGACTTGATGTAATTGGTGGTTTGTTTTCTTGCCCGGGGGTCCTTGCTTTAAGGACCACCTGTTGGCGTTTTTTGTGAATGAAGTTTACTTTGCAAAAAAAAAATCAAATTATCTTTTTTCCAAAAAACATTAAACACTAGTTTTCGTTAATGACTACCTTTTCCCCTTGTATGTGGGTGACCCGATTTAACATCTCATCCTACAGTACCACGACCAAAAGAGATGGGGTCAGACAATGGCGGCCATATGTATAATTGAGGAGTGGCCTTCGCTTTCCCTCAACTTGTTGTGGGTAGTGTAAATTTTTTTATAGTTTTATATAAAAAGAAACTTACGGTTTTACGTTACCCCTGAGAAGAAGTTACGTTACCCTTAAAAAAATTATAAACTCAACACTTCATAGAAAGTTTTAAATTTTATAAATAAAAATCTAATAATTTATAGAGTTAATCTCGGTTTTGGTCCCTGTGTTTTGCAAATTGACTCCACTTGAGTACCAACGTTTATTTTGTCACCATTTGAGTACCAAATTTTAAAAAAGTTGTCTGTTTCAGTCCTTTTGACTAACGGTGTTAACATTTTCTGTTAGATTTTTTTAAAAAGACCAAAATACCCCTAAGGGCTAAAAATATCACCTATCTCCACTACATACCACACACCACCACCCCTAACCTCTCAAACAAACCCCACCACCACCGGAGCATCATCATCGGCGCCGGCCTCTCCGGCCTAGCCGCCGCCGTCCAATTTGACCATACCGTGGCTGCAATGGAGCATGATGTCCGGCGACCGCAGGCATCTGCTGCAGTGCAGCCACCGGAACATACGACAGAAAGTGATCGGAATTGGGGCGACCCTGATGGAGAAAATGAGCCGGCACCGGAGAACTCGCAAACAGATGATCGGTGGCGGAATCTCTGACGTTGTCGGGTCCAGCGCTACCGGAAGAAAGACCCTACATACGTTTCAAATAAAGCCTGTATTTTTGCAGATGGCTAGCAACGTTTTCTCGGGTCAACCCGTCCACACTCATGAGCTGCATTATGGTCTTGGGTACGGCGTTCTTGATCCCTAAGTGGGCCACCGCATCCACAAACCTCTTGTGAAGCTGTGGCGTCCACACGAGCCGCGGGCGCTTTAGGGTTCAAGCCGGCTCATCGGCGCCGGCGCCGGCCAGTTCAGGGGAGTCGAATTCGCCGGAATTGTGTTGGGAAGAAATCGGTGTGGGTGGCTGGTGGTGCTGAAGTGAAGAAGTTGGGTTGTGGTTGTTTGGGGTCCGGATGTCGAAGGCGATTGCGAGATCAGGGGTGATTATGGTTTGAAATAAGGGCATAAGGTCCTCCGGCGACGGCAGCTCATCCTCCTACTTTGAGAACCAATTGGACTGATCATCTTCTTCCCTCATTTCTATAATCGGATTGAAGACCCGATTAATTGTTTGCTGATGGAGATCAGCAGTTGTTGTTGTTGTCGCAGATGTTGGATCAAAGGAAGGCTCTCAATCTAGAAAGATTCGAGTTTTTACTTGTTAGAAAGAGAAAGAGAGAGAGAGAGGACGGCGGCGGCTAGGCCGGAAAGGCCGGCGCCGATGATGATGCTCCGGTGGTGGTGGGGTTTGTTTGAGAGGTTAGGGGTGGTGGTGTGTGGTGTGTAGTGGAGATAGGTGATATTTTTAGCCTTTAGGGGTATTTTGGTCTTTTTAAAAAAATCTAACAGAAAATGTTAACACCGTTAGTCAAAAGGACTGAAACAAACAACTTTTTTAAAATTTGGTACTCAAATGGAGACAAAATAAACGTTGGTACTCAAGTGGAGTCAATTTGCAAAACATAGGGACCAAAACCGAGATTAATCATTACCCATTATCAAACAACATAAATAATCATTACCCATTATCAAATAACATAAAAACTCAAAATACCCGTTACCTAACCCAATGCAATAATAATTAATAAGCCCAAAAATAAAAATTATATATATACCAATTATTTGTATGCATTGTAAGTTGTATTATGTGCTTTATGGGATGTACCATTTTTTAAAAAAATCTTTAACCTTTTAATTTTAACCCAATACTTTTACATCTTTTATAAATTAACCTTAATATTTTTTTTACTTTCAGCTTTGATCCTATCTACTTTTCAAAATTTACAAATTTTCTGTTATATGTTTCGGTCTAAATTTTAAAAGTTAACACGCTGCAACATGCGTGCGTGGTTTAACATTTTTTCACTTATTTTTCTTATTTTAACGGTCACGTCATAACGCGCTGGTCCTAGATCAATATACTTATTGTTTTATTTTTTGCTTATGTAAGTGTATGGTTCAATGTTGTTACGTCTACTTTTCATTCGATTTGTTTTTTTTTTCGTTTTATTGGTTTCTTTAGTGTTGATGATCACTAACGGTGGTGTGCCATTAATATTACTTGTCTTGGTTTTACGCCTCCCGTTATAACACAAGTGAGCTTAATACTAGTATATAACATAATAAAACAATACTTTTTTTTGAATGGTCATAAGTTTTTATTTATTCTTTTATGCAAAAAAAAGGAAAAAGAAGAAAGAAAATAAAATAATTGATGTTTCATTTGTTTTTTGTTTAAAAACCTTGACAACTTGTATTAAAACCTTATGAATGTTGTTAGAATGATAAGAGCATGACTCATATTCAAACTTCTATAAAAATTTATTAAAATTTAATTTTAAAAGTAAATGATAATAAAATAAAAATAGATTATATAAAGTGTATATGAATCTACTATGAATGCTCTACTATGGTTATTTGTTTATCACGGGCATTTTATGTTTAATTTAATGATTTTAGTTATTTTTTAAACTTGAAATTTAGAGAACATAAATCGTTTTGTTGTTAAAAGAAAACATCAAAAGATGAATACGCATACGGAACACTATAAAATATAAGTTTTTTTATTTGTTTTGGTATTGTATTTTTGTTAACAATTCAATGTAATTTAATTACGTCTATTCCGACCCGATCAGACTCGACTCAATCGAACAACCTAAAATTTTTTATTTTGTTTCATTAGAAGCTAATTATAAAAAATAGTAACCCCATAGGAAATAAATCCTAGTTCCGCCACTATATGTACGGAAATTTTTTTTACGTTAGATCCACCACTGCCGCTTAATGTGGCCCAGAAGCAAAATGACTGCCTTCGTGCTAGTCACTAAGGGGGTGTTTGTTTTTTGTTAGAAGCACTTCCTGGGCACTTTTGTCTGCGCGGCGTAGACCACGCACAGACCTTGTGCTCTGCAGATTGTTTGTTTTCTAGAAGACATTTCATTAAAAAAACGTCTTTCTGACGTCTGCGTGGAGAAGACTTGGAACCCTCACTTCTCACCTCTTCTAACATCTTCTTGGCCATCTTTGCTGCGGTCGTCTTTGCGCCGACCATCTTTGTGCCGCTGGCTGTCGCTGCTGCCCGCCTCCCCGCTGCGCCGGTCATACCCTTGCCGACCGACCCTCCGCTGTTTCCCTGCTGCACCGGCTGTCGCTCCTGCCCTCCTCCCCGCTGCGCCGGTCATACCCCTGCCGGCTGACCCTCCGCTATTTCCCCGCTACGCCGGCTGTCGCTGCTGCCCGCCTCCCCGCTCTGCGCCGCTCATACCCTGCCGGCCAACCCATCTGTACTGCACCTTGAAGGTTTGTTTTTTTTTTAACTTTTATTTGATTTATGGTTTATGAACTATGTTTTTGTGATTTGTGATATTTAGATAACAGGCTTTATGATTTAGTTTAGGGTTTTGTTTGATTTGTGATATTTAGATGACATGATTTGTGATTTAGGTTGTTTTTTTTATTTGCAATATTTAGATGATATGATTTGTGATTTAGTTTAGGGTTTTGTTTGGATTGTGATATTAGTAGTATGATTTTTGATTTTAGTTTGTATGATTTTTTATTTTAGTTTGTGATATTAGTAGTATGATTTTTTATTTTAGTTTGTTAAAAAACCAAACAATATTTTTCTTGCAGACTGCAGACGTTTGGTCCAGCTCTTATGCTACAGATGTCTGCAGATATGGTCTACAGACTACAGATGTTTTTCTGTAAGAAAAACAAACAGCATCTAAGACAATCCCTCCCCTCTAAGTGATATTCACGTGAAGCTATACTTATTGTGTAGAGTTAATTACATAAAAACCTTTTGATATTTTGATCTTTAAATGAAGAAAATCATTAAGAGGCTGCAAAGTTATGTACACATAGTAACAAAAAAGGTCTCACATGAATTGATTTTTAATTTTTTAAGAGGATTTAATTACATGGATGGTCCCTATGATATCTTTTAATTTCACTTTTGATCCTTAATTTTAAAAATCTTAATCAATCAATTCGCAAAATACGTTTGCTAAAACCTAGAAACACGAAACCACCATGGCCTGCTAAAACCTAGAAACTAGAATAAGGCTTTGATTCCGCTCGATTCATATCTCGATTCCACTTGAATCACACTTCAGTATTAACACAGCCAAACATCGATCAAATTAGATGAACTAGTTTAGAGTGTTAATGGTGACAATAGCAGAGTGTTTTGGTCGCTGAAATTAGGGCTGTGCTGCTGTGATCACGTGCTTAAGAACAAACGATAACGTTTGCCAACAGACTAAACAAACAAACAAACATACCAGTATATCTCACTCAAGAGCAGGGTCTGAGAGGGATAGGTGGTGACGAGTCTTTCTGATAAAGACGGAGAGAACGCTTGCCAACAGACTAATGGTGGTTATAGTTAGAGGACCTCCCCTATCCTGTTTCCCGTTACCGAAACAGCCGTTAACCAGTTAAACGTTAACTTCCTCATCTACGGTTCATCGAAACCTTAACCGACACGTGTCCACCGCTACATGATCCACTAAACCCTCGTTCCGATGTTCATCGCGCCGCCTCTCCACCCATCGATTTCATCTTATAAATCAACTCACTCTTACACCCTCTTCCCATCGATCATCAACTCGGAGTTCTCACGCTGATTACATGGTTGACGTCACATCGCCGGTGACACCCTCCGCCACCGCCGTCCACCTTTAACCCCACTTCGGTAACTCACTTTCACCCTCAAATTCGATAGCTTTATCGCTCATCGCGAGGTTCTTGATTAGGGTTTTTGTGGGTTTGTTCGTTTGTTGTGAGTTGGGATGGTTATGCTTGTGGTTGTAGCTGATTGATTGATGGATTTGATTGTGTAGGTAAGGTGTTTGATGAAATGTCTCAATAGGATTTGGTGTTGTGTTTGAGTGTTTGTTTTGATTGTTTAAGTTGACTGTTGTGATAAAGTGGCGAAGATGAGTTTGGGGGCTGCAGAGGATGATTCGGGATCGGAGATTCATCTCCCTGCTGACATTGATTGGGAGATGCTTGATAAATCTAAGTTTTTCTTCCTTGGTGCTGCATTGTTCTCGGGTGTGTCGGGGATGTTGTATCCGATTGTCGTGTTGAAAACGAGGAAGCAAGTGCTTGCAAAGGACATGCCTTGCTTGAATCTTGCTGTTTCGATTGTGAGACATGAGGGTTTTAGGGGGTTTTATAGGGGTTTTGGGACGTCGTTGATGGGTACTATTCCTGCTAGAGCTCTTTACATGGGGGCGTTGGAGATGACCAAGAGTAATGTTGGTTGTGTGACGGTGAAGATGGGGTTTTCTGAGGCGAAAGCGGCTGCTATAGCGAATGCTGCAGCGGGGTTGAGTGCAGCCATGGCTGCCCAGTTGGTTTGGACGCCTATTGATGTCGTGAGCCAGAGACTAATGGTTCAAGGGGGTAACAGTGGTCACGCGAGTGGTTTGAGTGCAGTTAGGTACAATGGTGGTATTGATGCCTTTAGGAAGATTATCCAAACTGATGGTGTTAGAGGGTTATACAGGGGATTTGGGATATCAATCTTGACATATGCCCCGTCTAATGCTGTGTGGTGGGCGGCTTATTCCATGGCTCATAGGGCGGTGTGGGGTGGGATTGGTTGTTATTATTTGAAAAAAGAGGGAAATGGTGGTGGTGGAGTTGGGTTTACACCTGATTCAAAGGCGGTAGTGGCGGTGCAGGGGTTGAGTGCCGCCATGGCTAGTGGGTTTTCCGCGGTGGTTACTATGCCTTTGGATACAATCAAGACAAGGCTGCAAGTTTTAGATGGAGAAGGAGGTAACAGGAAGCCGAGTATCGGGCAAACAATTAGGAATTTGGTGAAGGAAGGTGGATTGAGTGCTTGTTACAGAGGATTAGGCCCAAGATGGGCCTCGATGTCTATGTCGGCAACTACAATGATCACCACCTACGAGTACCTCAAGAGGCTTTCGACCAAGAATCAAGATTGCAATTCTATGTTTTGAAGAGTTTCTTCAATACGGTAAAGAAACACCACCTTTGATGACTTAATTTGATCTAGAACTAAGGTTAAAACCAGTCTCATCTGGGAGCAGCCTATGTATCTCTTGACATAGAGGTAAGGCTGCCCTCATGGCCTCATGTCACCCTCTATGAGTGGGATATTACTGAGTACGTTTGTTTGTTTAAAACCAAAAAGGTACAGGTAAAACACAAATAAGAGGAAAAGGGTTTGAAATTGCATTGTTTAAAGCATAGCTGCAAGATCAGTTTTGGCAAGGCTGGTGATATACAAATGTAAATATTGTAGAAATTTAGGTGGAAGCTGTTATGTTGTTATCAAGGTTCATGTTAATGTTCAATAATCTAATCCTTTTGTAATGGTCAATAATCTAATCCTTTGTACGCATACTCGCTTATCTGCACATATACATACACCTATGACTGTGTGCAGACGAAGGCAAGATGGTTCCACGGTGCACCATGGCTCGAGCCGGATGGAGTTGGGTTTGCATAAGCAATGTTAAAAGGGTTGGGCAAAAGTGTTGGTTTGACATCAAATTGGCATACCTGTTGCCGTTATCTGTAGTTTATTTATACATCTGTGAATGTTACTTTCTGAATGGTGACATTAGATGAAGAAATCTACAATAAGAGAAGCTTGTATTGGTGTTTTTCTTGAGCAAGTGAACTTTTTTCCTATCTAAACATTTTATAAACATTTTAGTGACATTTTAGTGACGGACTTGAACGCCGTTGTTAAAAAACTCGTCCATCGCAAACTGATGATGGTTAATTCTAGCTTTAATCAGGTTGATGTGTTTATATTCAACTTAGCTCCAACACAATTCATTTATCAAGATGGTTAGAAACACTACCTAACTTAAACAAGCCATAGTGTTATTAGATAAACCAAGAAATATGTATTAAAAGGTTATGATTTGTTATTTTATATGCAAAGATTCTTCTATTAATCATTAGGGAAAATCAGGAAAAGATTTTTATTTAAATAGTCATTCTATCACATCTATAAAACCAACAAATATGTATTCGAAGGTTATGATCTGTTAAATCATACCAAGAAATGTTGTATTATGTTGTAGTGGTTGATGCTGCCTATCATGTGTCATCTACCACATTAGAATTGTCTTTATTTGGTCATAGAAAAAACCTTTTTAAGAATATTCGTTTGTGTTACCATTTGTAACGAAGCTCACAAGTGGCTTTTGTCCGTGCGATGGTAACATTAACGCGGTTAAGTATGTAAATAAAAGCGTATATGTGTCTTAGTTTTGAATATTGAAACACATAAAAAAGCAAGTCACGTCTGTATATATGAAAAAACGAAAAGTTACTATTTGTTGTAATAATTCAAAATTTTTCATTATTTATCGAAAGAAAATATTAAATATAAGCTTCTAAGGTAGTTCGTTTTCAGGGTATGAGAAAATGGTTTAATCTAATAATAAAATTAACATGAGTGAATTATCATTTGCGTCCTCAGGTTTTGATATGCATCTTTATTTCCATCCAAAAAGAATTTTTTCCAGTTTTGGCTTTTAAAAACTTATAATTCACATCCAATCTTGTCATTCAAGTTAATTAAGGTATCCTCTAAACCCACAACCACGAGTGTTTTGTCACTACCGTTTAATCATACTAGTATACACAGACATGTCATGTAAGAAATTAAATGGGTATTAAATATATAGGGGTCGGTTATATACAAAATGTAATTTTCGTGCGAAGCATACGAAGTCACAAGGACGCGACACGTGTTTTTTGGCGAAGGGGTAATTTCGTACGCGTCACAATTACGCAAATTATATGTATTATTACTCAAGATATATTTCATATCACGTAAAGTAAAATTACTCACGTTATAAAAAATAATCACACAGGTTATATTTATAATTACGCAAGTTATGTTGATAATTACGCAGTGAATAATAACGCAAGTTATACGTACAACACTAATTACGCTTTTTTTAAATGTTATTTTTTAAAAATATAGCAATAGTATACTCATATTAAAATGATAAAATGCTCGTTTTTATGGTGTACCTTTTTAGAAAAAATAATGACATATAAAAAAGTTATGTGTTTAAAAAACGATGGGGAATTTAAAAGAGTCAACACATGTAGGCTATTTCCAATTCTACCCCTCCAAACACATTACCTTGCTTGATTATTCCATTTTAAATCTGAATCTTTCATCTCTGAGATCAGTAGTTTTCGTTATTTCGTACCCTTCGCACGAATTATAGGTTGTGTACCGTAAACTTTTCCCTAAATATATAAACCATATCTTATATTCGGCATCATATCCACCTATTACTCATTTCCCAATAGGTATCGGATATACTCTTTAGTTGAAAAATATCAGATGGAATTCTCAAGCACATTTCATACCATCTTTTAGCTTTTATACAATCTTATTATCTAAGAAATTAGAAATATAGAATTAAAAAGATTATGTATTGGTCACCAAACTGAACCGAAAACTGCACTTGGTTAGAATTTTGAATTGCTTATTTAAAAGTGCCTATATCTTTAATAAACCATAAGAGATAAACAGGAAATAAGCTATTTATGAACCTGTTGTATGAAGTGAAAAAAATGGTAACAAAAAGAGTTCACTTCATATAAAATTTCTATAGTTAAAGATTATAAAGACCAATAATGATTAATGAATGATCCTGACACATAATAATACATATTCCAACCTTTTAAAGGAGAAAATTAGTCAAAATTGTGTTCCAGACGAGACTGAGAATCACCTTCTGGGAATCATTGAGTTTCTGTGTAGGTACAATTTTGAAATCTTTGTAAATGGGAGAGATCTTATAAACTTTTTTGGCCAATGATGTCTTTTATCGGCTTCATGTTTCATATTGTATGATGCCGTGTCTCTTTGAACTTTCTCAGAACTTTCTGGAAAATGAGTGGTGTTTCTTGTAAATAACGCGATGAAGAAGCCCTCCTTATCCTCCACGGGATCAGTTCGGAGAAGATGTTGTGCTGAGATTGAATACAAAAATCAAGAAAGTTGGATGGTTGTGTTGTACGTGATTGCACTCTTCTGTACATAATGTGGCAAAATGGGCAGGTTGGGTTATATCAGAACAAGTTTGGGTGGAAACATGTCATTTTATGGTATGGATCGAAAAAGGTCCGCCTGGGTAGTGTTGACCCGTTAACACTTTTTGTCCATTTTCAAAATATTATTTTGATTAATATCCTTTCGATATGTTATGAATATTAAAACTAAACTTTGGGCCATTATCTGACCTTTAACCCATTTGACTTGTCCACAGATTTTTTTCCTTCTTTTTTCTTTGTTTTGGATGTGACTAGTTTGAGATAAAACAAAAGTGTAACAGGACTTACATCCTTCAACAACAGGGAGACCACGGCGTGTCCACTGTGGAAATGGAGTTGAAAGTTGAAAACCATAAGATTCAGCAAGAGGCAGAACTGATTTGATGACATCTTCATTCTCAATTTGGTGAATGGAACATGTGCTGTAGACTACTCTCTCCACTGCTGGAACTAAATTAAAAAAAATAAAGGCATTACGCACCATAAAATAAGCTTCTCTATACAAAGTCTGCTGATAACTTCAGGGGTCTAGATGATCCTGTTCTAAGTGATAATATCAACTCATGAAAACCATCTTACAATATCTTTATTAAGTTCATTGCATATTCAACTTTTACTCTTTAGTAGACTGTTAAGAGAGCCACATCTAAATATACTTGAATTTTGAGCATGTAAGGTTCCCGGTTTACAGCGAGTTAAGTAATGCATTATGATTATATGAATAAATTATTATGTTGGGAGTTTTTCAAATTTCAACTTACAAGACAATGCATGAATTATAGCCTTTTTCTGGAAAGCAGCAAGTTTAATGAGTCGGCCTTCATCACCAGCATCACCGTCACCTTCCCAACATAATAAAGATCAAAAAAGAGTACAAAAACAAATCTTAGCAAGCAAACACAACTTAGATTAATACTTCAGAAGAAAAAAACTGAAGTGATTTAAAGGTGGAAAGCAAAAAATATACTAGAAGTATGTGATGGGAGCAGATAATCCAATCTATCAGCAACAGTCCCAGATCCAGAACATGAAGGGTCTAACAATATAGCCCGAACCTAAAAAGTAGGCAACAAAAAGCAGATAAAAAATACCCAGAAAACAATTAATGATGCATAAACAAACAAACAAACAAACATACCCAGTGTCTCCCGCTGACAAGAGCAGGGTCTGGGAGGGGTATATGGTGGCAAGTCTTTCCTCTATCTAGAAAGATAGAGAGACCGCTTCCGAAGAGACCCCCGACTCGTTAACACATGCAATAACAATAACAATCATCATACAACGCATATACAAAGCATATAACAAAGCATATAACAAAGCATATAACAAAGCATATAACAAAGCATATAACAAAGCATAACAAAGCTACCGAAACCACTAATGATGCATATACAAAGCAATTAATGATGCATATATTTTATAAAAAAAGAGGGACAACAAAAAGTCAAATATTCATTTCAATCTTCTTGATGGAATTAGGAATTGAACTCTTAAAAAACCATCTACATCCAAGGTAACTTCAAATGCTTTTGATAAGAAAAATGAAAAATAAATAAATACCTTTGAATACAACTGATCTTCAGGATTCAAGTTCAAGAAATTTTCATGCAAAACTTCAACGTCTATATCTCATGTCAGGACTTTCAAATAACATGCAGATACATATATGCAAACATACACACACGTACAAGATGCCCAAGGAACTATAAGGATACTAGCAGCACCAGCCAGCTTGGTGGTGTGTTCCAAGCGTTTAACTCTATCTTTATTGAGTTCACAAGCAACAACTTTTCCCTCTCCTTTCATAAGAGCCGCAAGGTGCACTGTTTTGTTTCCAGGGGCAGCACATGCATCAATAACCTTTAACAAGAAATTTTGCAGATTATTGAAATTTAAGAAGAATCTTTAATGGTTTGTTAATAAATATATAAACTACCAACCTCCCATCCTGGTTTAGGCCCAAGGGCAGCTGCTACCATAGAGCTTGCCTTACCCTAAGACACAATAAATTATATCCATAATTTAATGTAATCATAGATCAAAAGAAAATAAAAACTAAAGGATAATTGTGCAAATCTTACTTGCAAAAATACACTCCCATTTGTGACCAAAGGATGATTGTGCAAATCAGTACCTGGTGGGAGCAACAATAAATCGGGAATCATGTCATCCTTCTGAACCTGTAAGAATTCAAGCAAAAAGTGTAAGCAAGCAAGATAACTAGAATATAATATATTTTTTGAACGGAGAATATAATATATTGATGATTGAAGAATTCATTGCTAAGTAATATTCATATGTTTGATAGGTTACCTCATTCTCTTTTCCTAGTTCAAATATAGCAGTTTCAACATCCAATTTCAGAGTATTAACACGAACATAGCGGGGCTTCTTAACGTCTGCAGCATAAATCATAAATCCCAAGTCATGAATGTAGAAGCACACAAAATACGTAATTAGAATTTGAGGTGGCAAGACGGAAGGGCTGGGCAGATCAAAGCGGATTCAAACAGATTATTAGCATAAATCGATATGGGTTAGGGTTAGCTTGATCCCCAAGCGCTTTTTGGTCAATTTGTTATGTTTTATAAATATTTCATGTGTTTATTATTGTCACAAAAACAATGCTATCACAACCCAAATCGACCCACCTCTAAGTAGATGGGTCGATATTGCCACCTCACAATAGAATGTTAGTAGGAGGAAAAGAACTTAGAACACAAACCATAAATCCGATATTGAGCCATCAAATCCTCTATACGTTTTGCTCCCTTCTTCACTAAAATCTTTGCAAGAGCAGACTGTAACGGACCTTTCTTGAGGATGAGATACTTTTCAGCATCCCCGGTTAGAGATGCATCCTATGAAGAAGTGTTGAAATCACAATAATCAATTTCAGTAATAATTATATGGCTACATATTCTAGTAGTATCCAAATGTAAAATCAGGGAGCACAATAAAAAACAAAATATCAATATGATAATTAACTGAAAAACCTCAAAAATGAACACAAAAGTCATGGCACCTGTCCAAAAAGTATGTCATAGGTTATTATGTACATCAACTCCTCTTGCCTCTGCCACCAAAAGTATTTTAAATTAGGTTATATAGGTCAGAGTTTAAAAAACAGACTTCTTGTTATTGTGTGATGAAACCCATCACTCAGGCCAAAAAACAATAATAACTCTTGGATGTCCAATATCACCTTTTCAAACATCACAGTAACTGAAAATAAGTAAAATGACCAAAGAAAAAAAATGATATCCTGGCTTTTACTACAACCCTATCATTTGCTGCTTGAATCATTGGAGGATACATTCTACAGAAACAAAGTTAAACAAAAAAGAAACAAGGAACAAAACGTTCAAACTAATAGGCTATAGGCTCATTATGGCACCGGAACGGATCACGTATTTCAAAAGTTTTACCTTCCATTTGCTGTTTAACACATTAGCAACCTCCATTACATCCTTGATAACTGGAAGATCTGTAATAATGAAAGCAGGAGAAAAAATCAATATAATGTAGAGCAGCCCTCAAACGCCTATGTTGTTTTCCAATGTCAGAAATTGAAAAATATCTTGTACAGAATCAGGGTATACATGACCATCAAATAGTTTCATGTGGGACAACTAACTATCCACCCTTGTATACTCTGTATTTGCCTATCCTACAACTACTTATGAGTCCCGCAATCGAAAGCAGTGTAAGTCACTGAATAGTAGTAAAAAGATGGTACTTTATATAGCATCCTTCTAATAATCTACAGAATAGTCAAAACTAATAGCATTTTCTAATTCTTAGAGCACATAACTAACCCAAGCAATGGAATTTACAAACTACGCAACCTTTCCAATGTTCAAATTTCTGGATGAATATCAGTAAAACACGCTCACAGAACAAATTAGCATTCAATTGTATGAAACTAACAAGAGGAGATCAAACTGAAGCTGACATTTTAGGGTTTGACAGACTAAAGCGAAAGTCGCCTTCTTGTTCCTGATGGTGGGGCTATAAACGAGGGTTTTGATTGAGCCAACGGCTCTACGGTTAGCGTCTCCTTGCAGTACGCTCCTCAACACTTTAGCCGCCTCTCGCCGCGCGAAGTATGAAGACCGTTCGATGTTACTCTGGCGGCGGCTCTTTGGCTCCTTAGCCGCCGCTTGCACCGACTTTTTATTCGCCATTTTTCACTCCTCTGTTTCTACCACTGCAGCCTCACCGACTGCATATACTTGAAGTTGAAACCTGAAGCTGAAAGCGGTTTTCCTTTGGTCGGGTCGGTCGGGTCGGTCGGGTCGGGTCGGGTTAAGGTTTCGGTGATTTAGGATGTTTTCTATCAGCCATTTAGGTGCTATGGTGGCATCTATGTAAATATTTTAACGAAAAGTTCTTAATTTATTATTTTTAAGTTTTAATATTAAAAATTTCTTTAAAACATGTCTTTAAAATTTTCTTCTTAGAATGTCTCTTCCTTGGAAGATGTCCGCCCGTGCTGTGGATGCGCCCGACTCGTCTTCTCCACCCATCACCGCCACCATGATCTTTAATGGGTAGTTGAAAGTTCCTCATTGGAGTTATCAACATCGAAACATTTACGATCATCTGCCTAGGCACCCGCCCGTGTTGTGGACGTGTGTGCGATTTTGAGTGGCATGTTATATAGGCACCACGTCTTGTTTAAGAAGGCGCTGAAGGCTTGTTTAGATATTACATTTTGAGAAAAAAAGTCTTTGAGGGACATTTTGAGAGAATTTTAGGTTAAATGGGATATTTTTTTGGGGAAATTTCCCATATTTTAATAATAAGATGATGCATTTTTTAACTAAAGATTATTTATTTAAAATTTATAAAATATAGGTGTGATGATTTGAAAAATAAAGTAGGTATTGAATAAATAGCATATGTTTGCTGGTCAAAAAATATCTAGGTAAGACAATGGGCAAGATTTAAGACGTTTGTTATTCATTGACCATAAAATTGTGTCATATATTTGTAAGTTTATTACTAGTTGAGTATTGAGTATGCTCTTTAGTTTGTTGAAATTTATCCAATTTTCATAATCACTTTTTTATTATTTTAATTTTATTAATCTTATTATCAAAAAAAAACTAGAAATAAAAAAAATTATCAGATTAGTACAATATTTTATTAACCAAAAACAAAGAAAAATGTTTATTGTATTGCTCAGGTAAACCAGTATGTATGTTTCAAATAATCGCGTCAGGTATCACCTAATACAGACACCGAAATGTGTTGGATTTCATACTCGTCCTAAATATTTTTGATTTCGGCCTTTAATGTTCGGCTGTCCAGTTGGGCTCATTTGTCATATTGGCATCTAGAATATGCAGCATTTTTTCTTCTAATGCGGCTATTATTTGGTTTGACAATACTTTCATCTATTATGAAGTGAAATAAGAACAATTTTTTTTTATAATTCTTTGGTATATGATACGAGACTAAACAAACAAACAAACAAACAAATGTACCCAGTAAATCTCACTCAAGAGCAGGGTCTGGGAGGGGTAGGTGGTGACGAGTCTTTCCTCTATATTGTGAGATATAGATACTGCTTCCGGAGAGACCCCCGACTCTCAAAGGAAATCAAATAACAATCACAATCATAATAAAAGGCAGACAACACACAGGCATAAATCCTATAGAAACTTAGAATATATGAACAACAAATAAGCAGGAAGAATCACGCATAAGGGCAGATTAAGGAAAACAGGGGGCCCGTAACAAGTCTACATCTACCCTTCCCACCCACATATCACACTAAAAGTCCTTAACTTTAATTCGACGCCTTCACTCACTCCTATCCTCGATCATGTGCTCAGAGAGGTGTAGGTCTATCATATCTCGCCTGATTATGTCGTCCCAGGTCATCCTAGGTCTGCCTCTACTCCTCCTTCCCTCTATGTTGATGTTCTCTACTGCTCGAACTGGTGCTACCATCGACCTTCGTTTTACGTGCCCAAACCATCTTAATCTGCCCTCTCGTATTTTATCTGTAATACAAGCCACCTGCAGCCTCTGTCGAAACACGGCGTTTCTTATTCGATCCAATCTTGTGTGTCCACACATCCACCTCAGCATTCGTATTTCCGCGACCTCTATTTGTCTCTGGTGCGATTTCTTTATGGCCCAATAGTCTGTTCCGTATAGCATAGCTGGACGTACCGCCCCTCTGTATAGTTTTCCCTTTAGTTTTGCTGGGAACCTCTTATCACACAGGATCCCTGATGCTGCTCTCCATTTGCACCATCTTGATTGCACACGGTGAGTTACATCGCTGTGTATCTCTCCATCCTCTTGAACGTACGAGCCCAGGTACTTGAACCTAGACGTCTGTGGTACCGTCATACCCTGGATACTTATTTGGGTGTCCTCTTCAGGCTAACCACTAAAGTTACAATGCATGTATTCAGTCTTAGAGCGACTTATCGTTAAGCCTCTGCGCTCTAATGCTGCTCTCCAATGTTCTAGCCTCTCGTTAAGCACCGTTTTAGATTCTGATATTAAGACAATATCATCTGCAAACAGCATGCACCACGGAACTGGCTCTTGTATAGACTTGGTCATCTCATCCAACACTATTGTGAAGAGAAATGGGCTTAATGTAGATCCTTGGTGTAGTCCCACTTCCACCGGGAAGAAGTCTGTGTCTCCAACTGGTGCTCGCACACACGTTTTTGCCCCTTCATACATATCCATTATTATTTTAATATACTTCTCTGGTACTCTTCTGAGTCGTAAACTTTCCCAAATGAGTTGACGCGGCACGCTGTCATATGCTTTTTCTAGGTCAATAAATACCATATGGATGTCTCTTTTCTTTTCTCTATATTTCTTCATTATCCTTCTTATGGCGTGTATGACTTCTATTGTAGAGCGTCCTGGCATAAATCCAAATTGGTTTACCGCAATCTGAGTTTCTCGTCTAATTCTCGTGTCAATAACTCTTTTCCATAGTTTCATCGTGTGGCTCAATAGCTTTATTCCTCTGTAAGTTGCACAACATTGGACATCTCCTTTTTCTTATATATGTGGACTATGAGACTGCTTCTCCATTGTTCTGTCATCCTCCCGTTTTAGTGTTAAATAGGTATGTTAGCCATTGCAGGCCCTCGTCTCCCAGGCACTTCCACACTTCAATCGGTATGTTGTCTGGCCCCACCGCCTTAGCCTTTCCCATTTTCTTCAGCGCTCTCGAAACTTCGTCGACTGTGACGCTTCTACAGTAACACCTGTTTTGTTAGTTTGGTTGCGTTGTTCTATCTATCGCAGTTTGTTGGTTAGGGTTTCTTATGTTGAAAAGGTTATCGAAGTAAGTTTTTCATCTCGTCTTGATGTCGTTATCCTTCACCAAGATCTTTCCATCCGCAGCCTTTATAAACTTCATAAACTTCACCATTCTCAGGTCCTGTCTTCTACTTTCTCTTGCTCTGGCAATCTTAAACATGTCATATTCTCCTTCTTTCGTCTCTAATCGGTTATACTTTCTCTCGTACGCTGTGTTCTTTGCCTCTGACACATACTTTTTCGCCTCCCGCTTAGCCTCTTTGTATTTATTTTTTAGCTCTGCTCGTTCTTCGTTATTATTACAGTGTAAAAGGTCTCTGAAAGTTTGTTGTTTGATTCTTATCTTCTCTTGTACATTTTCGTTCCATCACCATGCTTCCTTATGACCTACTGTCCTATTAGTTGCAAGTCCAAGAGTTTCTTTAGTTGCTTGCATAACTGTAGTTGCCATATCCTCCCACATTTGGTTTGCGTCTTCCTGTGACCCAGTTTGGATCATTGGTATAACCTTATCTCTAAAGGTGGTAATCTTTTCATCTTTGAGCTGACCCCATCTGATCGTCGGTCTAATTCTCTTAGTTGGTTGGACAATTGCTCTCTTCACGCGTAGATCAGCCACCAACATATGGTGTTGAGTCACTACCGTCTCTCCCGGAATTGCCTTACAGTCCTTCCACGAGTTACGGTCTTCTCCCCTCATCAGTAGGTAGTCTATCTGCGTGTGTCTCCCGCCGCTGCTAAACGTGATTAGATGCGAGTCTCTTTTCTTAAAAAACGAATTTATGATGCCCAGGTTATGCGCCAAAGCAAAGTCAAGGAGCTCCCTCCCGACGTCATTCCTCAGACCATACCCAAACCCTCCATGAACAGACGTGAATTGATCATTACCCTTACCTATATGCCCATTAAAATCTCCTCCTATGCATATCTTTTCTTCTCTAGGTATGTCTCCGATAACGTGGTCTAAAGTCTCCCATAACTTATTTCTTTCCGTTTCCCCTAATCCAACTTGTGGTGCGTACGCAGTAACAACCGCCACTACCTCATCCCCTATTACTATTCTTAACAACATCAGTCTATCATTGTATCTTCTCACCTCCACTACATTATCCTGAAGTTCTTTATCAACTAGAAAACCTACTCCATTTTTGTACCGTCTGACCCTGAATACCACAGTTTATAACCGTTGCACTCTTTTGCTCTCCCACCCCGCCATCTAGTTTCTAGAAGGCACACTATCTGGACTCTACGTCTCTTTAGCACATCTATTAACTCTAATAACTTAGTAGTTAGGGTTCCTACATTCCACGATGTCACTCGTAAATTATAACCCTTTTTCCGTGTATTAGCACATCTCTTCACCGAACATGATCTCGAGGCAGCATAAATACTCCTGTAATCTATTTTACCGCATTAACACACCGAAACCAGCAACTAAAGACAGGTCCACAAAACACGACGCATACGCAATATCCAAAATGGGGTACAAGACTAGAAAAGGACAATCAAAGCACGCGGACAACACGACACATGAGATAACACAGGAAAAAGCCAATCATAACAAACAACAGCACACTAAAGGTGAAGGTTCTCCCTATAGGTCGTTACTCCTAACCAAGCCAAACAGTTTAAACGTAGAAATATAATTAAAGAAAGTTAAAAAAACAGGTAAGAAAAGACGAGATAGAGCGATCTCACCAAATGTGTGCAACGGTAGATGGGTGGGTTCGCTGCGTTGGTGGGAGGTGTGGGGGTGGAGGTTACTGGTTGTGTGGTTTTCTTGGTGCTAGTGGTGGCTGGTTGCTAGTTATCCGTTGGCCGGATGTTGTGTCGGTTGTGGTGGGTTTGGGGGTGAAGTGTGGGGGTGGGGTGGTGATGTAGAAGGTGGTCGGGGGGAGGGGGGGCAGTAGGCGGTCCGACAGTTTTAGGTGGTGGCGGTGGTGGCGGTCCGGCAGTTGTAGGCGGTGGCGGTCCGACAGTGGGTTTCCGGTGGTGGTGGCGGCGGCGGTCCGACAGTTGTAGGTGGTGGCGATCCGGCAGTTTGGTGGTGGCAGTGGCGGCGGTCCGGCAGTTGTAGGTGGTGGCGGTCCGACAGCGGGTTTCCGGTGGTGGTGGTCACGTAGCGCATGAATTGTCACTAAAATCTTTTTTTAAATCGTTGTCGTGTTGTAAGGTCACGTAGCGCATGAATTGTCAGCGTCTGGTACCACATCAATTACCAATGTCATCTAAATAAGATTTTGGTATCATTGAAGGGTATATGGCCATATGAGTCGAATTAACCAGATAGTCTCGTATCAATTTGACTGGTTAAAACGACAGTTTACATTTGTAATTTAAATTGTAGTTTATAAAGATGTGACTAAAACAATAATTTTATCACTTTTATTTTACTAAATAAGTGTATATTAAATTAAATATATGTTTAATATTAATGTATACTAAATAAATATAAAAATATATAATTTTTATTAAATAAAATAAAATAATAGTTCAGATTGAAATTAATATATTTATATAAAATACATAATCTTTAAAATATCACTAATTACGTGATCGTGAGTATTTGTGGGATACATATGTTTACCACCTCGCTTGAGCCTTAATCATAGATCCGTAGAGCTTTTACATAGTACTTCACTATTTGCACATATGCTAACCACGATCTTGAAATTAGTATTCTTAATTATACTATTATAAATATATAATTAATATCAACATATTAATTTCTACTTGAATCTTTTTTCAACTTTTTAAAAAAAATTAAATATAAAAATATATATTTTATTTATTTATTTAATATAAATTAATATTAATGGTATATTTATTTTATATAACTAACAGTAATAAAATTAATGTTTTGGGCGATGTTTGTAAACTACAGTTTACAGTAGTAAACAACAATTTACATATTATAAACTGCAGTTTACCAATGTCAGTGACGTAAACTTTCAATTCAAAGGTGTATAAATCCAGACTCTATAATGATAATAATGACGCTAATAAAAAAAAAGGTTCATGTGTCATGTAAACCTGAGTGTACCTTAACTTTCGAATTTTTTTACCAAGTTAACAACACAAAACTCGTATTGGTGGCAGTAACTACTCAAATCCTCTAAATTAACAGGTGCACAAGTACATTATTTCTTGCTGATGTTACACTTCTGGGCCATTACCCAATCAGATTCTGGAGAGAAGATGGTTTCATCTGATCCACTTAGTCAAACGGCTGCAGAGACGGTTTACGAGTTAAATTCATCATTTTAACAAAAAATCAAGATTACAGCAGAAGTCAGAAGCATGCATCAAGCATAAACTGCGAACAAACCTTCTACAGGTAACAAAATCAACAGGCTTGGTCATGGGTCAAAGACGGTTAGTTTATTTACAATTTTAGGAATCATATAACTGAGGTGGTATTGTGCATTGAAAATACACTAGAAGCAAAGTTTGATTCGTTTCCCTTTCACCTCTCATAGCTGCATGATACATGTGAAGTACAACAAAATTATTACTATGATATTATCTGTTTCAAAAGTAAATCCCACACACCCCCAAAACAATAATATATAACTCATAATTTCATAAGGAATGAAACTAGCAAGACGAACAAAGAAATACTTTAACTTGCACTTGCATCTAGCCTTTATTTTCTTGTTGCTTAAATAAACCGTAATGGATAAAAAAAATCATGTTGAAAAACTCTTAGTTGTTGAACTTCATCAGATATATGTCCTGTTTTTGTAGAATCTGTATAAAGTAAGATCCTTGTGACTTTTAATTAACAAATTGTTGGTGTAAATACACCAAGAATTTCACTTATTACCAGAGAAATACATTGACGACATAACTTTATCACAACATGGATCTACTAACCCATGTGTCAACAAAAACCGCTGATTGTTTGTTACTAAAAAACGTAGATGATCAAAGCTATCAACATTCCTTGGTACATTTTACTTTTTTTTTAACGGCAACTATTACGTTTACATTTTTTATAAATGTAGGCCAACCAGTTTATGCAAAAGAGTCTTGCTGACTCGCCTACTTTATGCAAAAAGTAAAAACATAAAGAAAGATTTTTAACATTGTCCGCACACTTTAGTTTTTTGTAACATTTAATTAAGCTATTGATCCACTAATATCCATGCTTCACCAAAGCTAATCAATCAGATCCTACAGGCAAGCAACCTTCAAGCCAAACCTTTTCAATAAATCATAAATTGTTTGGAACAAGATAGACCATAAGAAACTACAATAAACACTTTGAAAACAAAACTTACCACCATATATAAAAACAAGCAAGACTCATTTAGAACTAGAAGCAGGTATTCTCTTCAGTCCTTCGGCTTCCAGAAATCGGCTCAAATTCTTGTCTTCTAGATGTTTCTGAAACATATGATAGAAAAAATATAAAGAAAGCATATGAAACTAACAGTTAAGACATGCGTCGGTTTCCATCTCTACATATATGTGTGTCTCGCCTCCCTTTATTAGATATGCGCATTTTCTAAAGATGGAGACTAAACGTATGCTTCAAGACGCTTCAAGACGCTTCAAGTCTTCAACGAATAAATAAAAGCCAGGACACACTAGTATGCTGAATGTAGAAAAAACTATGTTCATAAAGAACTCAAAGCAGGTTACTTCTTCTTGAAGTGTTCATGATTTCGTATCAAACTAGATATATTATATATATGATTTCATATCAAACTAGATATATTATACATCCACATGAAAGATGAACTAACATGCAGGCATCAAATGATTTTAGTGCAATTTCAAAGTGCAAGTGTGTAACCCTTTTACAGGTCCAATTTGCAACATCAGAATCAACAATACAATGAATTTGATTATGAATTGGGTCAAACGAACACCAAAAGTGATAAGATGCATTAAGTTTTATGTTCCCTTACAATATTAATTTTTCATGGGAGACAAATCAAAGGAATTAACTTTGAATTCAAGTGAGCTTACAGATAAACAGTCTTTGTACTTTTCCCACTCAGAAACGCATTCTTCTTTATCCCAGTGTCCCTTCAAGAACTTCTCTGAATACCACCTATATACATATTAAAACACATATGCTAGTGAGAATGATTCTAGGGTTTTCCACAACGAAATCCACAAAAAAAGGGATTTTGATTGAGGGTTATTTTTTAAATGACCTGTTGAAGCAGTTATGGTAAGCAGTTCTGAGATCGGCACACGGAGATGTGGTTGTTGATGAAGAAGATGAATTTCGTCTATCTCTTATGAATCCCATGTAAACTGGTTCAAATTAGGGCTAGTGTGTTCAAATTGGTGAGGACTGAAGAACAAATTTAGGGTTTAACATAAGGGGGTGGGCTGATTTGGGGAGAAATCGAAGCACTTCTCTAGTTCTCTTTGTACCCAAGTAATGAATAAATGTTGAAGAAAGACGATTCTGTTAGTTTAATTCTTTTGTATTGTGTTGTACATGTTCAGTTTTTGTGTTTAGTTGGTGTTATAAATGTTCAGTCTGTATTGTTTAGGGGCTGAAAATGTAAATGTAAATAGTTAGTTAGTTCTAACTAGTATAAGTACATGAGATTAGTGTGTAATTCATCATCACTTTCAAATAGAAATTCAGTCGATCTTCATGTTCTAAATCTATCAGTTGGTATCAGAGCTCTATAGGCTCTCGATCCAAGTCTCAGTGTTTCCTCTCTCGATCGGACGATCGGAATAACCCCAATCGACCGCCGCATCCTCGAAAGAACCCCAAAATCGACCGTCGCACGCTCGGTCGACCTCCAATCTCAAGATTCGACCTCCAATTTCAAGATTCGACCTCCAATTTCAAGAGTCGACCTCCAATTTCAAGAGTCGAACTCCAATTTCAAGAGTCGAACTCCAATTTCAAGAATCGAACTCTAATTTCCGATTGTCGGATCCCAATTCCGAGTGTCGCACTCCAATTCGATTCCAGTACTCCAATTGTGATTGATTCGAGCGATCTTGGCAACCAATTCGACTCCCTCACCCGATTCAATGGCGAATCAAGACAGACAATTGATTTTCAAAGACACCAGCAATCCGATCACGTTCAAGATTCCAATTCTCACTCCTTCGACCTACACTTCTTGGGCGATCAAGACGGAGGCCTTCATGGATGCCCAGGGGATCTGGGATGCCATTGAACCTCCCACCGAAGATGCGGTAGATGTCAAATTGGGAAAGAAGGCAAAGGCCTTCATATTCCAAGCCCTGCCTGAGGATGTTCTCATGCAGGTGGCCGGATTTAAATCGGCAAAAGACATCTGGGATGCGCTAAAGAAACGTTATGTAGGTGAAGACAGAGTTAAGCAGGCCAGAATTCAAACTCTTGATCAAGAGTTTGAATTGCTGCGCATGGGAGAAAATGAATCTGTCGATGAGTTTGCGGGGAAGATGGGTGGACTGGTTTCACGATATAGAGCTTTGGGAACAACTGTGTCATCTTCAAAACAGGTGAGCAGGTTTTTAAAAGCTGCCCCCGAAAGGTTCCTGCCAATAGTAGCTGCCATAGAGCAGTTTTCTGAGTTGGATAAGATGTCGTTCGAAGAACTTGTGGGCAGGCTAAAAGCATACGAAGAAAGATTAAAACCAGTCACCCAAGGCAAGAATTCTTCTGGGCAGTTGCTCTTGACCAAGAGTGAGTGGCAAGAGAGATCAAGAAATGAGGCAAGACAAGAGTCTACCAGGTCAGCCAGCTCTGGAGACTCAAGGGGTAGAGGAAATAGAAAAGTAAAGTTCACAAAGAACAGGGGGGTAAGTCCAACCAAGAAAGTGGCAACAAAGAAAAGAACTCCACAAAGAGGGACAAGAAGTCATTACGGTGCTATAATTGTGACAAATTGGGCCACTTCTCAAACGAGTGTAGGGCACCAAGAAGATCAGAAGAAGAAGCCCATTTGGCTCAAACTCAGGAAGACAATGACTCCACCCTGCTGATGGCAGAGGTAACAATGAATCTGGGTCTACTACAGGAACAGGGGGTGTTCCCTGATTTACTGCCACAAGAAGAGGAGTCCTGTTCTTGGTACTTGGATAATGGTGCCAGCAATCACATGACCGGCACAAGAAACCACTTCACTGAACTAGATGAAGCAATTACTGGCAAAGTCAAGTTCGGAGATGGGTCAGTGGTAGAAGTAAAGGGCAGGGGCTCTATATGCTTCCAATGTAAAAATGGAGAGCATAGAGTGGTAACGAATGTGTTCTACATTCCTGCCCTGAGGAGTAATATTCTGAGTTTGGGTCAACTGGATGAGACAGGATGTAAGATTCTGATGAATGATGGGCATCTTTGGATCTATGAAAGAGGGGGAAAGACTCTAATGAAAGTGAAGAAGGCACAGAATAGGCTATACAAGATTAATTTGCATGTCACCTCTCCCAAGTGCTTGATGGCAGCAATGAGAGAACCTGCTTGGATCTGGCATGCAAGATTAGGCCATTTGAGTTTTGACTCGATCAACAAAATGACCAAATACAACATGGTCAGTGGAATGCCCAAGATAGCTCACAAGGCACAACTATGTGAAAGTTGTCTTGTAGGGAAACAAAGAAGTCAGTCATTTCCCAATGTGAGTAGTTATAGAGCCACCTCACCACTGGAGCTAGTGCATGCTGACTTATGTGGGCCTTTAAACCCTCCCACTCCTGCTGGGAATAGGTATTTCTTGCTTCTGGTGGATGATTACAGCAGATACATGTGGGTCTTTATGCTAAAGTCAAAGGATCAAGCAACTATGGCCTTTAGAGATTTCCAAGCTCAAGTTCAATTGGAAACCTCTTATAGGTTAAAAGCCTTGAGAACTGACAGAGGTGGGGAGTTCACCTCAAAGACCTTTGAACAAATTTGTAGTGTGGAAGGCATAAAGAGATTCCTGACTGCTCCATACTCACCACAGCAAAATGGCGTGGTAGAAAGAAGAAACCAGACAGTTATGGGGATGACCAGGTCTGTGTTGAAGGCCATGAATGTACCCTTGGAATTCTGGGGCGAGGCTGTGAGGCACTCAGTCTTCCTGTTGAACAGGAGCCCCACAAAAGCTTTAGAAAATGTTACCCCATATGAAAGATTGTTCCAGAGAAAACCTAAGGTGAAGCACCTAAGAGTTTTTGGCTGCAAGGCACATGTAAAAATCCCGAATCATCAAGTTACTAAGCTGGATGACAGAAGTACTCCTATGGTACATCTGGGGATTGAGCCAAGAACTAAAGCTTATAGGCTGTATAATCCAGTGTCTTGCAAGATAGTTGTCAGTAGGGATGTAAAATTTGAGGAGGAGAAACCATGGGAATGGGACACCTTTGATCAGGAAAGGATTCCTAATCAAAGATATGCCAGGTTTGGTATGTCATTGAACTCTTTTGATCAAGGTGAGTCCACCTCAAGTGGACATCCACTGGGCTCAGATGGTGTTGATCAGGATGTGAATCCTGTGGATATGGCTCCTAATCAAGCAGGTCAAGAAGAAGGTTTGGGAGAATCAGGGGGTGGTAATGATGAAAGTCAGGCTGAAGAACTACCTAGAGAAAGTTATGATGACACTCCTCCAAAGGGATTTACAAGTCTTAATGATGTGTTCAATAGGACAGAAATCCTTGAACAAATTCCTTTCAATCCTCCTGTTTTAGATGAGTCCGAGCTGCTGTTGATCAAAGAACCGACTACTTATGATCAGGCAAAAGTCAAGAAAGAATGGAAAAAGGCAATGCAGGATGAGTTAGACAGCATAGAAAAGAATGGAACATGGAAGCTTGTTAACTGTCCTAAGGGAATAAAACCAATTGGGTTGAAGTGGTTATACAAGTTAAAGAAAGATGCACAAGGGAAAGTTGTGAGACATAAAGCCCGGTTAGTTGTAAAAGGGTATGTGCAAAAATATGGTATTGATTATGAGGAGGTTTTTGCCCCGGTTGCTAGGCTAGAAACAGTGAGGCTCATTCTAGCAGTGGCTGCTGTAAATGGTTGGGAAGTTCATCATTTAGATGTGAAAACAGCATTTCTAAATGGTGAATTAAAAGAAGAGGTGTATGTGACCCAACCCGAGGGCTTTGTAAAGCAGGGAAAGGAGGAATTGGTGTATAAGCTCATTAAAGCTCTTTATGGGCTTAAACAGGCTCCAAGAGCCTGGAATGAGAAGTTGCACAGCACATTAATCAGTTCTGGATTTGAGAGATGTCCTCAAGAGCATGCAGTGTATAAGAAAGCATCTACCAAAGGATCTGTGATAATAGGAGTGTATGTGGATGACATGGTTGTCACAGGGTCTAGTTTGGAGATGATTGATGATTTTAAGAAGATAATGCAGTCAAACTTTGAAATGACTGATTTGGGAATGTTGAACTACTATTTGGGAATAGAAGTGAAACAATTGAATGATGGTATCTTCTTAAACCAAACAGGGTATGCAAAGAAAATACTGGAAGATGTGAAGATGTGGGACTGCAATTCAGCAAAAGTTCCAATGGATCCGGGTTTGAAACTTGGTAAAGATGAGGAATGTGATGTAGTTGATGCAACCAAGTATAGAAGGGTGATTGGTTGTTTGAGGTATTTGACTCAAACAAGACCAGATTTGAACTACTCAGTTGGTATAGTTAGTAGATTCATGGAATCTCCTAGAATAAGTCACTGGCAAGCAGTAAAGCATATTCTAAGATACTTGAAGGGGACTGTTGATCAGGGAGTATGGTATAAAAAGGGTGGATCTGCTGAACTGATGGGCTATAGTGATAGCTCTCATGCTCCAACAAAAGCTGATGGGAAAAGCACTACAGGGGTAGTGTTTTATTATGGTGATGGACCAATCAGCTGGGTTAGTCAGAAACAAGAGATAGTAGCTTTATCATCTTGTGAAGCTGAGTTTATTGCAGCTACTGCTGCTGCTCAACAAGCAGTATGGTTAAAGGGAGTGTTGGAGACCCTACTTAATTCTAAGATAGGTCATGTTCTACTTAATGTGGATAATAAGTCTGCAATACAGCTCATGAAAAATTTTGTTTTCCATGGTAGGTCAAAACATATTGATGTTAGGTATCACTACATACGTAGTTGTGTGGAAAGGGATCTTGTGAATGTGAAGCATATTGATGGCAATGAGCAGAAAGCAGATATACTCACCAAAGCTCTTCCTAGACTGAAATTTGTGGAAATGAAGAAGCTGCTTGGAGTGGGAACTATAAAAGAATTAAGGGGGTGAATGTTAGTTTAATTCTTTTGTATTGTGTTGTACATGTTCAGTTTTTGTGTTTAGTTGGTGTTATAAATGTTCAGTCTGTATTGTTTAGGGGCTGAAAATGTAAATGTAAATAGTTAGTTAGTTCTAACTAGTATAAGTACATGAGATTAGTGTGTAATTCATCATCACTTTCAAATAGAAATTCAGTCGATCTTCATGTTCTAAATCTATCAGATTCAATTTCAATATCTTTCTTCGATTTGAAATAGTTGGTTATATATTGTTTCGGTTTTAGCTTAAAATCAAAAACAAAAACCGATATTTTGGTTTTTCGTTTTTAAAACCGTTTGGTTTTGTTTTTGGTATTTGTCACACCCTCAATTTCCACAAACGGGGTTTTACCGTTAGGCGTGTGACATACCAGGATCTCAAACACGGTCATATCAAACGACACTATATGAGTTTAAAAATAAACGTTTGACTTAAATCAAAGTAACATAAAAGAAATGAATAACAGTGCGGAAGCGAATAAACGAAACGTAAACAATACTGAAAGTCTGAAAATGTTATGCCAAAACAAATATTCAATGCAACTAAATGAAACTGATGAATGAATGTTCTGAGTGTGTCCTTAATCGTGCATCATGAGCTTAAGCGTTCCTGTGACCTGAGAAAACATGCTAAAGTTGGTGAGTTCACAGGTTTTATCACAGATAAAAATGTTTGTAGTTGTTCCGTAAAAATGTTTGTAGTTGTTCCGACTGTTTGTAACGGTTCGACTGTTTGTAACTGTTCGAATGTTTGTAACTGTTTGAAACGTTTGTAACTGTTCGAATGTTTGTAACTGTTTGAAATGTTTGTAACTGTTCGACTGTTCGAAATGGTTTAGTAATTAAAGCATATCGATAGGTAGCTAGCCTAGTCGAGGATAGGAGTGAGTGGAGACGTAGAATTAAAATTAAGGACTTCTAGCGGGACCGGTGGGTAGGAAGGGTAGACGTAGATCTTGAGCAGGAAGGGTAGACGTAGATCTGTTGCGGCCCACCTATCTTCCTTTTTCTGCCCTTATACGTGACTCTATCTGCTTATTTGATGTACACACTTTCTATGTATTTAACTGACTTATACCTGTTACTTTATGTTTGCGATTGTGACTGTTATTGGTTTTCGTTACCGAGTCGGGGGTCTCTTCGGAAGCAGTCTCTCTATCTCACTAGATAGAGGAAAGACTCGCCGCCACCTACCCCTCCCAGACCCTGCTCTTGAGTGGGAATTACTGGGTATGTTATGTTATTTGATAGGTAGCTAGCCTATAATCATGTTACTTAGCGTTTCGAACCGAAACCGACTGTTTGTACGTCCTATATGTGTTTGTTGTTTACCCGTCACGTCTCGCAAGACAGTGACAAATGTTAGGTCAATAATGCACCCGTTTGACCTCCAATCAAGCTAGCACGACTAGCCCGGGCGGGGTTTGTCAGACCCAGTAGTACTACTCAGTATTACCTCGCTACACATTATTAACGGTTCGAGAGTGTCAGGACTGTTTGTATGTTTGCACTAACGTAACAGACGATATCAATAATACTAAAACCATTCCTAAAATATGTTTGCATGTTTTCTCCCCCAAAAAGGAAAGAAAGTAAAATAGGGGCCGTGAAACTCACCTTAGTAGCACAGGCGCACAGCAAAGAGTAAACGATAGCACAAAGATTAGAGTTTCCGGTTAACCTGTACGTCATTTAATATATATATATATATAATTAATATTAAATATTAATTATTTACAATGAGTCGTATGGTTTCGCGTTCACGGTTCGGTTACGATGTAGAGAGTTAATTTATTTCCCACTCACATGTAAGCTCACTCCACTACATATATATAAATATCTAAATATATATATATAAATAAACCATCCGTTAAACAGCATAACCCAAATATAACATATTTACGTATACCAAATATATGCTATTCCATACACATTTAATATATATATATTACACTACTTATAGTGTGCACATTACATATCATAACATGATTTTCACACCCAATTACTCACTCAAAACATCACAATACATCACATTTTTATAGGTATATATCAAAATAGAAAGAAAACACTATCTGCCCATTTATATATATATATACATAGTTTCAACTACATACAAAATCAGCCACATGAAATCACCTTCATAACACACAAACCCACACACCAATAACAATTACATCCACCTGTACGCAAGCATACATATATATCTAATTAATAAGTATCCATCACATGCACATACATGCATACAATTTCATATGAACGCATACTGCACCCCATTCGAATAATTGACATTTTTGATTCCTCAAAGCAACCAAATACATCGTTTACATTCATACAGATATCCACGCAGAATCGCTGAAACACTCAAACACACAATCGCAGATTACAAGCAACTCCATTCACGGCTGAAACACGCACTATACCCGCACATTCTTATATACGCGTACACACATATATAGATATACAACCCGCACGAATGTGTTCCATACCAACAGAAACCTCACACGAACGATTATACACGTATACATATATACCCTAGATATAACTACATATATTCATACGCACATGCACACCATATATAAACCAAACACCAATAACACCTCTATATGCAAGCATGCATTCATGCAGATTAGATACATACATACACAAGAGCATACCAACAGTATATATATATATGCATCTATACATACGCAGGCAGGAGCAAACCACATGTACACCTATATGGCAGAAGGTACCCACCGAACTTACCCACATACAACATACTCACCCACACAACACACCATGGAAATCACATACACACACACCCATATGAGCATACATAAATATATCCACATATATACATACACAAGAAGCTACACAGTAACATACACACATATATAGCACAAAAATACACACAAGAACACACCATGGTTCACACCCATATGTAACAACCCATATTGTCCTTGAACCTGCTCACAAATACAAACAATATACATACAAATTACATACACAGCAGCAACACATACAACAGAGAACACACGACATAGATACAAGACAAGGCCACACCCGTAGCCTAAACCCACAGGCCACAACGTAACTGTCAACTAACCTGAACCCAACACCCGCAGCTTAAACCCACACACGATTAACCATCGTAACCGTAACCGAAACCCGTAGAATTGTGACATAACAAACGTGTAATCTAAAGAGAGTTCATACCGAACACGAAACAGAGACGGTGAGAACTACACCGATGCAGATCCTGTTCCCAATCGCGGCTGCCGATTAACCCGAAGGGGCTGCCCAAGATGGTTGCTCACGGCTGTTGGTGACGGAGGTTCGCGGAACAGGGGAATGGTTGTCGCCGAAGTAGAAGGGCTTCGCAGAAAATCCAGTGCACCGCCGCGGTGGAGATGGAGTTACCGGAAGCTGCTGCCGTCGGGGGTCCCGATCTAGAGTTACGGGGAGAAGAGATGGGGCTGCGATGGGGGTTTGGTATTAGGGTTTCGGTTTGGTGCAGGTGATCGAGATGTGAAGTGCCGAAGGGGAAAGTGGGGGTTACAATATTATAGTTGTCAACAAAGGTTATTTTCACAATGGTTCCAATAGAATTCTCTTGTTGCCCCTTTTTGTTAGTTAAGTTAAATCAATAATTGTATGTTAGATATATTTTATTGAAAGTTATAATAATAATTTATTATTATTTATGGTAAAATTTAATGCAGCACAATTTGATAATTCATAATGTAAGGAAGACAGTTTAAATTAAAGGGGCGAGGTTAACCTGAAAACTCGGGTTGTCACATTATCCTCTTGTTGAAGGAATTTTCGTCCCGAAAATTTGAATGTTACGCTCGGTTAAACGCATGAGCTTCAGTTAGGGTTCAGTCAAATGTGTGAGATTCGGTTAGGGTTGGTGGTTAGTAACGTGTTTGACATGTTTGACAGAGTTGTGACAGTATTCGATTTGCACTTTGGTTTCGGTTTTTTCAATTTTTGGTATTCGATTTGCACTTTGGTTTCGGTTTTTTCAGTTTTTGTTTTTTGATTTCAAGTCTTTTTAAAATTGGTTCAAAGTAATGAATTTAAGTCAAAACTTTGGGCTTATATTATTTTATTAATTTTTAAATATAATTTATATATTTTTATAAATTACTTAACATTAAAATTAATTACACTTAATAAAATTCAAAAAAATAATTTAATCTACCAAACAAAAAAAATTAAAGATTATTTTAGAAACTTAAATATATCTATTTCAGATAACATAAGTTAACTCGGTAATTTATAAGGTAGTCATGTTTATAAGTGCATGAATATATCTCTAAATTCGCAAGTTCAGTTTTATGGTTTCGGTTCGGGTTTTTTCGGGTTTTTTCGTGTTTTGTTACAAGAAAACCAAAACCGAACAAAAAAAAATCGGTTTTTAAAAGTTATCAAATCAAACCGTTGGTTTCTTATTAGTTTCGGTTTTTTGGGTTCGGTTCCGTCGGTTATTTCTGTTGAGCGTATGTTTAATATTATTTGAATTCACATACAATTATCTGCATAAACATTCAGATGCTATTAACATTCAGATCAATGAACATACAAAGCTCTTCTTTAATGACTTGCATTTACTAATATTATGATTCATATAATTCCTTGTCTAGGCATATAACTTTAATGCATAACTAGTTTTCACCCGCTGTGCATTGGACGCGACGTGATAAAGTATAAACTAAATTCAACTCGACTTGTTTTCTAAATAAATTTACGTTAAAATTTCGAACAACTCGGTTTTTTACCGTGGAATGAAAACATATTTGCTTTGATCTGCTGTATTTTCAAACAAATTTTATATCGAAACATACATAAACTTAAAGCGTAAATAAAATTAAGCTCGTTTTATATTTGTTCTGACTCATTTACGAACAAAAATTACATCGAGACGGTGACATAGAAAACTTTGTCACCCCTTGTCACGTAAAAGTAAAGAAGAGATCAATTATTAATCATTATTTAGTGATCCTACATATACATATAATACAAAGCCGAAAAGCACACCAACGGCCACCTTTTAAGATGGTTTCTCACAACCTTATATAATAAGTTTTAACTAAAAAATCATTATTATCAATACCACCTTTTGGGGCAGTTTTTCGCAATAAAAATAATAACTTTTAATTAAAAACAATATGAGTCACTTTTTGGGACGGTTTCGTCCAACCATTAAAAACATTATTATGAATGTTTATTTTTAAATGGTTTAATACATATGTGATATATAAAAAATATTTAAAATTAGTTATTTCATTAAATAAATTTAATTAATACATAACTGGAAGATGTGTAAATTGAGAGTTCAGTATTTGCTGGCAATTAAGCATACATATCCTAATTTTGTTTTCGATTTTTTATTTATTCATCGTCTGTTTATTTTTTAATTTTTTTCATTTGTTTTGACTATCATCTTCTATATTCTTCTTCTTCCATCATGGTTGAGTATTTCTATAGCTACAAGCATCGTTATTTCTAACCCTTCCATAGCCTTAATCTAGATCCTCTAAATACATTGTGGTCGAAGTTCGAATTCTTTGCACCATGGTTGGCGATAATTACTGTCCTTTCTTCTCTCTCGCTACTCACGTTGACGACAATCGTTGTTCGAAATAGCGATGATAATGGCATCTAGCTTAGATTGGCGACCGTTACTGTAAACATTAAGGTTTCCTGACCCATCTTCGGTTTCTTAGCCCATCTTCGGTGATAGAAACCGACAAACACTGTGGAATCGCAACCGCCGCCACCGACCTATCGAAGCTCCGACAAGTGGTAGAGAAAAGAAAAGGCCTGTTGTGAAGACTTGTGCCCTATGCTTTTCTTTAGTTTTTGTATTGATTTTAAGGACATCACTGTGGTAGCTGCATCAGCAGCTTGTACCATGAGCTTTGCCTCAATTGAATGTTTACTGCAAGGATCTCTTTGTAAATAATTACATTATAGTGGTCAATGCATAAACCCAACAAAACTCACTGCACTCACCGACATAGTAGATTAATATATATATATATATATATAATTTTTTTGTTTATTTCCTTTTTAGTAAACTCACATTCTTCAAAACTCATTTTTATTTTCTTTGTTGAACCATAATATACATTTTGCAATGACTCAACCAAAATAGATTCCACTAGTACAAGTAAAAAGATAGATCGTCTCATCTATATATTTCTACATAATAACTAAACATATATTTTTTACTTCTTATGTGTATGTAAAACCGTCGTCAATGTAAAACTGTCGTCAGAAAACTCACAATATCTCATCAAAATAATAAGATAGATATAGTGCAACTTTCAACATCATCCAAATGGTTTCAAGAGGGTTAAAAGATAAAACATATAAGCAAAAGAAAAATGTTTAAATACAAAGTGTATTTTTGTTACAAGTGTGAAAAGACATAATGAGTAAAAAAAATCATAAAAAAATAATATCTCACAATCGATCGAATTTCAAAAAGTACTTCGGAGTTTTTGTTCCGCTAGCCGTCCTCACTAAGAAAAATAAATAAATAAAAAATAAAAAATTAACATTTTTTATTGTGTCATTTATGAAAGACACAATGACGTCATTTGTCATTGTGGAAGACACAATGACGTCATTGTGTCATAAAAGACATAATAAAATTTTATTTTATTTTATTTCTTATTTTTTTTTCTGAAAGAGGACGACGAGAGGAACAGAGACTCCGAAGTACTTTTTTAAAATTCGATTTAGATTGTGAGATATAATTTTTTTACTTTTTTAGCGTTATTATGTCTTCTACACTTTGTAGTAAAAATATATACTTTGTAAAATAATCTCACCCTAAGCGAAAACCAAAACGTAAAAAAGGCCTTCTAGCCCCCAATAACCTTAATTTGTCTCTTTTATATATAAAAGTTATTTCTTTTAGAGTAAATTACCATTTGCATCCTTGAGTTTGGTGATTTTGACCATTTGCATCCTTACAGTTTAAAAATCCTCATATACACCCTAACGTTTCATTTTTTTTCCCATTTGAATCCAAAACACTAACACCGTTAAATTATTCTGTTAACTTTTTATAAAATGACAAAAATGCCCTTAAATCAACCACTACACAATATAAAAACCCCTAACCCACTACCATTTTTTTCTCTCGCTGGAGTCAACACCTCCATCACCCACCCACCACCCGTCCACCACCCGTCCACCCACCCACCACTCGTCCACCGCCACCGCCGCCGCCACCGCCGCCACCGCCATCCTCTTCCTAACCATGATCAACCCATTGGACAACGTGGTCCCAACCAAACCAGCTGCAAACCCCACAACTGCAAACAGGGTCCCTTTGTACACAAATGTCCCTAGCCGGTTAACCAGCGTGTATGCACCCGGCTCGAACATGTGGCTCGTGGGTGAGTTTGTGAATATCCAAGGGAGTGTGGCTGATGCTGATGTTGATGTGGATGTGGATGTGATGGTGGATGCTAACAGATACATAAGGGTGAAGTTGAGGATTGAGCATACCACGAGTGTCGAGAACACAAAATCGAGCTCGTTTAGCCCGAAATTCGGGCGAGTCGCCATGTCACCGAACACGGTGGCACTCAGCAGAAACCCTAGATATCCAAAAACCCTTGAATGGAAATTGGGGATCAGTAGAAACCCTAGATCTCCAACCGTTAAGGAAAGCACCAATTGGGGCAAAACTGTTGATAGATGATGACATTGATGAGTCGTCGGAGTTTCCACCACTCCGGTGGCTATCACCACCGTCACCACCACCTCCTCCGCCGTGGCGGACACCAGTACCACCACCGCCGGCAGCACAGGGAGTAATATGTTGTCGATTAGATAGTGAATAAGGGATGATTGACTTTGATCGGAGAGATAAACCGGTGAAATCGACGAGTGTTTTTCCGGCAAGTGGTGGTGGGTGGGTGGACGGGTGGTGGACGGGTGGTGGGTGGGTGATGGAGGTGTTGACTCCAGCGAGAGAGAAAAAAGGGGTAGTGGGTTAGGGTTTTTATATTATGTAGTGGTTGATTTAAGGGCATTTTGTCATTTTATAAAAAGTTAAGAGAATAATTTAACGATGTTAGTGTTTTGGATTCAAATGGGAAAAAAAAAATGAAACGTTAGGGCGTATATGAGGATTTTTAAACTGTAGGGATGCAAATGGTTAAAATCATCAAACCTCAAGGATGCAAATGATAATTTACTCTTTTTTTAAGAAAATTATTGCTTGGACCCCTAAGTTGCAGCTGGTAAAAAAAGAATCTTACGATGAGACTCCCAACAGAAAATGATGACACTCCAACTAAAAAACTGTTATTTTCAACATTGAAAACACCAGTGAAATTTGTAGCTGTATGTGAACAACAATGTATGTGAACAATAATTTATAGAAGCCAAACTCTGGAGTCATGTGAACAACAATTTATAAAATGACACAAGACATAACATTAGTTCATAGCTACTAAAGATCATTTCCTGCCAAAAGCTCACACAATAATAATGATACAGTCAGAAAACATCTAGAAATTTCTAGAAACTGCCACAAGAGAAGGCAAGTTGTTGACTTGTCAACCTGGGCAAACATAACACACAGCATAACCACAGCCCTAGTTATCAGATGCTAGTTTCACCCTCACTTAGGGCTTGTTTATACACTACTGTACACTTTATATAATGTTGTTTTTCAACTGCACACTTTTCCAGAGTTCTTTTTACGAAACCCAGAGTGACATAAGGTGAATGGTCCATACTGCCCTCAAATCTTGATTTGGTAGAATGAGTTCTTAAGGAAAGGGGCTGCTTTTTTAAGGCAAATGTAGGGGTAGCTGTGGGAAGTTCCCATTGGCAAGAACCTGGTTTATAATAAGCAAGTTATGCCATTGATCCCATGGCTACCTTTATTATTATGGCAGCATTGAGTCATCAACTGCTGTCAGCATCTGTATGTCGGATTCGCTGGTTGCTGATTTTGTTGTGTAATCCATCTTCAATTCACCTGCTGTTATGTCAAGAAACAGTTTTTATGTAATTAGAGAGCACAACAAAAGGCGAAACGGTCTTCTGTTCGATTGTGAACGTTCATGGCCCATGGGTCAAAGTTGCAAGATTGGTGGGTTAGTTAACAATGGATTAGGTTGACATCAACACTTTTTGTTAAAAAAGGTCCATGTTTTTTGTGAACAGAAGTTTTGTTAGATGTGAATATGTGATTACAGAAATTATGTTATTTAAATGTTAAAATATAAGGCTTTGAGTGAAATGATTTAAGAGGCCTTATATCCTAAACATAGGTTGCATGGTTTTCAACCCCTTTGACCTCATCTATTTCTCTTTTAGCAATTTTTTTCATTTTATACATTTGACCCTTTAGGGATAAAACATTACCTCGATTATTCATAAGTAGATGGGTCAAAATTGCTACCTTTAGTCATAGTTTTTACGGACATACCCGTAAAATTTCAAAAAACTTGAGAACTTTAAATTTTTAACTTAAGTTGCTTACCATATAAAGCATCACTGGATGCACTCCGCATGAGATCTAGTCAAAGCAAAACAAGAATTAGATACAACATAAAATCCCCTTGTAATTTCCTTGTTCTACTACTGTCAATTAAGTTACCAGGATTATCACGCAGTGCCTTTACAGCATCAAAGTTCTTGTACGTATAGCCAACGAAATTCAAGTCCTTAGGATTTAACTGCTGCTGTATAATAATAATGATGAGAATACAAGTATTACAACAAAACCAGCAAAAACAATATTAGGAGTTGGTCAGGCGGGTTGGGTAATTGTTCAACGGGTTGGAGATGGGATGTTTGAGATATGTGATAGGTTGGATTGACCAAAAAACTTATTTTGTCCATACTTATAAATAGGTATATATGACACCTGTGTCAACAATCTGATACGAATTCTAGTATCACACCTTCTAATGTTAACCAAGAAGTGCTAAAGGTTTATTCTAGAAGGACCAAAAGTAAAAGTGGCTAGATAGTTTGTTATGGGAGAGAGAATAGTATAAATAATAGCAAATAAAAGAGTGGATTTACTTTTTGGTTGTTGAGATTTGTGCTCCTGCTTGTGCGAGGAGAGAGGGCATTGCCCTGGTTGCTTCTTCTTGTTTATCATCTTATTATCATCTTCTTGTTTCATTTCAATCGTCGAATACAAAGTTCTTAATTACTGGTTGAAGTTCATTGTTATTCTCAATTCATTTCATCTTTTTCTCTAGTTTAAGCAATCGATCCCCATCATTGGTCCGACCTGCTGTTGATCGGCCGGTACCATGGTTAATCAGACAGCTCGATTAGATGTTCATGAACAACAAATTTCTCTTCTCCAATCTGATGTCACGGAGATTAAGGCTTCTCTTGTCTCGTTGACGGAAGATCGAGTGGAGTCGGGTGAATTCCGGAAGGTTGTTCTCGCTTGGATGCGATCTCAGCAATCGAAACCGGTTGGGGAGTTTTCGAGCGCTGGTCCTTCTGGGTTGGGATCTTCTGGGTTGGGGTCTTCGTCGTCTGATGACAAGGTCGACGTCAAGGACTCTTCATCGGAGCTTCCTTGGGCGGTGAAAAAGGTGAAACTCCCGGAATTCTCAGGTTTTGATCCTTAAGGTTGGATTACTAAAGCTAATCTCTATTTCAATCTCAACTCCACCGCCGATGATATGCGATTACGTTTGGCTCAGTTGAGCATGATAGGCGTGGCTCAACATTGGTTCACGATTATCTCTCAGGTGCGACCCTCTCTGACTTGGGTTGAGTTTCAAGCGGAGCTGTTGCAGCGATTTAGCGGGTTGGAGGTTCAAAACCCGTACGAACAGTTAGCAACGATTAAGCAAGGGGATTCCATTTATGATTTTATTGATGACTTCGAATATCTTCTATCTCTTGTCCCACGTTTACCTGAATCTCAGGCTCTGGGATATTTCGTCGCTGGGTTGAAGGAGGACGTCCGGCAGTGGGTACACTTGCATCGCCCTCAATCTCGGTTAGATGCGATGTACTTGGCCCGGGACGTGGAAGTTATGCTCCGCCCTAATTCAGGTTCTTCGATGATGTCTCGTTTTCGATATCTTCAACCTTTTGGAGCCCAGTCCAATATTCGGAGTGATGGGCCTCCCTCTTTGGGCCGCTTTGAGCCCAAGGGTTTGTCTATCAGGTCGGCAGATAGGGTATTTGGGCCAAGGGGCGACGCTGGACGCTCTCTACCCTTTCTCAAAGGTTCTACTCCGACAACCATGGATGGGGGGCACAATCTACCTCGCGATCGGGGTATCCGAACTTTATCTCGGACGGAATGGGAAGATCGGAGGAAAAAGGGTTTGTGTTTTCGCTGTGGGCAACAGTTCGGTCCAGGGCATAAGTGTCCGGAAGGGAAACTCCGGGTGCTTCTTTTGGGAGATGATGAAGACGACACCCAACTCGGGGAGCATTCTTTGTTACAACCTTGTTCGTCGCCGGACGACGACTCTCTCCCTGAGTCGGCTTCGGGCACCTGTTTGGCCTTGGAATTTGTGGGTTCTTTGGCTTTTCTGGATCTCACGCTACCATGAAGCTTGAGGGTACTCTTCGTGAAATTCCGGTTTTCATGCTTGTTGACAGTGGAGCTTCTCACAATTTCATTTCTCGACGTTTGGTTCTGGCTTTGGGACTTCCGGTCTCATCATTTTCGGGCATTTCTATTAAATTAGGCGACGGTCATTGTGTTTTTGTGTCGGAAGTGTGCAGGAGTATTCCGATTACATTAGGACCGTGTACCTTTGTGCTCGACGCCTTAGTTTTTGATACCGGAACTTTAGACCTTATCTTGGGTCTAGCTTGGCTGAGATCCTTAGGGGAAGTAGTTCATAATTGGCAACAATCGTGGATGCGTTTTTCTTACCAAGGTAATTCGGTTCAATTACACGGCTGTCCGGATACTACTCCATCCCCGACTGCTTTTCAGCATTGGTTGTCTATGGCAGATGGGTCATCTTCCGCACCGATCTTGTCTATTCCTTTCATCCAACCCACAAAGTTGCTCTCGACAGATGAGGAACTATGTGCGGAATACCAGGATGCTTTATCCTTGTTATTGGATCACTACGCCGCAGTCTCTCAGGTACCCTCTGCGTTACCACCGGTCCGCTCCCATGACCACAGAATCAATTTAGCTACTCCTGATCCTATCTGTGTTCGCCCATATCGCTATCCTCATACTCAAAAGACGGAAATCGAACGCCAAGTTTCTGAATTATTGACTACGGGTATGATCCGTCCGAGTACGAGTGCGTTTTCTAGTCCTGTTATATTGGTTCGTAAGAAAGATAATTCTTGGCGAATGTGTGTGGATTACCGGGCTCTTAACGCAGCTACCATTCCGGATAAGTATCCGATTCCTGTTGTGGAAGAACTTTCGGATGAACTACATGGCTCTCAATTTTTCTCCAAATTAGATCTTAAATCCGGTTATAATCAGATACGAATGTGCCCGGATAGTATTGCCACAACGGCTTTTCGAACTCATGACGGTCATTATGAGTATCTTGTTATGCCTTTTGGGCTAATGAATGCTCCGGCTACTTTTCAAGCGGTTATGAACGACATTTTCCGACCCCTACTCCGACGCAAGGTGGTGATTTTTTTTGATGATATCTTGGTCTACAGTCCGACCGGGGAATCCCATTTGACCGACTTGCAGGAGGTATTCTCTCTCCTTCTACAGCATCACTTTATGGTCAATCACCAAAAATGTTCTTTTGGTAAACATTGTGTGGATTATTTGGGACATCTCATCACTGGTCAGGGTGTTTCAATGGACCCAAAGAAGGTCACAGCGGTCATGGACTGGCCGGTTCCTACTAACATTAAGAGTCTTCGAGGTTTTTTGGGCCTCACCGGTTATTACCGTAAGTTTATAAAGAATTATGGAGCGATTGCCCGCCCATTAACTAATTTAACCAAGAAAGATGCTTTTGGCTGGTCTCCTGTGGCTCAACAGGCTTTCGATTGCCTTAAACAAGCACTCCTTTCTGCTCCTGTTCTGGCTTTACCGAACTTTAATGCCCCGTTTGTTGTGGAATGCGATGCTTCCGGTTGTGGAATTGGTGCTGTTCTTATGCAACATGCGAAGCCAATTGCTTTTTTCAGCAAGGCTCTCAGTGATCGCAATATCGCTAAGTCGGCCTATGAGAGAGAGTTAATGGCCTTAGTGCTAGCGGTCCAGCATTGGCGACCGTATTTGCTTGGCAACAAATTTACAGTTTGTACCGATCAAAAAAGCTTGAAATTTCTTCTTCAAATGCAGGTCTCCACCCCGGCTCAACAGAATTGGGTGGTTAAGCTCTTGGGTTATGATTTTGATATTCAATATAAACCGGGACGGGAAAATAGGGCTGCGGATGCACTGTCCCGACGGGCTGATTCCGGTAGCCTTCAACAGGCCATTTCTTCTCCTGTTTGGGTTCAAGGGGCTCAACTGTTAGACGAAGTTAAAACTGATGCTACCATCCAGCAGTTAATGCAAAAGTGTGTTTTGGATCCCACCAAGTTCCCTGCTTATGCAGTCCGCAATGGTGTCTTATTTTGTAAAGATCGGCTAGTTATTTCTCGTGATTCAAAGTTTATTCCTGATCTTCTCCATGAATTTCACGTGACAGCTTCCGGGGGGGCATTCTGGATTTTATCGCACCTATCGTCGCCTAGCTGCTAATTTGTATTGGCCGGGAATGACCGCTACTATTAAGAAATTCATTCGTGAATGCGACATTTGTCAACGATGCAAAGCAAATTCGACTACTCCGGGGGGTCTCCTCCAACCATTAGCTATTCCCGCTTTAGTTTGGGAAGACCTATCAATGGATTTCATATCCGGTTTGCCTTCCTCGAAGGGGTTCACGGTTATTTTAGTGGTGGTTGACCGCTTATCTAAATATGCTCATTTTATACATTTGAAACACCCGTACACTGCTAAATCGGTTGCTGATCTCTTTGTTAAAGAAGTGGTTCGCCATCATGGCATTCCTCGATCCATTGTTAGCGATCGGGATCCTCTTTTCCTTAGCCGATTTTGGCAGGAGATCTTTCACTCTATGGGTACAAAATTACACATGAGCTCCGCCTATCACCCCGAATCGGATGGACAAACGGAAGTAATTAATCGATGTTTAGAAACATATTTGCGATGTTTTACGGTGGATCAACCGCGCACATGGGTTTTATGGATCCCTTGGGCAGAATTCTGGTATAACTCCACCTTTCACGCCTCTACAGGGACCACTCCCTTTGAGGCTGTTTATGGTAGGAAGCCTCCCTCCATCTTTCAATTTGCTCCGGGTGAAGTTCAGGTTGACTCGGTAGCTCGTGATCTTCAAGATCGCGACGAAGCTTTGCGACAGTTAAAGGTCCATTTGTCCAATGCTCAGAGTGCTATGAAACAGCAGGCTGACAAACACCGCAGGGATGTTCAGTATGCGGAAGGGGAGTGGGTTTATGTTAAACTCAAACCGTATTGACAATTATCGGTTACTAATCGCATTCACCAAAAGTTAGCGGCGCGGTTCTTTGGACCATTTCAAATTGAGGAAAAGTTGGGTTCGGTGGCTTATAAACTCCGTCTTCCGGCTACCTCCAAGATTCATCCGGTGTTTCACGTGTCGTTGTTGAAAAAGGCAGTCGCGGGTGCGGTGGAATCTGTGTTACCTCCAGAGTTAACAATTGAACCACACTCGGTTTCCTTACCCGTTGCAGTACGGGATACGCGGAGGATCCGCACACCCGCTGGCAATAACACTCAATGGCTGGTACAGTGGCAGGGCCATTCTTCTGATGAGGCAACATAGGAAGATGCTGCTTGGATCGCTGCTCAATTTCCAGATATCAGTCTTGAGGACAAGACTGTTGTAGAAGGGGGGGGGGGTAGTGATACGAATTCTAGTATCACACCTTCTAATGTTAACCAAGAAGTGCTAAAGGTTTATTCTAGAAGGACCAAAAGTAAAAGTGGCTAGATAGTTTGTTATGGGAGAGAGAATAGTATAAATAATAGCAAATAAAAGAGTGGATTTACTTTTTGGTTGTTGAGATTTGTGCTCCTGCTTGTGCGAGGAGAGAGGGCATTGCCCTGGTTGCTTCTTCTTGTTTATCATCTTATTATCATCTTCTTGTTTCATTTCAATCGTCGAATACAAAGTTCTTAATTACTGGTTGAAGTTCATTGTTATTCTCAATTCATTTCATCTTTTTCTCTAGTTTAAGCAATCGATCCCCATCACAATCTTAACATCATTCATAAGAATTTGTAAGAAAAAGTTAGACAATGGATGACTTTCAAGTTTCAACCGTTTTAACCCACTTCCCTTTCAGCTAGATTTTAGATTTCCACATCTAAAAAGCACTCAACTACAAGTACCATAGCAATGTAATATAAACACACATTAACCTAATATGGTAGAAAGACGCACCTTGCGTGAGGGTCCTGAACCAGTTCTTCCTGAAGTTGGAGGGTTCAACTGAAGTAAAGTTCAGAACTTTAGTCCAAATTTGACCGACAATTGTTAATGACCTCAAGTAGAGTAATGTAATTATGTAGATACCTCATCAAACTTCATAAAATTTTGGGTGTCTAGTTCCCCGTTGACTTCAGGCTTGAAAGCTGCTTCCATTTCATATAATTTATCCCACTCAACATCCTTGAACCAAGGGTGTGCCTGAGACAAACAAACTCAGTTGTGTAATAACAAACAAAAGTACTATACAAGTTTAAGGGGTAGTTTGGATGTGTATTTCAAAAGTGATAATGGGATACGAATAATAAGAGTCCGACAATCAGTTCAAGTTGGGGAAAATAGTGTTTGCATGATCAGATAATTAGAGATCTAGTTGTTTGGCAGATTCTGGTTATTTGAGAGATTAATAGGTAAATTGGTAATACAAGCACACACATACATGTAGAGAGAGGTGGAATCAAAAGTGAACAATGTGCCGTGTGTATGTATATATTAGTGAAAAACAGAGAGCTGTCGTGTTAGAAGTCGCAGAAATTAGCTTAGAAAAGGGGTAGATAGGAATTATATTGTATCCTGAGATACTCCGTTTTGTTGCAGCTGGTTTGAGAACCATAATCCAGAACTAATTGTTTGACTCCAAAATAATCAGATGAACTAAAACAGAAAAGTATTATCCAAACAACAATTAATAATTATTGTGATTTGAAGGCGCAGTATATACCTTTATTTGGTCGGGCCCACATGTACCCAGCCTATGTTCAACATCACAAAGCAACCTGTAGATGAGATCCTTAGCTTCTGGTGACAACACTGTGTCTTCCGGAAATCTAAGATGATTCCTCCAATGAACAATCTGACATTCAACAACAGTAACAACATAAACATCTAATATAATCAGCTTCAGATGAAAATCTTATGAAAAAATAACAAAGTATTATATGTGTTTTTATAAGGTAGGGATTACATTCATAGTGTAATATTATGCAAATAAGAACAAAAGATATATATAGTAACTGGAAACCAAGTACTCAATTGCATTGTGTGATACCTTCCTGCATGTGGTTATCGGATCATCTGAATAAAATGGAGGGTATCCAACAAGCATTTCATACATTATTGCACCTAGAGACCACCTGCATGAAGGAAAACAATTAACAGGACTTCTTGAAATCATTAAAAGAAAGACGACACCATAGTGGTCGCAAGATGAGTAGGTTGGGTAACGGGTCAAATGGGTTCCAGTCAAAACGGGTCGTTTTTGTAAGAGGTGGGTGGATTGGATTGACCTGATTTGTATTTTCTTTTACTTCTTAAACACAATTGGTGTCAATTATGATTATAAACGTTCAACCAATTCAGTACTGGACTACTTTCCACACAATGATTTAAAAGATAAATATACACTTCAAGAGCTTTCAACCCATGTGACCCGTTTCCCTTTTAGTTAACCATTTTTATTTTAAGCGCTTAACCATTAGATAAAACATAATCCAATCCACCCATATACAAAAACTTGGATTAAAATTGTCACCTCTAAGGTGAAAGATAAAGAAAGAAAACAATCTATTACACATTTGAGAGCAATTATCAATGAAACTAAACTAAATTCAAAGATTGTAGCATAACAAAGCAAGCAATAACATTAGTATTTTAATAATATAATATGCAAATATCACACTAACCAGTCACACTCCATTCCATATCCTTTCTTCAACAACACTTCAGGAGCAATATAATCCGGGGTGCCCACCGTTGAAAATGCCTTTTCACGTAAAAGCAAAGGGAAAAATCAACTGAAGTACACAACATTAATATCCTATAACTCAAAAGCACTGCGGAAAAAACAGTGGCAGATGGGAAACAAACCAGTTTTCTCCTGTTCATCTGCCAATGCTGAAGCTGCTCATGGGCACTTTTCCATCTATGTCCATTTTCAGCATCAGGGAAGCCATCAATGTCCATTGGTTCTCTTATATTTTCATCAACCATGGGTTCATTTTCATTCAGTGTAGATAATGTTCTACAATCAAGAGGCTTGCATAGGCCAAAATCTGAAAGCTTCATGTGACCATTTTTGTCCAGTAGAAGGTTGTCAGGTTTTATGTCTCTGGAGATAAAAAAAACAAGATCAGACAGATGAAATTTCAGCTTGGTGACAATTTCAACCCATAAACTCATGAATGGGTCGCTTTAAGAAAACAAAAGAGTAAAATGGGATTATGGGAACAGGTAAAAGAGGCAAACAAGTCAAGCGCGTAGAAAGTCGCCAAAAATCTGTTTTAAATGCCTTGCCTACACAGCCTTCTAAGCCGGTTTACTCAAAGAACTAGATTATTATTGTCAAATTATTGCTCTTGTAACTGTAATTAATGCGTTACTTATTTCATAGAAGCTTTTTAAAAAATGGACCACAAAATTGTTTGCAGACCAGTCATCCCAACCCATTTTGACCCGGTAATAAAATTTGACTTGTTTCAACCTTGACCCGTTTTCCCAAATCATCTATCCAACCCACCCACCTTGTCACCTCAATTGAATTATTTCATCTTAAGTCTCTTCTCTCTGTTTTTTATTATGTAGCATTAAATTGAAACTACACGTGGCAATTTCAGCCCATTTACTTATCTATGGGTCGATTTGGGTTTTGTTACATCACAAACAGGTCAGATTCGAAAATATCTAAAAAGTGAAGAGGTCAGCTAAATCAAAATGGTCAGATGGTCTGAAAGTCCCCAAAAGTTTGTTTTAATGCATACACAACCTCCTAAACTGTTTTCACACAAGATTTAGATTATTATAGTAATTTTAATGTTTTTGTGATCATGATTAGCCCGTTGAAGATTTATAAGAGTTTATGAGTGGGATTTTACTCGGTATGTTTGTTTGTTAAGAGTTTAGAAAACAAAAAGAAAGTTTTTGCAGACCAGTGTACCCCAACCTATTTCAGCAAATACGAAACACAGACCCATTTCTACCCAAACCCATTTTCATATGTTACCCTACCCGTCCATCTAGCCACCTCTAGTGAAGCTACAATCTTGGTTATGTCTTAATACAAACCTGTGAATGTAGTTATGTTTGTGAATGGACTCTATAGCCAAAACACTTTGAGCTATATAAAACTTAGCAACATCTTCTTTTAATGTGTCTTCTCTCATTAATAGAGTCATCATGTCACCACCAGGTAGGTATTCCATAATGAGGTACAAATACTCGGTGTCTTGAAACGAGTAATATAATTTCACTATGCAGTGGCTAGCCACTTCTGCAAGCAAATTTCTCTCAGCCCTAACATGTTCCACCTGTATAATAAAGATCAAACGTTTTTTTATTACAATAAAGAAAACAGATAGAAAATGACTAGTCAAGCTAAAGATATAAACACCTGTCCTCTAACAAGCATTTCTGATTTCTTTAGTTTTTTCATCGCATAAATATTGCCAGATTTTTTCTCCCGACATAATCGTACCTGTAATAAAATAAGACCAAGAAGTCAGAATAAAGGTATGTTTTATAGAACAAGTGATTCAATGCTGAATGATTTAAAAGCTTTGTTAGGTCTAGGTTTTCAATGAAAAAGTTATCTGTTTTGGACGGGGAGTTTGAATAACAGGTACCTACCATTATAATCTTTTGTAAGGTTTATCCAAAAGAAAATATGACTGTTTGATAAATGTATTGAATTAACACTATCATATAACCTAGACAAAGAAATGTATAATGAAACACAATAATATAAACTGAATAATCTTACCGCAACATCATTAATAACTTATAAAGATATATTATGACATCATTATCCTTCAAAAATTTGAAACTCCACTTAATGGTTTGCATACAACTCTTGACTTCAAGAGTTAATCTGGAGAAGTTTTTATGTTCAACTACATAATAAATTCCTATTATTAGTCCTTTAATTTCAGAACAAATTGTTTAGGAATGTAACAAAATAGGTGATCATGGAGATAATAGCCATTTCTTCTTTCTTGAGAAGAAATTAATTGATTTATTGGTTCCATCATCCATGATACTGCTGCATAACCATTAAATGCTTTAGTAAATACTAGACTGCTTATTATTGCTGTCCAAGCTCAACAGTACCTATAACTAACCTCCCCATGGTAGAATATTATCTTTAACATGTATTCAAGAAATCAAGGAACTATAAAGTTCATCAATTATCAAATAGCATACCTAATTTAACAGTTCTAAGTGAATTAACGTAATAATAAAGCAAGAGAACCCACTTTTTGAGGGTTTTTACTTAGAAAAAGGTAATGTGCAATGACATTGTTTAGCAATGCAATTATTTTAAATTTTTTCATATGTAATGATATTTTTTACCCTTGAAATAATCACTAATGTTCACACATTATTTATAGCTCATTATATATATGTCTTCCTCATCATCATTGGTAAAAATAATATACAAGCACTCAAAGTCAAAACTTAAAACAAGAAAGTTTCAACGATTTACTAATGATTATAGCTAATTCTTGAACTCCTTGAAATAGCCTAGCATATAGTTTTGTAAAAAAAAGGACAATATAAACCTTTCACCCATAAAAATGGGATAATGATCAATTTGGTACTTCAAAGAATGTTAATATAGATCCAGGGAGAACAATTTTCTACTAAGTACCCAAAAATTTTCACGTCTCCTGTAGACTCCTTTTGGAGACCAGAAAAATTGACCAGAAAATCCTTATTCCATATTTTGATCATCTATCTATTTGTAAAAATTGTAACTGGTAAAAAGTGAATATCTTTAATTTAAATGATCAAAAGTTCAAAAAATCATCAACACGATTCATGATATAACTATTTGTGTGTATTTCTAACCTCTCCAAAGGCTCCTCTTCCAATGATGGTCAAAAGTTCAAAATCATCAACACAAATTTTGTTCCTTTTAAGTCGCATAAACTCTGTTTCCTTCCTCTCTAAATCCTTAATCAGATTAATCTGTTCCTCTTTAGGCACATCTGAAGAAGCCAACTTCCTCTCCAAAACCCATCGCCTGCAAAATATTAAGTTAGTCAAGAAAAAATTCTAATAAGGCAAACAGGACTTGTTAAAAATCCATTAAGATTATCTCAAAAAGCCTGTTCTTTTATACAATTTCAACTTCAAGCAAGATGACCACTTTGAATAATAGCAAACACTTCTAACTTTAGCCGAAAATAATGTGATATCTGATGTACCATACTTCAAGATTTATTATAGCTTAAACGAACTTTCTATGAAAATTCACTTTCCTACTCTTTCACTCCACTTAACTCTAAAAAGAAGCCAAACGTCGGTGTCAATTTGCTTATTTTTAAACTTGAAACAGTAAAGAATATATGTGTTTCCAAAAATCCTATAAATCAACGACGATTTCAGGATTTTCAACCAGGGCATGCTTTGTCATAACAATAAAATCTTAGAGAATGTGCTACATTAACAATTATTTAATTGTTTACTTTTTCACAATATAGAAGAAATTTTCAGAATATGGATGTGCTTCCACTCATACCAATAATATTCCTACTTTTTGTTAAATTCCATCATTTGGTAACTTTTGTGTGACAACGCACAACACCTAATATGGAACCTCTCTTACTTAAAGATGCTAAATACTCAGAGTTCAAACTAGTTACAATTACAAACTTGGCACACCATAGACTCTATTCCAGAAATGTGTATTATAAACAAAACCACCATCAAAGATGCCAAAAATCACAACTTTTGGCTAGACAAATACATTAGTGTGACACACTCACCAATAATACATAATAATATGATCAAATTGCATCTTTAAGCTCTAAAACGAACTTCTGATCTCGGGCTGTCTGCGATACAAATTGGGTTTCATACCAACATTCTCAACTACTAAGTCAAGCTAATTAAGATGCTTCAAGCCATAAAAACTCAAGAAAACTACAATAATACTTTAAATCAACTACATGCATCATCTCAAAAACTAAGTGAGATTCTAATTTAATCGATTCAGCTACTGAACCTACTAAATTTAGATCGATTCAATCTCCACCAGTTCTTCACCAACCAATTGTAGATCTCAAAGCACAATAAATGCAGAGAACAATATAGTACCAAACCTAAATTCATCGATTCAAGATTCGCCAATTAAAAACACAAAACGATGAACAAATGCATAGTACACGAATCCCATGTAAGGGGTGTTGGAATCAAGACTTCGATTCAAGCAAAAATCGAAAATTTGTGAAAAAAATGTGACCTTTCTTTGCGTTCTTGAATGTTCTTCATCTGGGTCTTGTAGTGATTCTCTATGAATTGCTTAGCAGCAGCGACTTTCTCCATGGTCAAACTTGACCCCTGAACTTCATCTTCTCCACCTCTCACTCCCTCTTCCATTTTCAGAGTCTTTATGAATCTTAAGGGTGCTGTTTGTTATCTTTTTGTTCTGCAAACAGTAGAATTACAGCTAAAATGGAAACCTCAAGAAACCCTTTTTGGTTTATCTCATCAGCATCATCAACTGACCAAATAAATTGTAGTGTATGTATATGTGTGTATAAATTATTATGTGATTGAGGGTTTTAATCAGGTGTAAAGGGGTATGCAAAAGCCCAAAAACTAGATCGGCTATTTGTATGACAGCTGTGTTGATCTGTCTAATCTCGATATTAGGTTTCTCTTTCTTGTCTTCTTTGACTCCATTAATAGAACGGTCAAATGACAGAGTCTTTCATTCTTTTTTTACTGAAAAACATAACAGGTGTTTGATTTAGTATAAACCTGGTTTCGTGTTAATTTGATTGATTTTGATGCTATACGTTTTTTTATACCTTATATATGTGTATAAAACGTTTTTATACGCATGTTCTTCCTTGTATAAGCTTGTATGCTCCCTTTTAAACGTCTTGTATATTCCCGTATGTAGGGGAGTGATCTTTACAAGCGCACCCATTAAAAGTCGACAAAGTCAAGTGACTTCAGATGGCATTTTTTGTTTATACATTAGTTGTGTAACTGAAACTTGAGTGATTATGTAGTTTTGTTTACGATTCATCTCATAGAAAATTAGTAAAAACTGGAACCATAACTACTAAGTAGTGTGGTGGTTAACCACATCTTCAAGTCCTAGTGGTTATGATTTTATCAAGTTCTTTTCTTCTTGATCCTTATCATTTAAGGGTTTTGTTGTTCTGCCCTGATTAGATTAAAGATTATATGTGACAACTCGAAGTTTTCGGTTAATTAACTTTCTCCGTATATCGCGATTTAGGAATTTTACTATTATTTAATAATAATGATAATAATAATAATAATAACAATTTATAAAATTTTATAAAACTTGGGTATAATAAAGTCCAGGGGTTATTCAGTCATTTTTGAAACTTTAAAACAAAGTTATAACATAAAATAATAATAAAGTAAATCTCGGGGACCATTTGTGTAAACTGTATAAGTTACAAAACCAACCCCGCCCACCCCCGTGATTCCGGCACACTATTCCGGCGGCCCTCCGGCGACTCCAAAAGCCACAAATCAATCGGTTTTTGATCAAATTGAACACTCCGACATTAACACATGCATGATTCGAACCTGTCCCCCTCTTAATTTGGATAATAGAGTTACCTAACCCACTAAACCCACTCGACCAAAACTCTCGGCCGACACCCACTATAAACGCCCACTGAACAATAATAATAATCGAATTAACTTTACCAAAATCATCCTATAAATGTTCCTAATCGGTCTATACTTGGAATTGCACTTGAAACATTCGAAAACACACAATTCGATTCCTATTTTCTTTCGGACCTGCAACCTACCCGAAGGCTATCTTCCAAGCAATTTTAACATCGATTGACAGAGGGCTTTTGATCGTATACACCACTAGAAACTTCCTGTGCAACATATTTGATTCCCATCAACGATTGCATCTCGAATCACTTCACCTCCTGTCACGGATTGTTCTTCATCGGGTAAAACACTTTAAAAACTTATGGAACTGCTTTCTGTCACGGCTATGAGCCTTGGTTCACTGGTTCGGTGTGTGTGTGTGCAAGTGTGAGGTCCCGGGTTCGACCCCGGGTAACCTCTTTTATTTTTTTAAAGCTTTTTAACCCTTTTAAAAATATGGAAAAATTTCTAAAAATTATAAAAATAAATTCTATAAATTCTCCTTATTTTAAATATTACAAAATTATTTTCTGTAAATTTCTTTTATTTAAAAACCTTAATAAATTTTTATAAAATATTATTTATAGATATTAAAAATACTTATTTTTAAAAATAGATTCTAATTTGTGTATAACTATGAAATAAACACAAACAAACAAACAAACATACCCAGTGTCTCCCGCTGAAGGGCAGGGTCTGGGAGGGGTATATGGTAGCAAGTCTTTCCTCTATCTAGAAAGATAGAGAGACCGCTTCCGAAGAGACCCCCGACTCGTTAACACAGGCAATAACAATAACAATCAAAATACAACGCATATACAAAGCATATAACAAAGCATACCAAAGGCAATAACCATCATAATACGAAGCAAATAACACAATGATATATATCAATAACAAGCATAATACAACGCATATACCAAGCATATAACAAAGCATAACAAAGGCAGTAACCATCATGATACGAAACATATAACACAATGATATATATCACAAGAAGAATTAGAATTAGATAATGCGCATGTAACACCCAAAAATCATAAACACAAATGTCATAAAATTTATATAAGTTATTATATACAAATGTCATACACAATTATTTTTATAAAATGGACACTAAATAATAATTTAAATCATTATGTATTAACGGATACAATATATTTTATAATTACATCAAATGTTTAAGAATATTATTCTCATAAAATATATTTTAAATGGTATAGATTACTATCTTATTATTAATCGAAATACCATTTTTAATTATCCTTAGGTAATTATAAATTACATATTAAACCACAATATTTTTATATTTAGTTCCAAAATATTTAAATATACATATGAAATCCTTCTAATGGAATCAAAATGTAAATAATGATTTGGTAAACTTAACACTTATTTATTAATACATAAATAACCCTATCAAAATTTTGTAACATATATACATCTAATTGTGTACGTGTCACATGTTAAACCAAACCAACTCGAACCTCACCAAATATATTTATTCACTGTGAACACATTTTAAAGACTCAATTACGATCAATGATAGGTGTTGAACGTGCTTGATCGTGCATTACCTTATTCTTTGAAGTTCTTGTTCATATACATTACATCAATTCAATGTGAGTTTCACGGCCCCTTTTTACTTTCTTTCCTTTTTGGGGGAGAAAACATGCAAACATATTTTATGAATGGTTGCAAGTATTATTGATATCGCCTGTTACGTTAGTGTAAACACACAAACATGTCCTGACACGCTCGAACCGTTAGTAATGGGATTAGCGAGGTAATACTGAGTAGTACTACTGGGTCTGACAAACCCCACCCGGGCTAGTCGCGCTAGCTTGATTGGAGGTCAAACGGGTGCATTATTGACCTAACATACGATTGCCACGGTCGGTTAAGACGTGGAGGAAACACATTGTCATGGTCTGATGAGACATGACGGAACACAACGATTGCCACGGTCGGTTAAGACGTGGTGGAAACACAATAGGACGTAAACAGTCAGCTTCGGTTCGAAACGCTAAGTAACATGATTATAGGCTAGCTACCTATCGATATGCTTTAATTACTAAACCATTCGGACAGTCAAACAGTTACAAACAGTCGAACGGTTACAACCAGTTGAATAATTACATACAGTCGAACAGTTATAAACATTTTATTCTGTGATAAAACCTGTGAACTCACCAACTTTATGTTGACACATTTTAGCATGTTTTCTCAGGTCACAGAAACGCACAAGGTTAAGAACTCAGCTAGGATGCATGCATGGCATACATCACTACTCAACTGATTTATTTGGTTAAACGTTATTGATTCTTATGGTTGAAACGCATGTTGAAACAATTTACTATTAATTTCTGTTTTCGAAACGCTTCCGCAAGATTGAAACACTCATGTTTGATTTAAAGATCTAATTACCTAATGTGATATTTTGTAATTACTGTGTTTGGTGTAATCGATGCTATCTGAGATCCTGGTATGTCACACGCCTGACGGTAAAATCCCGTTAGTGGATTTTGAGGGTGTGACATTATAGACTGAAGTTGTTAACGGGGAAAGTCACGGTTTAAACTATGAAACACATTCATGTTAATGTATAAGTAATGTTAGATGGGTATGGTAGTGTTTGTTTTTGGTCAAAACCTCTTCCCCACCTCTTCATCTACGCGCACGCAGACGCGGGAAGGGGTTTTGAGTGTGCAAACTGTTTGATTTTTGAAAGATGTTTCATTAAAAAACGTCTTCCTGACGTCTGCGTGGAGAAGATGTGAACTTACCACTTCTAAACTCTTCTTAACCTCTTCTCACTTCTCCTTAACTTCCCCCAAACCTGAAACCACCTTTACTTCTCTTAACTCTTCACTACCTAAAATCACAAAGCACCGGCCGACCTCCGCAGCCCACCTCCGTCGAGCCCTCCGCCGCGCCGCCGAGCACTTCGCCGCGCCCTCCCCCTGCGCGCTGCCCTCCCCCTGCGTGGCTAAACCCGTGATCTTTTAAACGCCCTCTGCATCTTTCAATCGTAACATACAATCGATTTTACAAGAAACCGGTTCAAAAATGGAGTTTTACACATACCCATCTCGTCCTCCAATTTTGTTTTCACATATTCTTTCGTTTTCTTTTGCCAATTTAGTGATAAAAGTCAAAGATTTCTTCAGCTCTGTAGTTTCAACGATCGTTGGGAACGTTTTCTCTACGATTTTCACCTTCTTCTTCGTGTTAGGTGTGTTTTCATCTTCTTTTTTCATCGAATCTGATCGTAATTGCACGTTGATTGTGGGTGTTTTCAGTTTTTGAATTGGGGGCTTTTGTGAATTTCAATTTTGTTACGTTTTTTTTGTTAATTTGTTAAATTACGGTTGGAAATTTAAAGGTTTCGTGTAGAACCATCTTGTAACTTGAATTAGTAGATTAATCATTAGTTTTTATCATCTTTTGGCTCTTGATTGAAGTAAATTGATGTTCTGTTTTTCAATTTGCAGTGGGTACTTTGTAAGGAGCATTGACTGGTGCTTTGATTGATCAAGAAATAGAGAGTGGGTTCGTTAGGGGTGTTACAGTTGATCTACCTCTTCTGCTGCATATGTTATAAAATAGATTTATTTTAGTTACAAAATATTTTAACAGTCTGCAGATGTTAAAAAGACAAACAGTCTTTTTCTTGCAGACTGCTAACGTTTGGTCCACATCTTCTGCTGCAGATGTCTGCAGACGTGGTCCGCAGACTGCAAACGTTTTCCTGCACAAAAAACAAACGGCACCTATGTGTACCGTCTCATTGCGGCAGTGATACAACTTGTTGCATATTCATGTAGGTAGTCTAGAACGATCAAAATTGAAATTACATACAAAATCAATGAAACAAAACTGAAATACCTTAAAAACTCATACGAATATTCACTAATCCGTATGATGTTGAACCATATTAAAAACTAGAAAATTACATCAAAATCCCAAAATATTTTAGTGACCATTCCCGAAAAAAGTTTCAATAACCCGACGAGGTAATTATTGCTCTTGATAGGCATACGAAAATCAATAAATTGTGACCCTGGTGCCAAAAAAAACTATGTATTCACTATATAGAAGCTTTGAGACTGGTTATTAACATTTAATAAATATTTTATAAGAATTTTTCAGCAATAATATTTTATTGTTGAGTAAATTACAAATTATGTCCTTTATTAATATATAAAATTGCATGTTATGTCCTTTAGTTTTAATAATTACATGGAATGTCCTTTTTTAAAATAATTTGCACATCTATCGTCCTTTAACTAACCTCCATCCAAATTCACAGTTAAGTCAGGCATGTGCTACTCACATGAGAGCATTTATATATATTACATGTCTACAATGCGTCAAAATTAGTTTTATGTCGCTTCATTCTCGTCGTCTTCATGTTAAAGTGTTCAAAGTTGAATATCTGAAATTTTTGAATAGTTGAAATCACTATCCGAATCCGTATCTGAAATTTCAGATATTTAAAATTCAGATATTTGAGATTTGGATATGAATACGGATAACAATTCACACATCTGAATTTCTTCTTTATTTTTTGAAATAATTAGATAATTTAAACAACACATGCTAACAAAAGCTTCAATATAAAGTAACAAGTCCCAAACAAAATAAAAAAACCTTTAACACTTAAAAACTATAACAAAAGATATTTTTAAAATTATCAAAAAACTTAAAATTCTTTTTGTTATTTTTTAAAGTGTTAAACGTTTTTTTTTGTTGAGACTTGTTAGTGTATATTAGGATTTTTTAATGAATGTTGTTTTTACATTATTTTTATAATAACATATATCTAGTTATTGTAAAATGGAAAAAAGAAAAAAGAAGTTCAGATATTCAAACCGCTATTTGTATCCATATCCGAAGAATTTCAGATATCTGAATACTAATAGTGAGTTCTACAATCTGAAAATTTCAAACATCCAACTTTGAACACCTAGCATGAAGACGGCGAGAATGAAGCGACATAAAAATTATTTCTGACTCATTGTACGCATGTAGAATACTTATGCATGACTTAACTGTAAATTTTAACGAATGTTAGTATAAAAGACAATATGTGTGCAATTTTTATATAAAAAGGACATATGATGTAATTATTAAAATTAAAGGACACACGGTGTAATTTCATGTATTAATAAAGGACATAATTTGAAATTTTCTCTTTATTGTTTGTTGTTTGCTTGCTCACGGTGATATCATTGACTTAAAAGAAAACGTTTAGATACATATTTCATGGGTTAAATTAGATCAAAAATATTGTAAATACGTGTACACTAGAACAAGTTTCTTACAATACAACAGAAGATTCATTGGCCCATTAATATCATCAAAAGTTGGATATAATTATTGTTTGTTTACATTTTAAGTGTATGTTTTAACTCTTGATTAACATATATCTAAGGTTTGTTTTAAAAGTTTAATCATCCTAAAATAAAAACATCTTAAAATGATGGAAATATGTTTTGGTTCAATGACTAAACAAATTATGTAAAACTGTTTAAAAAAAATTAAGTAAATATATATGACGCTTGGACGTGAGCATGGCTCTTGGCATCCTTGTTTAATTGTTTTGCCCTTATTTATTAAAACCTCAAGAGAGCATTATGGTATTAAGTTTTTTTTTAACCGTAAATGTACGAACCTGTTTCGGATGATAAATGTTATCTTAATCGGGCTCACCTATCCGTTTTCCAGTCAGGACCGCATCCCCCAACCGGCCAACCCTCTCAGGGGGAAATTCATTGTTGTGAAAACCCCATGGCTTAACTCTGAGCATTTTTTACTCAGAGTGAGACTTAAACCTATGACATCCCGTTTATATACATGTCATGAGTACCTCATTTTAATCAGTTGGGCTAATAATCATTGGTAATTATGATATTAAGTGATGCACCTTACAACATATAGGTGAGGGTTTAAATCGTGCATGGTGGAGGTCTTTTGTATTTATTATAAAAAGGTAAGAAACTTCTAATTAAAAAAATACATTTGATGTTTTTTTTTATATTTATGATTTAGAACTATTGACCAAATTATAAATATATTAAAAGGCAACTTGTTAAGAATATATTTGAAGTGGTCATTAGTCACTGGTCAAGGTTCTATATAGCTAGCACCATGTGTCACACTCAGACATTAGCCTTGTCATTAGTTATTTACTTTTAGTCTACAAACAACTTTCCAATATTCCGAGTTATGAGTCTAGATTAAACTTACTTAAAGTGTTATATTAATATAAGGTGCAAGGTTATGGATGTTTATTATTCCAATTGTATTCGAAAAATATAGAATTTGTTTAGATTCAAGTTGAAATCACCGAACTGAAACTCGATTCAAACTTTCAAATACAAACTCGATTCGATTGGGAGTCTAATTTTGAATTCGAATCGAATTACGAATTTATGATTTTTTATTCGATTTGAAATTCGAATTAGAAATCCAAACACTTACACTTGTTTATTTTTTTATATTAATTTAGAAATACGTATATGAGAAATTAGGAATTAAAATTTTAGAAATTAAATGATTCAAGGTTTTAAATCTAAAGCGGTACATGATTTATTTGAAATGTTTTGTATGTTATGCTTGCTTTTTTTGTTATTTTGATTGTTTGAAATTGTATCTTTCGAATAAACAAACAAATAAATATACCCAGTATATCTCACTCAAGAGTAGGGTCTGGGAGGAGTAGTTGGTGGCGAGTCTTTCCTCTATCTTGGGGGGATAGAGAGACCGCTTCCAAAGAGACCCCCAACTCAATAACAGAAGCAACAGCAATAGCAATAACAATAGCAATAGCAAGCAATAACAAGTAATAGCAAGCATCTTATATATCGTACAACACATAGGTAAATAACACATAAAGATTTAGAAAGTACATACAACCAAATACGCGGCACGTTTCATCTAGCAAGGGCTTCCTTTATCCTCCCTATCCATAGATCCCGCTAAAAGTCCTTACTTTTAATTCTACGTCTCCACTCACTCATATCCTCGATCATGTGCTCAGAGAGGTGCAAGTCTACCATATCCCGCCTAATTATCTCGTCCCAAGTCAACCTGGGTCTTCCTCTACCCCTTTTACCCTCCACGCTGATGTTCTCTACTGCTTTAACTGGTGCTGCCATGGGCCTCCTCTTCACGTGCCCAAACCATCTTAATCTTTCTTCTCGTATTTTATTTGCGATACAAGCCACCTGTAGCTTTTGTCGAAACACGTCGTTTCTTATCCTATCCAGTCTTGTGTGTCCACACATCCACCTCAGCATTCGCATTTTCGCGACCTCTATTTGTCTCTCGTGCGATTTCTTTATGGCTCCCAGCAGTCTGTTTCGTGTAACATAGTTGGGCGTATTGCCACTCTATATAGTTTTCCCTTTATTTTTGACGGAAACCTCTTAACACACAAAATCCCTGATACTGCTCTCCACTTGCACCATCCTAATTGAACACGGTGGGCTACATCGTTGTGTATCTCTCCGTCTTCCTGTACATACGAGCCCAGGTATTTGAACCTATATGTCTGTGGGACCGCCATACCCTGGATGCTGATTTGGGTGTCCTCTTCAGCTTCACCACTAAAGTTACAATGCATGTATTCCGTCTTAGAGCAACTTGTACTTAAGCCCCCGCGCTCCAGTGCTGCTCTCCACTGTTCTAGCCTCTCGTTAAGCACCCTTTTAGATTATGATATTAAGACAATATCGTCCGCAAACAGCATGCACCACGGGACTGGCTCTTGCATAGACTTGGTCATCTCATCCAACATTACTGTAAAGAGGAATGGGTTCAATGCCGAACCTTGGTGGAGTCCCACCTCCACCCGGGAAGAATTCTGTGTCTCCGACTGGTGATCGCACACACGTTTTTACCCCGTCATACATATCCTTGATTATTTTGATATACATCTCTGGTACCCTTCTAAGTCCTAGAATTTCTCAAATGAGTTGACGCGGAACACTATCATAGGCTTTTTCTAGGTCACTGAATACCATATGGAGTTCCATTTTCTTTTCTCTGTATTTCTCCATTAGCCTCCTTATGACGTGTATGGCTTCTGTTGTAGAGCGTCCTAGCATAAATCCAAATTGGTTTGTTGCTATCTGGGTTTCGCGTCTAATTCTCGCGTCAATAACTCTTTTCCATAGCTTTATCGTGTGACTCAATAGCTTTATTCCCCTGTAGTTTGCGCAACATTGGACATCTCATTTTTTCTTATATATGTGGACTATGACACTGCTTCTCCATTGTTCTGGCATCTTCCCGGTCTTGAAGATAGTGTTGAATAAGTCTGTTAGCCATTGCAGACCCTCATCTCCCAGACACTTCCACACTTCAATCGGTATGTTGTCTCGCCCTACCGCCTTAGCCCTTCCCATTTTCTTTAAAGTTCCCGTAACTTCATCGACTGTGATGCTTCTACAATAACATTTGTTTTGTTGCTTTGTTTGAGTTGTTTTATCGATCTCAGTTTGTTGATTAGGGTTTCTTATTTTGAAAATGTTATCGAAGTAAGTTTTCCATCTCAGCTTGTATCTTTCGAATGAATTTTGAAAATGTTTTTCGATTAAACATTTTTTTACTAATTAGGAATCAAATATATAATGTATGATGTGTGTTAGTAAACTCGAAGGAACTTTTCGATTTATCTTTTAAGATATACATAAATCGTTCATGATTAGTGTGCCGTTTAGTTGATAGATATACATTGTTAAACCACCCAACTAGTCAGACTTGTGCACCAACAGACAAGACATTCAAGTATGATGTTTAGTGTTCTTTTTTTTTGGTCATGTGTGAATAATTTCAAGCGACATGTTTTGAGTAATATAAGCAATTATTGGCCATGCCTTTGACTAATGCATACTTTGTCCTATTCTTATCTTCCCTTTATTATGTTCTTGTTTATATTATTAGTTGTTCATTTTTTCTTTTTTATTTGGAGATGGTAGTGCACAAAGATAACCCTAAAAAGGTAGAGTAAATTTCAGTTTTGGTCTCTAAGGTTAGATCTGTTTAACCCTTTCAGTCCAAAAAGGAATCTTTGGACATATCAAGGCCCAACGTTTTGCATTTTGTAACGATTTTGGTCCCTGACACTAACTCTGTTAGTTTTTACAGTTAAATGTAAGGGTATTTTGGTCATTTTATATTTAAAGGACTAGTAATGTAAATTATATTAGATAGGATAATTGTTGTATTTTTTAAAACAATAGAAAATAAAAAAACAACAAAAACCCTAAATCGATTTTGGTATGCCTCATAACACCACCAGACTCAAGAAAAGAACCTGTAACAATCTGCCTCCCACCACCATCGATCTGCCTCATAGATTAGGATAATTGTTGTTCAAGAAAAAAACTCACAACAATCGAAGATGTAATCCCAAAACGTCACCTGCAACGATCGAAGATGCAATCTCGTAACACCATCAGACTCCTCAAAACCCTGTAAATCAAAGCCCCAATCATGCCCGTATTTCTACTGGTATGGTGATAGCTCAAACACCACCAGTGACTTCGCCACCGAGACGTTCACTATCAACCTAACCACCAACACCGTCGACGCTCGCCTGCTGCGCCATAATGAGGTGAAGGTGGAGGACGTGATGTTCGACTGCGGCCACTTGAACCGTGTCCTGTTTCACGGTGTCGTCGGACTTCTAGGGCTCGGCCGTGAGCCCCTATTGTTCGCCTCTCAGCTCTAATCGTTGTATGGCCACTCATTCTCGTACTGTCTTGTTGATCAGAATAGCAATTCGAGTGTCAGCAGTAAGTTAATCTTCGGAGAAGATGAAGATTTGTTACAGTCGCTGTAGTTAAACTTCACCGCGTTGATCGACGGCGAAGCTCCGGTGGTGAACAATGGTGGTGGGGCCCGTGGGTGTTTGGGTTTTAAGGTAATTAATAGGAAGGGGGTTGGATGATGGTGGTGGGGCTCGTGGGGGTGGCTACAATTTTAAATAAACAGTCCTTTATGTGTAAAATGACCAAATACCCTTACACTTAACCTAAAAAATTAACAAAGTTAGCGTTAGGGATCAAAATCGTTACAAAATGCGAACGTTGGGCCTTGATATGTCCAAAGATTCTTTTTGGATTGAAAGGGTTAAACAGATCTAACCTCAGGGATCAAAAACGAAACTTACTCTAAAAACTTATAAAAAGTAGTTTTTTTGGGTGTCCATAAGAACCCTTACTGGTAAACTCACGAGATCTGTTAATACACTGCTGATAATAAGATAAGTTGAATTACAGGTTGCTCTAGACATGTAACTTTCAAAAGCGTTATCGCATACTTAAGACATCTAAGAAAGGGGAAGTTGTGCCTACCACTCCATCACCCATCAAGAGGATTTTGGCCTGTTGAAGTAAGCAACATGGGTACAGAATGACCAAAATAATAATTTAAACAAACTAATAATGTTTAACAGATCAATAGATTTGAATATATGCATATGGTCCTTGTTAATATGGAAATTTCCCTACTAAAAATTTAGTAACACACAAATAAAGAGGACCCTGTGGACCAAAATCATACTATCGCGAATGCCTAAATATGATAATGTTCAAATGAGTCAAGTTTGGAAACCTGTAATTGCATAAAGTTCTGTGGCAAGTCCTGCAAACAAATTGTGAAAGCAGTAAATGCAGTCTGCTATATATCTTTAACCATGATCAAAAGTGCTGGATGTAAACTAAAGGGCAAACTTCGCGCACAGGGCTCCCCTCATGCATAGGGTCCGGGGGGTCGAGCCACTTTGGGCCTGATAAAGGCATCATTACCCTGCATTCTTACAAGAGGTTGGTTCTCGAACACGTGACCTTCAGGTCACATGACAGCAAGTTACTATTGCTCCTAAGTCGACCACTGGTGTTATGTTTACTCCTGTATCATATTATTATCGACTTCAGACTGCATATAAAAGTCATGGTTTTGTGATTTGTTGAGTTTACAGATTCCAATCATGCCTTGACTGCTTTGGAAGCCCTTCAAGGTTCAATATACTAAAATTTGTTCTTTAAATTTTTAATTGCATTGAAGATGGTTGTCTAACTTGATAAGCCAACCATGGAGTACGAGATGTTATTCAGGTTACGAGTTCGACAACTAGGGACCTGACTCACCAGCCGTGCAAACACACTTCTCTTGTTTTCCAAAAGTTGTTCGGCCTACTTGGCAGATGTTTTGGATGCTAAGAAGGAGAAACGAAATATACATGGTGTTCCGGAGGATTTCAATATGTTGTAACAATGTGTAATTTGCGTATCAGTTTGGCTGCTTTGGGCTAAAGCTTATAATTGGTTTAACATTTCACTACACCTAATGACAGACTAATGCTTCAGCCAAACCAAACCATACAGGCTCACTTGGTTCAACTACTTTGAACTGTTTAACACAAAAACTCTACATTCATGCAGAAGTATATTCATAAACCAAATTAAAAAAAGTTCATAACATAGAATACACACATCTTGATTCTCTGCATCTTAGACAAACACTAGAACTATTTCAGACCTCCATTAAGTTAACTGTTTAAACCAAGTTCACTTACCCGAGAACCATATCATTTCACATGTTGGGTCGGGTCGGGTCTTTTTGTGTATCTCCACAGTTTTTGAAGTTAAGTTCACTTTTGGTGTCCTTTACAGGAGGATACGGTTAAAATGGTTGCATATTTTTTGCCAAAGCATCTAATATGTTTTATTTAACATAAAAGATGAATTATTACTTGAACAATATAGTTTTTATAATCATATAATTACTTTCATATATAACCATTAGTAAAAATCAAAGAATGTACCAAGATTTAACTACCACGAACATGAAGAATCAAGGATCAATCCTATGAAAATAGTTGATGATAAAAAAGGTCAAAGTAATGGAATGAAACCAATGAACAAATATCAAACTGTTTGGATTCTTTCATCCATTGTTGATTGAATAACCAAATTACAACTTGTGTATGCAACATGTCTATAAATTCATCCTAAATTAATAAAAACAATTGTAAATGTTTGTATAAATTCATCGAATATTTGAGAATCTAAATGCCAAACATTCAAACATTTGCAGTAGGTGGATGGACACACCATTAATAAATCTTAAAAAAAAAAAAACATGATGCAGATGCAGAAACTCACAGTGATCTATGCAACTCACAAGAATGAAGTTCCAGCATGATTATGATGCAAAAGATTATGCGCCATTAAGTCTCTAGCCTTCATCGCAATCTCAGACCTCAAAGCATTTTCAGGAACCATTTCATCATCCACAACTTCAATAATCAAACTAGGTTCAAGTTCTTCACCTCTCAACTCACATATATTATGCAAAACACAACACGCCCCAAGCACAACCGGCAAATCTTGAAGCTTCATCTCAGTTCTCTTCTGTAAACAAGACCACCTCCCTTTCAACCTTGCAAATGCATCCTTAGAAACCTTCAAAATATCATCAATCTTCTCATTAAAAGCATGTTGAGTCCATGTCAAATGCGGTTGTTTATAAGGTACCAACACCCAATCCATCAAAGGGTACCCTGAACCACCCACAATCCACACACCTTTCAAAAGCCCACCATTAGCCCTCTGATAAAGTGCAGACTTTTCCAACACTTGATCATCCGGCATTGACCCGGGCCATCCGATACACACATCAGTAAACACCCCGGTGTGATCAACAACACCTTGAACCGTCACCGAATAACAAGTCTTCTGCTTTCTATCAGTATGCCTTTTGTTGAAATAAGCAGATACATTAACTTTAGGAGCAATTATCGGTATATGAGTTGTGTACATCGATCCAACAACATTGGGTATACCTGAAATCGATTCAAATTCGTTGCTAATTACTCTAATTGCATCATTATTAGGCCACTGCAGATATTTGGGCATTAACACATCTTTAATAGCAGAACAAACCTCAAGAACAATCTTGTGACACGTAGAGATCCCCAATCCAAATTTCTGCGAAACCGATCGTAAAGATTCACCAGAGGCCAACCTCCATATACAAACAGCAACCCTTTGTCTCACAGGCACCGCATCTCGCAGCATAGTGTTCTCCTTAGCGACGGAAGCCGTAAGCTCATTGCAAATCATCTCAAACGTATCTTTCCCCATCCGAAACGCTTTTCTAAACTCATCCTCAGAAAAATCCTCTCGATTACAGTTATCCCACCAATCTTGCGATCTGTTCTTCACCCACAACCGCCGCTGCGGCCCATCTCCGCCCTTCTCCGCCGCGTCTCCGCCGCTGGTGGTGGCAAGATTCAAGTCATACCCCAAAGCAACCGCCTTTCTCTTCCTTTGTTGAATCGGTTTCTCGTCGGAGGCGTTAAACATGCTATCTTTCATGATTTCATCACAAACAACTCAACAACCATCAATCTGGTAAAGATCTTGGGGAATTGGGGGGAAGAGGTCAAGATTGCAGCTCAGGTGTTCGACGAAATGCCTGAGAGACGTGTGAACGATATCAGGGGAGATGGTGATTGGTGGATGGTGGTGACGATTGAAGGGGGTGATTGAGTTGTGGGTTTTGTGAAAATTGGGGAAGAAACAAAGGACATATGAGGGAAAAGATATGAAATTGGAATAAAGAAAGGGGTGTGAATGAGGGTTTGTTGATGGGGTTTGAAAGACGAAGGTTCCGGAAAGCGTCTACGGTCGTTGGCGTGGGGCGGCGACCATTAGAGAGATGAGGGAAAACTGGTTGGCTCGTTGGGATAGGTGCAAAGTTTTTAGTTTTTTTTAATATAAGTTGTTATTATTATACTTTTTAATATATAATAAAACTAGTGGAAGTCTCATAAACCATGTGTTCAAAATATGTTAAAGTTTGTGAGGTTGAGATAAAGAGGATTTACGGTAGAGTTTTTAAAAATATATAATACGTTTGGTATATTATATGGAGTTGTTTTAAGTGGTTGTTAGTAAAAACGAGAGAAAATATTATTGTTGATTGATATATTTGAATAATCACTGTTCAATCCCTATAAATTTTTTAATATTTTTAAAAGTGGTTGTGAGTCGATAAGAGGAAAAAAAGTAATAATAAGGGTATAAAAATTATTATTTAATTAAAAAGAGAAATAAAATATAGTGATTTTTAGTGTAATTGTATTGATAAAAATAAAGAATTCACTGTGAATACTCTAACATGGTATTAAATAAAGAGAAATTACTTTTTTTTTGGTTTTTAGGATTAGGGTCATTTAATCCTCAGTATTAAATAAATAGTGAATTACTGTTTTGGTTGGGTTAGTCAGTTACACTGTGCTCTCGAGTCTCATTTAATAAAGAAAATGGAATGAAATTAATGAAAAGTGAAAAAGAATTGTATTCCACTAATTTTGTTATTTTTTTCTAGTTAAGTATAAGGGTATTTTTATCATTTTATATCTTATGAATTGTTTATATAAATTTCAAATTTTTAGTTGTTTATGCGCATATTTAAAACTACCAACACAACCATCGCGCACCAATGTCGGTTTCCACCGTCGGACCCCACCTCTGCTTGTGTTAGGTGGTTGGGGGGGGTGTTGTGTAAGGTGATGGTGTGTGTTGGTTGTGTTGGTGGTTTTGAAAATATGCATTAATAACTTTAAATACTTAAATTTTACATAAATAGTTCTTAACGTGTAAATGATCAAAACACCCTTACATTTGATAGAAAAAAAGTTAATAAAGTTAGTATCAGTGGCCAAAACATTTAAGAAATGAAACGCTATGAGTTGATAAATCAGAATGTTCATATTTGACCTGATATGGTTAAATGGCCCTAATCCCTTGGCCTAAAATAGTAATTTACTCTTAAATAAAAGTCATGCTTAAATACAGAAAAAAAAGAATGTTGTCGTGGTATAGTACGAATGTTATAAAGTGTTATACACCTAAACTTTAAAAAATTTGTTCAATCATAGATAAAGTTAGTCACGTGTCACAACCCGTTTCATAGGCACGACCAGTTGTGTCAATCCCACGACAATAAACAGCGGGAGACTCACATTCAAGACCACCAAAACTAAACTGAATTAAAACTTAACATTACATAAATCAATGTGTCCATAACGTTAGAATACAAACATGAATTAAGCACGCTGCCCCAGACAGGTTTAATCCACTTGACATCTGCGACATCCGTCACTAAAGGTCCGTCACTTAACGTGTTGGTTAACTTTTGTTATCGGTCATTCCCCATATCTATAACCCATCTATGTGGACTTCCTATTTGCTTGCTTGGTTATCCTTATGCTGGTGCTATCGTTGCTTACATCGTCATCATCTTAAAACGTGTTCTAAGATTGCCCCGTTATCATTAAACGCACCATTTTATATAAACCTAATGTTACAAATAAAACAATTTTTAAATTATAAATATCATTAACTACATCTTTAATCATTAATAAAACAAGCCTAATTAGTGTCGTTTCAACCGAAATAAAATTTGGGAACCCGGGGGCAAAGTGCAGAGACTAAACTTGACTTTTTGCAAACTTGGGATGGGTATAAAAACCCCTTTCCCAGCCATTTTCTCCATCTTCTTCATCTTCTTCAACCTCTTCTTCTTCACCTTCTTCACCTTTCTAGCACCAAAACCGCCTTTTTTCTTGCGTTTTCACTAGCAAATCTTGGTTATCATCGTGAATACTCATTTCTAGCAGGTAGAAAACCTTGGTTGTCTCGTTTATTGCTCGTTTTCACTTCTGCGTTTTCTAGGGTTTCGGGTGCTCGGGTTCATCCGAGCACATGAGGTCGTGTGGGTGCGTGTGTTGTGCTTTTGGGTGTGCTTCTTGCTTAGACATGTTAGACAAACGTTTCTGGAGGTTCTTGAGGTGTGAAACCCATGCACGGAGTAGCCGAAGGCTGCTCAGCACGTCAGCAGTCGCGATCTGCTGCACTGGGCGACTGGGTCTGTTCATGCGACTGAGCCGTGCGATTGGGTAAGTCGCACGACTGAGTCATGCATATGGGTGTGTCACGCGACTGAGCCGTGCGATTGGGTGAATCGTACGACTGAGTCATGCGTCTGGGTGTGTGCGATTGAATGTGTGTGCGATTGAGTGCATGCGAGTGAATGTACGTGCGATTGAGTCAATGCGGATGAGATTGTGTGCGATTGTGCGTGAGTTGCACGACTGAAAGGCCAGTCGCACGAATGAATGTTTAATCGCACGAATGAAGCTGATTCATGTGAGTGAAGGTTCAATCGTGCGTATGGAGGTTGAGTCGCGAGACTGGGTGTTGCATGGTACGACTGAATGCTTAGTTGCATGAATGAAGGTTCAATCGTACGAATGAAGCTGATTCGTACGACTGAAGGTCCATTCGTGCGAATGAAGGGTTGAGTCGTGCGTCCGGTCCTGTTATGTGACTGACGATGCGTGTATGTATGAGTTCTCTTTTTGAATGTCTTGTGATGATAAGGTAACATCAATAAAGTGTCATTGCTTGACCATAAAGATTAAAGTCAACGCTATCAATAGGCACATACTATTTCAATTTAAAATAACCTAACCTTTTACAATTGTCGACAACCCATTTGGGACTACAAATATTTAACAAGCACTATCTTTTATAATAATAGGATCCCCATACGGATGTCATTAGCAATGACAACTACTCTAAATACTTAGATCTACATAGGGTCTGATATGTGTATGCCTGCTTGTGTGTGCCACCCACGACCGACCCGAAACAGCCGAACTAATCGAATGTCATCTTATGCTTTATGCTCATTATTAATGCTTGTCAGAAACTGTCAATAGGTGTTTGACTATTCATAGCATTCTGCTCCCGGGATACTTTCATCATTTGTGCTTATCATCTATTCTGTGAGTTTCGTAGCCCCTTTTTACTCTTATAAAACCTTTTAAATATTTTCAACTTGGGGGAAAAGAATGCTCACTTACTTAACTTGATTTCAAGCATCTTCCCTAGTGGAAGCTGGTTGCTACTCTTATGAGTATCTTATCTTGCTCATCTTGTTGATTGATGCTATATGAACTTGACTCTATGCTATGTTACCCCCTTGTATGTTACTTGGTGGTATTACATTACTATGCGCTACTACTTTGATATTATGTGTTGATTGATGTTATCTGTGATTGTTACTACTTCATGGATGCATCGGCTGTGTGGTTCTTCTGTGTGGTTCTTCTGTGTGGTTCTTCTAAGCCGATCATCCATTACAACCATTAATCCCGGTAATGGGACCTAAGGATTGGTTTGGTTGTAACTTATACGTACGCGCTGTGTGGATCTTGCTACATCATGTAAACTTTTGGGATGCTATCTTTACAGCCATCAATTCCTGTGTGGAACCGATGTATAGGTTTGGCTGTAGCTATCTATATCTTGTAAAACCGCTTACACATAAGTGTAGTCACGATAACTCTTATTAAACTTACAAGCTATTGTCATCTTAACATCTTTCATTACTTAAAACCTGCGAAGCTCACCAACAATTATGTTGACCGTTTTGAGCATGTCTTTTCAGGTGATCAAGGTAATTAAAGATTCTAGGAGTGCTGCCTTTTAGAGGGGACCCTAGGATGCATTTTTGAGACTGAACATACATGATGAACAATTATTTTGTACATTGTTGCAGTCCATCAAACAGTTAACATTCTTTTGTATACTAGTTCCCGAGTTGTGAGAATTTACATTACAAGTTATCATCAATGCTTATGTGATCATTCTATGTTATGCTTATGGCTATGCTGTCGTGAACATTGACTGAACACGACACAAGTCTCCATTTGTGTTCGGGTGTCGTCATGACACGCTTGTCATCATATTTATATTGCTTCTCTAACGTATGCCTTGTGTTATGACGATCCCGTATTGCTCGCATTCCCCGTGTTTCCGCTACCAGCGGGGGTTGTGACAGACTGGTATCAGTGCCATTGGTTATAGAGAATTAGGCAATTACACTTGACCTAGACTATAACCTAGGAACCTTCATGTAGATTTGCATGCTTAAGCTTGTGTGCATTTATATATCTCGTGTATGTGTTCCTCTTTACATGTTTGGTTATCCTTCTGTTTTGTGATCTTTCACCTTGTGCTTGAGCCCTTATGCCCGTCCCTTATGAGATGCTTCCTATTGGATCTTCCGTTCCCTCTGCGCGCCAAGTTATCATAATCAAATTCGGGTATTGAGACCCGAAGAGATCTTCACAGATCATACATTGCGCTTAACCTCAGATACTGAGACCGACCCGAGGAGGCTATGTCTGAGTCCTTTCAAGAATGTGAGATAGACAACCTCCGCCAGACTATATGTGTTTACATGTTTGGGCTCTCAGTTGACTTGATGGATTATTATGGATATGATGTGAAGGAAGGTCGGATGTCATGTAACCGGATTAGGCATCATTCTTGGTACATCGTGGGTGTGGTGGGAACGCTGCGGGGAACCCTAAATATAAACATCACCGGTATACCGAGAATATGCTTGAAATGGGCTGCATAGTGATCTTGACTAACCGGAACATGAAACGTTGGAACTTGATAAGTGGAATACTTGAGTATCTTAAAGTGACTAAAGCTTATATGTTACCTCTTTTATGAATAGAACATGCCGCCTCGAAAATCTACCCGCAGCAATAGTAGCGGAAGTGAAGCCCCGAGGGGCAGAGGCAGAGGTAGAGGTAGACCTCCAATAGCAATGAAGGCCCTTCTGGAAATGCTCAAGGGGCTGGAAACCCTGATATGGCAGCCCCAATTGCTCAACAATTGGCTGCCCTGATTCCAACCATTGTAGCTCAGGTGAGCGATGCTATTCAGAATCACCACCCCCACGGGGATGGTGGCAATGAAAACGAGGGTAATGGGAACCCGACTGGGAATGAAAGCAATCAGGAGACCGGGAATGGTGGTACAACTGGTAATGAAACTGGGGTTGCTAATACCAAACGGGGCTGTTCTTACAAGGAATTTGTAGCCTGTAAGCCCCGGGAATTCGATGGCAAAGGTGGGGCGATAGCCCTGACTAGACGCCCGGGGCATCAAGCAAGAGACTGCAGAGTAGCACCAAACCTGGTGGCACCCGTCACACCCCAACCTTGACGGCGGAAACGTCGAGGTGTGAGGGTTAAGATTGTTCACAGCCACATAACGCTATGTTAAAATGTAAAATGCCATTAATCAATTGTTTCAACATACATCAAAGTCTCAAAATAAATCAAACGAAAACAAGAAAACCAATTGTCTTTATTAAGCCTAGGTCCATGTTCTAGGTTTAAGCATTTCTTCAATCATCGCTAAGCTTGCACATTACCTGAAACATGTTGAAAATAAAGTCAACTAACGAGTTGGTGAGTTCTCATGGTTTTATATATAATAAGTATACAAAAACGTGGCAATTCTAGTCAATGGTCACAAGATAGTAAGTATATAGAACATGCATAGTTACAATCAAGCCTCGACTGAATAATATGAATAAGCATGATTAGCTAAGTGTATTTGGTTCCCTAGTGCACAAGCATACGGCTCCTAGGAGCCGGCAATCCCTCGGCTTTAGCACCAAATAGGCTTGTCATGCCCAAAGATCTAAGACTTCGCTAGGCTAGCAATAGTTAATGATTGCACACGTATGTCACATCTCATATAATACTTAACATATTCAAACAACCACGACTATGTAAAGAATTGCACGTGTGTAATAAGTATCAAAGCATGTATGTGTAAGTTTGTATAAGCAACATGTTTCACCCTGAAAGATGTGAAATAATCGTAAAGCGGGGCATAAGAACTCACATGTTTGAATAATAGAAGATTCGTAGATGAAATAAGAGTAATCACGAATAAGATTTCCAACACACGTCACAAGGCACCTAAATGAAATAAAGTACCTTGTGCTGCAAAGAGCTCCCGCGTTTTCGCAGGGTCCAGGGAGGGTCCGTCCCATTTAAGGGAAGATGTACGCGGTCTTTCCCCCATATTTTGTGGGGAGGCCGTTTCCACGGATCGAACCTGAGACCTTCGGTCCCTTAGGAACAGCTTTTACCGCTGCGCCAAGGCCCGCCCTCTCTAAATGAAATAAAGTAGCGCGTTATAATTTATTTGATGATTTATTATGTTTTTAGGGTTGTAGGTCTAATAGGATTTAATAATTATTCCTATTTATTACATGTTAATAATACGATCGAGTTAATGGAACGAATGGATTTTTATACTTTGAAATAATTAATTATTTGCGCGTGTGAGAAAGAACAAGTAAAACTTGATTTAATTGTACGTTTAATCGATTTATAATATTGTATACAATAATTATAATAAGTGATTTAGCTATTATAAAGAACTATATATAAATATATATATATAGGTATAAGTAACTAAACAATTTAATTGTTTGAATATATATATATAAATATACTAGGGTGAGCCCGCGCGCGTTGCGGCGCATGCGTTCACTAAGCAAAAAGTTTATTTTTTTTACGTGATTGAAGGTTATGGTTTGTTTGTTAAAATAAACATGTGTAATTTTGACCCAATTTAAGGTTATTGTTTGTGTGCTTATTAAAGGTATGTTAAATTAGGATATACTTGAGGTCATGACAACTCCTAACATTATATGTTTGTTTATTTGCTATTTTTTAAGTAGATGTAACTGTATAAATTTAGTAAGTCAAATTAGGATATACTTGAGGTCATGACAACTCCTTACGTTAAATGTTTGTCTATATGCTATTTTTTTAAATATCCCATAAAAACAAAAGTGGTCAAGCTGAAAAAGTCAAAATGCAAAGGGGAGTTACCAACATAATCAGAACAAGTTGTAAAGCTGAGCTTTGAACATGTAACTACCCAGATATAAAACGACTTTTGCGAGAACGGGCTTGAGTTGGACCCTGAACTTCTTCAACAATGCACTACAACAACAAACATTAAATTATCAACTCAGCCTTCATCTTATTACATAATTAAAAGGAAGCACTGCAAAAAAATACAGTAGTTATTATTATAACTTCCATAAAAAATAAAAATCAGATCTGGCAATCATAAATAAGGAAGAACCATGTCCTAATACACTAAAGGGAAAATAAAGAAAGAACCAAACAATTGGGTAAGGTTGGTTAACCCTCAAAGCAGCTTAGTTTAAAATCAATTGTGATGAGTAAAGTTGACCACATCAAAGTCAAAGAGCTTACTACTGAAAACCCATTATGTGTCAGATCATCCAATGTTTGATGTAAGTTCTGCAGAATTAAAAACAATGATAACAATGAATATGTAAAAGGACATACAAGAATTAGCAAATCACAACAATTGTGGTTGATCAATGATCCTTTTAAATCAAGTGATGTGTATAAACCAAGTTTAACATATAGGGGAAGGGGATAGCCGTTAAAACTTTTTATATGAAATACCACCACAGGGCAGCCAGCCTTTGGAATGCTATCTGAACGAAGACCACCATAGGGATTCAAACCAACATATTCTACAAGGATACAGGCGTCAAACCCAATGGCTTCATAAAAGTCCCCAACCTACGGGAATGCGTCGTCAACTAAACATGAACAAGCACCCTAATTGACCTAATTAAGACAATCTAAATACCTTCTTCATCCACAAAACACCTACAGAATCAACTAAGGAGGAAAACATGAACAAACACAATAATTCTGCTACGTAACAGAACTTAAACACCTTCCTCATCCCCACCAACAGTTGCAGAAATGTTGCATTGCTTTGCCCTTTCATTTGCTGGCGTGTCTCGCTAACCAAAATGGCATCTTGCTTTAAGAAAATAGCTAGTTCCTCATCTTCAACAGCCTCTGCAGCAGCATCAACTACATTTTTGGTGCTATGAAGGTATTGGGCTCTCCAGTATTTAGTCCAGAAGTCCTTTTCTGACATCTGGAATCAGGATACAAAAAGAGCAGAGGAAAAAGTTTCTTAGTGTGTTTAGATAGCAGGAAATATAAATCGCCTGAAATACAGGCATAAATTTGAGATTATGTTTACTCCTTACCTTGTTAGGTACAAAATTCAAATACGCCTGCCTCACTGCTGGTTTTTCAGCAAAAATCTAGAAAAAAAGGTTTAAGGTATAATAGAGTGAAATAACACAACACTAAACTAAGTTCCCATGAAAAATAAAACAAATTAAGATGAAAATACCTGGTGAATCATCTCGAGTGTCAAGTTAAATGTAACTCTGTTTGACTGAAACAAAAACAATTGAAAAAGGCAACAATGATATCACTGCAAGCAGAAAGTTTCAAAACCAATAACAGGTGGCAAGATGGGCGGGTTGGGTGATGATTCAAAACAGGTTCGTATTGAAATGGTTCAATTTTAGTGTGGGTGGAAATAGCCTGTCCTGGTGTTGACCCGCACACTTATTTGTCCACTTTTGATACAGTGGAATATGATTAATGATTAACGTGTAAACTAAGATTATAAATACATCACTAACAACCGTACCCAAATCTTTAGATTAGAACAACTTAGGAGGTTGCCCACATCAAAAGTATGCTTTGGACAACTTCCAAACCTTTTGACTATTCTACTTTTAGATATTTTTCTATTTGCCCTGTTCGAGATCTTATACCACCCAAATTGGACTCGTTTAAAAGTTTAATTGTTGTATTTGCAACCTCAAAAAAATGCACAAACAACTAATTATCATGCATAAACAAGTAGCACAGATCTTAATTCTTAAATGGTAAGACCAAAAACCAAATATTTTATAAAAGATGCAAGTAGGCATGCAATATCAAACCACATCACAAAAGGCCTAGTACAATACTACAATTATATATAGTCATATAGAGTTATAGACTCATATTGTGTGTGCCCATGCACATGTGTGAGTGTGCAGAATCAGGATCAAATGAGAAGCTAAAACTCATGAGAAGACTTTGACTCACAAAATTTGCAACTGTAATGCATAATTTTTATACGTGAAATTCCTCTTGTTTTGATTCTGGTCCCATATATATACATACACACACAAAAATATATATATAGTGAATTGAAGCTGTAAACTGTAACCTCGACTCATGATTTTGTGATATCCTCAAAATGTAAGGTTAAAGATCAAAGTTACAAATCTAGTGAATCGAAATCTTTCTCATAAATATTTAGCTTAGCTCAGGAACTTACACATATATATACACATAGAGATATATATGAGTCATACCTTACCATCAGATGATGGTTTGACATTGAAAATCATATCACTTTTCAACCCAACCTTTTGTTTTGATTTTTTGCTGGCATTAACATCTAGCAACTTCTGCACTTGATTGGTAAACGTAAATCTTCTGTTACATGTTTTTGAACAGTAAACTAAATCACCAACAACAAAAAACATATACCAAGATATTACATATAAACCCAAAATACACAATTTCAAAACTTGCGGTAAAACACCTGTTAGGAAATTTCATTCTAATCCCCGATTATAGCTGGAAAACGTGAAATCAAAACATGTAGTTATTCTCCCTAAGTTAGGTTAAACCTAAAAAAGTGGTGATAGGTTTGGATTAAGAACAATACCTTTAAAATCGGATACAGTTTCAGAGTCTTTTACAATCATACCCAAGTGAGTGTCGAGACTGGTGTCGATGAAAACCACGTTATGATAAGCTGCACTGTCGTCGTTTCCGGTCGCCATTGTCGGGGGTTTTGGCGGACCACGTGACATCTAGATGGTGATGACCTACACACGATGAACTGCGACGGATCGTTGACGATATATACCAAGCTTCTAAATTGTTGATTTCACTGAGTAAATTAGGGTTTGTGGGGTGGGGATTGGAATCGGTAACGCACACGATTGAATGTCATTGAATGGCATGCGATTGAATGCTATTGATCGGAACCGACATAAGGGGAAGGGTCGGAACCGACATAAGGGAAGGAGAGCGGTTGAATGGCCGGAGGGGGAGGGGGAGACAAATGGAAAGGCGCGTCTTATAAAAAGATGGAAATTACAAGTCTACCCACTCAATATGTATTATATAGTAGTTAAGATATACTAAGCAATTATAATATTGTATATAATAATCATAATAAGTGATTTAGCTATTAAAAGAACCATATATAAATATATATATATATATAGGTATAAGTAACTAAACAATTTAATTATTTAAATATATATATACATATACTAGTATTATATTCACACATTTCTTTTGTATTTTTTTAGAAATAAAATAACGTATTTATAAATACAAAGGTATTTTATAAAATTAATTTAGTCACAAATTAATTAAATAAAAGTAAAAAAATTAATCTGCATTTTATAAAATTAATTTTAGAAATTTTCAAAATTTAAAAAGGTTAAATAAATAAAAAGAAATGAAAAGAAAAGGAAAAAGAATCAGAAAAAGAAAATGGGGGTTGCCCGGGTCGAACCCGGGACCCCTTCTGAAAGGTGGAGCGCAGGAACCAGTGAACCAGGGCCGTGGTCTGGTTCACATTGGCTTTGAAATCCTTTTAACCCAAATCTCCGATTCACCCCCGAATTCGATGAACCCTAGGTTCAACAGAATCAAAATTGACCCTCGATTCGGTGTTAATCACCTAAATCGTCATAGGGCTTTTGATCCTTGATCAAAAACGAGTACAATACAGGTTTGGATTACCTGTTTTGATGGGGTTTTGAGTGATATCGAGTTCGACTTCGGTTCGGATGTTCTTGAGATTGGGGGTTTGCGTTTGAGAGGTTTTCTTGTGCAATTGAGGGTTCAGGGAGTTTAGGAACTTCAAAATGATTCCGAAACCCTTAATATATAGCTTTGATTACACGGTTTTGGTCTTAACTCGTTCGATTGAAACCGCGTTCGAAGTTTACCCAAATTAATCGATCATGAGCTGTTAATTTGCAATTCTGATTGATTGCTTGATTGATATAGCCGCGTATTATGATTTAAGATAATTAATTTGATTGAAATTGTAATTTTAGACAGAATTTGATTTCGTATTTTTGTTAAGGGATCACGGGTTTGATTTGGCAAGTGGAACGAGCGGGAATTCGAATTTGGAGTTGGGTTTGAGTTCGAAACTGGGGACCGAGGGTGAGGGGCGGTTTAATTTGGGTCAAAAGCATTTAAAACGATGGTGGAAGGCTCGCCGGAGACGGGGAGAGAGAAGGGGGTGGGAATTGGGTTTGGTTTAATTACACAAATGGTCCCTGTGCTTTCAAAATTTATGTTTTAAACTTTTATTTAAAGTTTTTCAGAATGACAAAACAACCCCTGCACTTTAATTCTAGGTTATTATTATTGTTATTATTATTATTATTATTATTTTTATTATTATTATTATTATTATTATTATTATTATTATTATTATTATTATTATTATTATTATTATTATTAAACTTTCAAGTTAAAGGATTAACAGACAAATTAAAGTAAATAGCAAGAATGAACCATAAGTTTCGTTTATGACAATAAGGCCCTTACAAGAATAAACGACATTAACTTTTGATTAACGAAAAATACAGGATGTTACAGTCTCCCCAACTTAAAAGAATTTCGTCCCGAAATTAAAAAAACAAAAGGGGTTACAAGAATAAGGAAGGGTACGTCTTCTTCATATGTTCTTCACGCTCCCAAGTGAATTCTGCTCCTCGTTTGTTCTCCCATCGAACCTTTACGATTGGGGTTGTAGAGGTCCTAGTCTTCTTCATAACGCGATCCATGATTTCGACGGGTTTCTCAACGAAGTGTAGTGACTCGTCGATCTGAATGTCTTCCAATGGCACATGCAAGTTATCGTCGGCCAGACACTTCCTCAGATTCGAGACGTGGAAGACAGGGTGAATTCCACTAAGGTCGGAGGGTAGTTCTAGTTTGTAGGCCACTTTCCCGATTCTTTTCAGAACCTTGAAAGGCCCTACAAACCTCGGAGCTAACTTGCCTTTCCTTCCAAAGCGAACCACACCCTTCCACGGTGAGACCTTGAGAAGGACCATCTCCCCAACTTGGAATTCCAGTGGCTTGCGACGTTTATCAGCGTAGCTTTTCTGTCGGCTCCTTGCCACTTCCAGGTTCTTGCGGATGATAGCGACTTTGTCGGTCGTCTCTTGTATGAGCTCGGGACCGGTAATAAGATTCTCGCCAATGTCGGTCCAGCAGATTGGTGAACGACACTTACGACCGTAAAGTGCTTCAAACGGTGCCATTTGGATGCTTGAGTGGTAACTGTTGTTGTAGGAGAATTCTGCGAGCGGCAGGTGTGTATCCCAGTCGCCCCCAAAATCAAGGACACAGAGACGTAACAGGTCTTCCAGGGTTTGAATCGTCCGCTCGGTTTGGCCATCGGTTTGGGGATGGTAAGTCGTGCTTAAATCCAACTGCGTACCCAGAAGTTCTTGCATAGTGGACCAGAAATGAGAAGTGAATCGAGCGTCTCGGTCGGATATAATGTGAAGAGGCACACCATGACGGCTTACGATCTCGTCGATGTAAATCCGGGCTAACCTTGATGTCTTATACGTGTCGCGTATGGGTATGAAATGTGCCGACTTGGTCAATCGGTCGACGATTACCCATATGCTATCGTGCTCGCGAGATGTCCGAGGTAACTTGGTTATGAAGTCCATGGATATATGTTCCCACTTCCACATGGGAATTTCGGGTTGTTCGAGTAATCCATTTGGACGTTGATGCTCCGCTTTAACCTTCGTGCACGTAAGGCACTTAGCAACATAGGTTGCTATGTCTCGTTTCATTCCGGGCCACCAATATTGACTCCGTAAGTCCATGTACATCTTATCGGAGCCCGGGTGGATAGAATAACGAGTCCGATGTGCTTCGTTCATGATAGAAGCCCGAAGGTTATTGCGTTTGGGAATCCAGATTCGGTTTGCGAAATACATTAACCCATTGGCTCTTGTTTCCAATTGGGCAAAGAGATTTGGCTCGAGCTCTTCCTTCATACTCCCTTCGGTTTGCACCGCTTGCTGTGCTTCTCGAATACTCGCCTCGATGTCACAATCGATCTTTAAATTTTGCAATAGCACCGTAGCATTGTTGACATCGAGTCGGACTTCAGTGTCAAACGCTCCCAATGTATCGAACCATTGGCGTCGGTCGCGAATCTCTTGAACGGAGATCATCTTTTGGTGCGTCTTTCGACTCAACGCATCGGCTACGACATTTGCCTTGCTGGGATGGTATCGGATATCACAATCGTCGCTAGTTAGTTCCACCCAACGACGTTGCCTCATATTAAGGTCCTTCTGATTGAAAACATATTGGAGGCTCTTGTGGTCCGTGTAGACTATACATTGCGTGCTGTATAGATAGTGTCTCCAGATTTTCAAAGCAAATACCACCGCTCCGAGCTCGAGATCGTGCGTCGTATAATTTACCTCGTGAACCTTCAATTGTCTCGAGGCATATGCGATGACCTTTCCCCGTTGCATGAGAACACAACCAAGGCCTTGTTTCAACGCGTCGCAGTATACCGTGAAGTCGTCATTCCCATCCGGTAGCGTCTGAATAGGAGCATTGCACAACTTGTGCTTCAATGTCTCAAACGCCTCTTCTTGCTCGGCTTTCCACTCGAAAGGCTTGTTCTTCTGAGTCAAAGACGTGAGGGGCTTTGCGATTTTTTAGAAGTTGGCAATAAATCGCCGATAATACCCGGCTAGACCAAGAAATAATCGAACTTCCGTCGGCGTTGTGGGAGCAGTCCAATTCTTCACGGCTTCAACCTTCGCAGGGTCGACGTGAATTCCATGACTATTCACAACGTGCCCTAAGAATTGTACTTCTTCAAGCCAAAACTCACATTCCGAGACCTTCGCGTATAGTTGTTCCTTCTTCAACAGATCGAGTATTTGACGGAGATGAAGTTCATGATCAGAGCGAGACTTGGAATAAATAAGAATGTCGTCAATGAAAACGATGACAAACTTGTCTAGGTATGGCTTGCACACCCGATTCATAAGATCCATGAAGACCGCAGGAGCATTGGTTAAGCCGAAAGGCATAACCATGAACTCGTAATGCCCATACCGAGTGCGGAATGCAGTCTTTGGGATATCATCGTCGTGGACTCGCAGTTGGTGATAACCTGAACGCAAATCGATTTTTGAAAAGATTACAGCTCCTTGAAGTTGATCGAAGAGATCGTCGATACGAGGAAGAGGATACCGGTTCTTGATGGTCAACTTGTTGAGCTCCCGGTAATCAATACACATGCGGAATGACCCATCTTTCTTCTTCACAAATAAGACAGGTGCACCCCAAGGAGAAGAACTAGGGCGGATAAACCCCTTCTCGGATAATTCCTGGAGTTAGCTAGAGAGTTCTTGCATTTCAGATGGTGCGAGTCGGTAAGGTGATTTAGCTGCGGGGCTTGCTCCCGGAATCAAGTCGATTTTGAATTCTACTTCCCGTACGGGAGGTAACCCGCTGAGATCATCGGGAAAGACCTCAGGGAATTCTCGTACAACTGGAACATCTTTGAGTTCCTTCCCTTTGGCTTTGGTGTTGACTACATAGGCCAAGAATGCCGGATAATTCTTACTTAGGCATTTCCGAGCCTTCGTGCATGACATAAGCTTGAGTCCTTTGGAAGACCGTTCACCGAACACCTTCAACGTGTCCCCGGAGGGTAAGGGCATGCGAATGCACTTCTCGAAGCAAATGATCTCGGCATGGTTCTTAGATAACCAATCCATGCCAATAATGACGTCGAAGCTCCCGAGCTTCATAGGAATGAGGTCGATAAGGAATTTATGGTCGTCGAGACACAATAGACAATTGCGGATGATCACGTCGACGGTGATCGGTTCCCCATCGGCAACTTCAACGGTGAGAGGTCTCTCTAAATTTGAGCGAGGTTTAGAAAGTGTCGGCTCGAACTCTAAGGAAACGAAACTTCTATCGGCGCCCGAATCAAATAATACGTATGCATAGGTGTCATTAATAAGAAACATACCTGTATAGGTTTTAAAAGGCACCTAAGGACATAAGCAATGAATTTTAAGAGAAATTCTATGGAGATAGGGTTGAAATTTTACGTACCGTTCACCACCTCGTTGTTCGTTTGAGCTTGGTTCGCGTTGATGTTGAAGGCACGTCCACGAGCTTGCGGAACATTGCCCACAAGACGAGGGCATTGGGGACGGTAGTGACCTGGTTCTCCACAATTGTAGCAGACCCGATTTTGTTCCGTCACTGCGTTTCCCATTGCTCGGCGGCACGTTGCCACGAGGTGCCCGTACTTGCCACATAGTATGCAGATGCGACACGGAAGGTTGCCCGGATGATGGTACTTACATGTGTTGCACATAGGTAGAGGGTCTGCATAAGCCCTTGCCACAGGCACTTGTGCTGCCGATGCAGCCCCGGGAACACACTGTCTCTGGGGTGGCTTAGGGGCGGCCACTGCGTAGTTCCGTGCCGGTACAAACTTCCTCTTCTTGTTATCGAACTTAACCTCCTTGACTTCCTCGGGGGCTGTCTTCTCGGTTTTCTTGGCACCCTTTGCAGACATAGTGCCCGCTCAGATGTGGTTCTCCGTTAGCTGTGCAGTGATGGTGATAGCTTCTTCCAGAGTTGCGGGTCGGCTACCCACAACGACATCCTGAATCTGAGGCGGCACACCCTTAATAAATTTTTCCCCATTACGGGAAACAGTATCCACCATGTGTGGCAGTAGTATGCTCAGCTCGTGATGACGGGTAGAATACGCCAGATGGTTCCCGCCATCTTGTTTTTGGTTCTAGAATTCCTCCTCCAGTTTCTGGATTTCGCTTCTCGGACAAAACTTGGCTATGGCTATGTTTTTGAATTCCTCCCAAGTTAAGGCCAAGATCGCGTCGGGGCCTCGGTTTCTCTTCTCACTGTTCCACCATGTTAAGGCCCTTTGCTGCAGCATACTGGTGGCATACCTCACCTTGAGTGCTTCGGGGCACTCACAGTTGACGAAAGTGTTCTCCATCCCTTCAAACCATTCTAAGAGACCGGTAGCACCTTCCTTGCCACTATAACTGGGAGGCTTGCATGAACTAAAGTGCTTGAAGGTGCAAGACTGGTTGTTACGCCGTTGGTTTGCACTATTTTCCCCTTGGCCATTGCTATTGTTCGTGACGTTTGCGATCATAGTGCTGCTGAGTTCAGTCATCATAGTCGGGATGACCGCAGCCATTTGCCGGGCAATCATGGCGGCAAGCTTTCGGCCGGATCTTCCTCGGTTTCCGTGGTAACGAGACATGCTGGAAAAATATAAATTGGATTAGGATCGGTTAAAAGGATAATAAGGATGGGCAATTAAGATAAGAATCATGAATTATACAGAATGATTCCATTTGGTGACGCATCACCATTTGGAAACGTTGACACGTCAAGATGAATTGACCCATTCGCCTCAGAAACTTGTGTATGTTGGTCATAGTTTATCACTCATCCCGAAAATCCCCAGGTAAGCATGACTGGTCCCGTAGGATTTATGCGAAATGCTTACCTTAGCCCGAGGGCCTTTTGCCAGGAAATCCAGAATACAGGTTTCTATGTACCACACTAGTTCTTTGGTTCATGAAATCAAAAATCTTGATGGGATAATTTCAAGATTAGACATAAAGTCCAAGGAAATTTCTACCAATATGTTCTACTCAGTGACGAGGATGGATTTAAGAAGTAGCAATTATCGGGGAGAATTAATGTTTAAGATAAGTCTAGGGGAGACGGGTAACAATATGTAATTAGGCAGAAAGGCACCTATGCTAAGGCATCACATTACACATAATAAGGCATAGCGTTAGGCAACATGCAAACAATAAGTATGTATTACTAAGAATACTATTCTATAAGGATCATGCATAAACCATAGTCTAGGTCACCATTTCTAATAACCTAAATCCCTATAGTTATGGGCTCTGATACCAATCTGTCACACCCCAACCTTGACGGCGGAAACATCGAGGTGTGAGGGTTAAGATTATTCACAGCCACATAACGCTATGTTAAAATGTAAAATGCCATTAATCAATTGTTTCAACATACATCAAAGTCTCAAAATAAATCAAACGAAAACAAGAAAACCAATTGTCTTTATTAAGCCTAGGTCCATGTTCTAGGTTTAAGCATTTCTTCAATCATCGCTAAGCTTGCACATTACCTGAAACATGTTGAAAATAAAGTCAACTAACGAGTTGGTGAGTTCTCATGGTTTTATATATAATAAGTATACAAAAATGTGGCAATTCTAGTCAATGGTCATAAGATAGTAAGTATATAGAACATGCATAGTTACAATCAAGCCTTGACTGAATAATATGAATAAGCATGATTAGCTAAGTGTATTTGGTTCCCTAGTGCACAAGCATACGGCTCCTAGGAGCCAGCAATCCCTCGGCTTTAGTACCAAATAGGCTTGTCAGGCCCAAAGATTTAAGACTTCGCTAGGCTAGCAATAGTTAATGTTTGCACACGTATGTCACATCTCATATAATACTTAACATATTCAAACAACCACGACTATGTAAAGAATTGCACGTGTGTAATAAGTATCAAAGCGTGTATGTGTAAGTTTGTATAAGCAACATGTTTCACCCCGAAAGATGTGAAATAATCGTAAAGCGGGGCATAAGAACTCACATGTTTGAATAATAGGTAGATGAAATAAGAGTAATCACGAATAAGATTTCCAACACACGTCACAAGGCACCTAAATGAAATAAAGTAGCGCGTTATAATTTATTTGATGATTTATTATGTTTTTAGGGTTGTAGGTCTAATAGGATTTAATAATTATTCGTATTTATTACATGTTAATAATACGATCGAGTTAATGGAACGAATGGATTTTTATACTTTGAAATAATTAATTATTTGCGCGTGTGAGAAAGAACAAGTAAAACTTGATTTAATTGTACGTTTAATCGATTTATAATATTGTATATAATAATTATAATAAGTGATTTAGCTATTATAAAGAACTATATATAAATATATATATAGGTATAAGTAACTAAACAATTTAATTGTTTGAATATATATATATAAATATATATACTAAACAATTATAATATTGTATATAATAATCATAATAAGTGATTTAGCTATTAAAAGAACCATATATAAATATATATATATAGGTATAAGTAACTAAACAATTTAATTATTTAAATATATATATATACATATACAAGTATTATATTCACACATTTCTTTTGTATTTTTTTAGAAATAAAATAACGTATTTATAAATACAAAGGTATTTTATAAAAATTAATGTAGTCACAAACTAATTAAACAAAAGTAAAAAAAAATTAATCTGCATTTTATAAAATTAATTTTAGAAATTTTCAAAATTTAAAAAGGTTAAATAAATAAAAAGAAATGAAAAGAAAAGGAAAAAGAATCAGAAAAAGAAAATGGGGGTTGCCCGGGGTCGAACCCGGGACCCCTTCTGAAAGGTGGAGCACAGGAACCAGTGAACCAGGGCCGTGGCCTTGGTTCACATTGGCTTTGAAATCCTTTTAACTCAAATCTCCGATTCACCCCCGAATTCGATGAACCCTAGGTTCAACAGAATCAAAATTGACCCTCGATTCGGTGTTAATCACCTAAATCGTCATAGGGCTTTTGATCCTTGATAAAAAACGAGTAGAATACAGTTTGGATTACCTGTTTTGATGGGGTTTTGAGTGATATCGAGTTCGACTTCGGTTCGGATGTTCTTGAGATTGGGGTTTGCGTTTGAGAGGTTTCTTGTGCAATTGAGGGTTCAGGGAGTTTAGGAACTTCAAAATGATTCTGAAACCCTCAATATATAGCTTTGATTACACGGTTTTGGTCTTAACTCGTTCGATTGAAACCGCGTTCGAAGTTTACCCAAATTAATCGATCATGAGCTGTTAATTTGCAATTCTGATTGATTGCTTGATTGATATAGCCGCGTATTATGATTTAAGATAATTAATTTGATTGAAATTGTAATTTTAGACAGAATTTGATTTCGTATTTTTGTTAAGGGATCACGGGTTTGATTTGGCAAGTGGAACGAGCGGGAATTCGAATTTGGAGTTGGGTTCGAGTTCGAAACTGGGACCGAGGGTGAGGGGCGGTTTAATTTGGGTCAAAAGCATTTAAAACGATGGTGGAAGGCTCGCCGGAGCTCCCACCGGCGGGTGGCCGGAGTTACGGGGAGAGAGAAGGGGGGTGGGAATTGGGTTTGGTTTAATTACACAAATGGTCCCTGTGCTTTCAAAATTTATGTTTTAAACTTTTATTTAAAGTTTTTCAGAATGATAAAACAACCCCTGCACTTTAATTCTAGGTTATTATTATTGTTATTATTATTTATTATTATTATTATTATTATTATTATTATCATTATTATTATTATTATTATTATTATTATTATTATTATTATTATTATTATTATTAAACTTTCAAGTTAAAGGATTAACAGACAAATTAAAGTAAATAGCAAGAATGAACCATAAGTTTCATTTATGACAATAAAGGCCCTTACAATAATAAACGACATTAACTTTTGATTAACGAAAAATACAGGATGTTACAGCACCCATCAACGCGGTTAACCCCGCCGGGAATGCCAGGGCATGCTACGAATGTGGAGGCCTCGATCACTTCAGAAACATGTGCCCCCGACTGAATAGGGCACCGGGTCAGCAGGAAACAACCAGCAACAGATAATGGCCATAGCGGGTGCTCAAGGCTAAGGAAACCAGGGTAATGTTGCACGGGGTCGAGCCTTCGTCATTGGAGCTAATGATGCCCGTCAGGATCCGAACGTTGTCACGGGTACGCACTTACTTAATAATCACTTCGCGTCTGTACTGTTTGATACTGGGGCAGACAATAGTTTTATATCATCTGAGTTTATGCAAATGCTTGATTTGAGTGCCAGTAGACTAGAAACTAGTTACTCCGTAGAGATGGCAAATGGTAGGGTTGAACAGGCAGAGGAAATTATCAAGGACTGCACCCTAATGTTGGAAGGCCAGGTCTTCAACATAGATTTGATACCTTTCGAGTTGGGGAGCTTTGACGTAATAGTGGGGATGGATTGGTTGTCGAAGCATGGAGCCGAGATTCCGAGATAAAGTAGTACGGATTCCCATGTCAGACGGGAAAGTACTCAGAATACAAGGAGAGCGACCGGGAAGGAACTTGAAGCTTATAACCTGCATGAAAGCACGCCGAAGTCTACGGAAGCAGTGTTACGCTTTTCTGGCTCACATAGTAGAAAAGAAAGAAGAAGAGACAAAATTGGCAGACATTCCGATTGTACGGGATTATCCGGAGGTGTTCCCTGATGATTTGTCTGGATTGCCTCCTCCACGACAGGTGGAATTCCATATAGAGCTGATTCCTGGAGCTACACCGATAATAAAGACACCGTATCGGCTAGCACCCTCCGAGATGCAAGAGTTGTCCAGCCAACTACAGGAACTACTGGAGAAGGGAACCACTTCTTCGCATTTCCTTTCAAAGTGAACTGAAATAGCACTAGCATCACTTCTTCGGGTGAAAAACCTTGTGCCCCAATAGTCTCACAAATGGCACTAAACTCATTCAGATGCAAATAGGGTTCTTCCTTGGACAGTCCATGAAACTCAGGAAGAATGGCCAGACTGTTGGACCTAATCTCAAATGACTTCCCTCTAACTTGTGGCCGGACTATGGGTGATGAAGCTCCAGCTATGGTAGGGCAAAAATGGCTATCAACCCCTTGAACAATGGCTTGGTAGGGTTGAAGCCCGGGGTTCCGATTTGCCCGTGGAAATCCTTGCCTTCTACCTTGACCTTGTCCTTGATTCGGCCTTTGCTGCCTAGGTTGTTCATTCTGTCTGTATTGACCTTGGTAGTGATTGGGATCATTGTATATCACCTCATCTTCAGCATGTTCATCTTCATAGTCATCACTTCGTCCATCTATGTCATCATCCCAAGTATGAATGCTCAATCTGTCAAACCTATCCTCTTCATCTTCTAACCTGTTAACCCCTCTTGGTTGTCTTGGATTCTGTCTTGCAGGTCCATGTTGGTAGGGGTTCTGTCTTGGTTGAGGGTAAGGATTTTGTCTCTGAGGTTGTTGGTTTGGAGCAATTGCAGGTTGTCTTTGTGGGTCATTTGGTTGGTTTGGTGGAGGTTGATCAATTGGTGGATTTAGCGGTTGGTCATTGGGTGGATTTTGGTTAAGTGGTGGTGGTGGTGGGTTGTGTTCCATCTTGCACTCTTTGACTGCTCTTGATGATTGAGTTTTTGCACGGGATTGTGCTCGATTTCTTCGAGCGGTCTTTTCAACTTCTGGATCAAAAATTAACGGGGACTTGTTCCTTGCGTACCGGGTATGCATGCACGGAGCTGTCACCTTCACACACAAACACACCTAGCGTAACAAAGAAAAAAAAAGAGTAAATAAAATAAGCAAAACAAATAAAAATTTAAACTTCACACTTTACTCACTAATTCCCCGGCAACGGCGCCATTTTGATGTCGGTTTGTCAAGCCTAATCAAAAACAATTTATAAGGTTCCAAACTCACCTAAGATAGTTAGGGTAAGTCGGGTCGATCCACAGGGAATATGTGGAAAGTGTAGTTTAAATTCAAAAGATTATTGTTTGATTACAAGAAGCTTAGTAAAAATGACTAATTAGAAAAAGTAGCGAACTTGATAAGTAATTTGATTGCAAACAATGGTGAGAGAAGTAATCCTCTCCGGAGTTCAGGTTTATGACTAAAGCTTGCTCTTTTAGTTTAACGGGTCACATAGACATAACCAACTTAACTCGTTTTAAGATAATGAATTGAATGAAACTGTGTCTACGCACGTATCCGAATCATATCCTATGTTTGTTTTACCCAATCCCATCCACAATTGACGTTTACAGATGAAAAGAGATCTAAAACAATCAAGAACAGAACAATTGAATTGAAGATAAAACACGTATTTTAGAATCTCAAAACGATTAATAATGTTACTCGGTTTAATTCACCATGTTCAAACATTAAAATTAACAAGAAACAACCAAGAACAAGTCATAGTATAAACCCTAATCACCCGGAGAAGATCACGGGTGAATTAGCCGGACATGGCAACGAAAAACAACTCAAAATCAAAATTTAACATCGTATCTAACGTTAAAGAATCAAACCCAATGATTAGAAACACTTGAAACGCCTCGAAATCGCCTCTCGGGAGCCTTTCGGAAGCCTTGGGGACGAATTTCACCTTTGGGGACGACTTAGAATGAAAGATATGTTGAAAACCCTAATTTTCGCGATTTATAGGTAATTTCAGCGTGTCCAGTACCGTAGGTCACCTCCCCACCGTAGGTTACGCTAGGCCCATTCTGTTTTGTCTTGAACTGTTGCACCGTAGGTCATGTTTCCGCCGTAGGTCATGGCTGACCAATTTTGTCCAAATCTTGTTTTCTTCATAACTTCTTCGTTCGGACTCCGTTTTCCTCCCCGTTTGCGGCTACGTTCTCGTAATTAAATTCTCTTTCATCTCATCTATCATGATATTTGATTATCATCCATGTGCATTCTTCAAAACTCCTCAAATGATTGCGTTTAACCTACAAAACATCAAATCCTCGTAGTTAACTTGTTCAACACAATCTCTTACACTTGGCCATATTAAATGCATTAAATTTAACCACTTAACCATGATAAACCTCATTCCAAATCCCTAGCATCACATCCCTACACTTGTTTCTCGCTTGCCCTCGAGCGAGGTTGCTTTTTAAAAAAATCAAGAATTCAAGTCAAACAAAAATTAGGTGAACACATAGAAGCACACATACCAAACTCGATAAGGTTCAAGGGCATACCTAATTCCCAAGTTAGCACTATGACCCGTTAACAACCACAAACCTCTAACCCGCTGGACTGCCTAACTAAGACTCTCAAACTCTAGGTGGTTCCCTTGCACATACCATACCCCTCATAATAAAACTCTCCACTCGGTGTAATTTCTGGCCCGACAAAAGATGTGCCGGTATTTATGAAACACTCAAGCAATGATGAATACTAGTGAGCATAAGCTTGTGAAACAATCAAATCTCCACTCACTAACACGAGATTGCACACCAATCATGAGGGCTTTTCAAAGGTTGTAATGTTAGGCTTAGGTTCGGGTAGTGATAATTTAGGGTATAAGTGACTAAAGGGATGAAAAACTTGAGTTAACTACTTTATTCAACGACTTCAAACCCCTTTAACTACACCTTACTTCAACGCACAATTTTTTTCTTGTCTAGTACTTCCGTCTTTCAACTTCATTATTTCGACATAGTTTTCTTTTCTTTCCATTTTTTTTCTTTTTCTTTTTCTTTTTCAAAATAAAACGCAACAAAACACAATGGGATTTACTAGGCTTAAACATCCCCAACTACAACTTCGAAACACTATATCAAATCAAACTTAACACTATTACCACTAATTAACTCAAGTTCCATCACATGGGTAAACAAGTGAATAGGCTATACAAAAGGCTAGTGGGTCAAGGAGTTTGATGAAACAAATGAATCGGAAAAGGCTTAAAATTGGCTACTACGGATAAACGTTAAATAGGTGGGTCCTATGGGGTTATCCTATGGTTGATCCTAATGCCTCAATCATTTCAATGTGAATCCCGGTCTCGAGTTTCAAGATGCACGCGCCCCCCAAGTTCTACCACTTAGAATGCATCATTGCACACTCAAACAAGCAAATAGATCTAATACTACCAAAGAATAAGCTTCTCACATATGAAAACGGTGGGATCGGGCTACCGACATGACATGTGCAAGTTTACTACACCCAAGGCTTGCCACCCCTAGCTAGGCATTCCCTTTCCAACGTCCATTAACCGACCGGGTTGAAACCTTTAGGGAATTAACCATGACCAAGAACCTTAACCAATGATTAGTATTTTTAGAGAAAAATGTTTAAAAAATTTCAAATTTTCTCAAATTTTGTCCAGATTTCCATTTCTCCAAAATATGTGTCTACCTAGTCTACCTATGAATCCTCCATCCCCACACTTGGGATACATTGTCCCAATGTATGGTGTTCTCTACGGATTTTAACATTTCGATCTCCTTTAGACTTTCCCATCTATGTTATCAAGGTTCTTTGACTTGACTCACAATGTAAGACAAACATGAACATAAACACGCTACTTATTTCCTGAGACATAACATAAAGAGTTCAGACATCAAACATCAACCACCCCCCATATTGTTCTATTGTTCTTGCCACCAACCCGAAACATAACAATTAAGCACACAACCACATAAGATAATCTAGTGCAAATTAGAGCAATTGGACCTGATCGATCGGAACAATCACGATCAGCGATTGCCCCAAAGTATCGTGACTGACGTTGTCCAAATATATTGTTCAGCTCGTCTATCCATTCACTGAACTGGAATGCACTCCCTTGTGGTCCGCTACTGCTCCCTTCTCCACTCTGTTGCTGATGAAACTGCTGCACCTCAAGCTGTTGTTGCTGAAATTGTATCGGATCAATCCATTCCGAGTGATGCCACTCGGGTCTCGGAAGCCTTTCCCCTCCATCATAGGGTGGAAGAGTAAGGTAGTTGATTGGTGGTGGTGCTTGTACAAACGGTTCTCCGCGGTGGTAAGCTTCATGATAACCAAGTTGCTGATGTGACTCCCAGTTGTTGTTGACTTGAATTTCTTGATGCACAAGATTAACACGATGCCAATGGTTTTGATTTGCTATAACGGCTTGAGCATCATCTTCAGCTTGCAACCTGCTGTGTTGTTGTAAATCCCAATTGTTTTGATTGTATGAAGGCCACATGCCAAATCCTTCTGGCCTACACTCTTGCATCCGAGTCCACATGTCATCAGGCATTGGGTATGGGGGTCTTGTGACTGGCTCCTCTTCCTCATTTGGGTTATTCAAATCATCCTCATGTTCACTATCCGCACTGTCAGCTTCACTTTCCTCGCCTGATCCCAATGGTCTTGCATCCAGTTGTTTCACTTTAATCTTTTCCCCATTCTTATGTTTCCACCTTGCATACCTATCATTTGCACTCCATTCCCAACCTACTCGAGCCATAAGAACTACATTGAACGGTTCCAGGTCCTTGACAATATAACTCGTTGGCATTTCGTATGCCGAATGAGTAATTACCTTAAAGTGTTTGAGAAGGGCTTGAATCAACCTACAGTGGGGGATAATCTGATTAGCCTTAGTGATACGGGCCAGCCAAATGTTCATCATGGCTAAGTAACAAAATGACATTTTGTGATCCCCTGTCATGATAGAGTAGAGAACGGGTACATCACAAAACCGCACTGATTCCTTGTCCCCCCTGCGAGGCATCACATTCTGGGTTACAATGGTCTGAATCAACCTTGCTTCCTTCTTCAAGTCCACCCTTTTCATTGTGTTGGTTTTACCAGGTTTAAAAATTGTATCCCTCATCAACTCCCACCATGGACTGTTGTCTGGTCTATTCCACAGGTTGTCTTCAGCAGGAAATTCATATTGGTTGGTGGGTATAGAATCAAATGGTGCCAACTTTTTATGTTGGTCATGGACATTGTAACCTTTTGCCCTCGGCAATATCCCACCAGTTTCATTTGCTGACTGTTCTTTGGCCCTTCCATCTGCAGTGTACTAACCCATTCATCTATTGCTGGTGCAAACACTTTGTCTTCCTCCTGGTCATAACACTTAAGCACTGCTTGCCATCCTATTTTTTTAAATCTCTCATGTACCCGGTGATGGGCAAACAATGATTCGGGGACCTCTCTTTCCACCAAATATGCTTCTTTTCTGTCTCTCATTTTGGACATCTTTTCTTCCCATAGGCTAGGTTGAAATCTAGTGTGAAACTTTGTCAACGGTCCACCCTTCCACTTAGGTATGTCCTCCATCATTACTTCCTCTCGCAATGGTCTTGGTTCATCCATGATTGTCAAGGGTGGATTTTCCTTCTTTGCCTTCTTAGAAGGTCCGGCTTGTTCTTTCCCAGATCGTCCCATCTGCACACATTAAACCATAACCAATCAAAAGAACCGCTTAGTCTAACCAACCTATATAACTGACGAAACAAGTGTGGGATAACCACATCCCCACACTTGCTTATTGCATGCCATTAGTGATGGTTACTCTTAGGATGATCATTGAGTTGAGCACTTTTAATGAGTTACATAACGAACTTCAAACCTTAGCACTAGCATAATGCTTTACTATTTTCATTAGATTAGTTTCTCAACAACAATTGATCCACTTTACGCTTTATGCACCACTAAATTGGAACTTACATGTTTAATGACCACCACTAAAGTAACATATGACAATTAACATCACAAGCCAACCTTAACCATCAACCTAATCCCATTATAACATTCCTAGCTAACAAAAGTTTAGGCTACATTTTAAAGAGTACCCTTATCTCAAACATGGGATCTACCTATTGTAAATTCGTTCATACAAACCATTAGCCACTTTCATCATGCATAGTTCAACCAAAATGCTAAAACTCATGTGAACCACTTAACACGAAGATATCACACTTCATCCATTCTTACAATGTGGTGAGAAAATCATACCTTTGTGGTTTTAGGAAGTTAGTATGAACTTTAGCACCAAGAAAATCAACCCGGAAGTGAAAAATTCAAACTTTAAAATTTCAGGGTTCGTGACCCACGTACAGATTTACACAAACGAGTTGAAATTCGAAGAAACTAACCTTGGATTCTTGTTCCTTGCGAAAAACTACTCAACTTAGACTCAAGAACCGCTTGATTTGGTTAAGAATCGGGAAAGTTGTGGTTTGGGGTGATTATGTGTTCTTGAGAGGATTTGATGAAGAAGATGAAGAAAAGTGAAGACAATGGTGTTTTGATCAGATGTTGGTTTTAATTTTAAGAGAAAACAAGTTTGATAGTTGTACAAAACACCCCCTTCTAGTTTCCCTTTTGTTGCAATTTTTTTTTTTGTAATTTTTTTCGCAGACCACCGCAGGACTCCTGCCCACCGTGGGTTACGGTGGGCTCTTCCTGCTTTTGCCACTTCGCATCTGCCGTAGGGTACATCCCCACCGTAACTTACGGTGGGGTAGTTCTGTATTGGTGTGGTTCCAGACGCCGTAAGTCCTCTTCCCACCGTAGGTTACGGTGGGCTCTTCCTGTTGTTCTTTCTTCCTTGCGGCCGTAAGGCATATCCCCACCGTAACCTACGGTGGGGGCTTCCTGCTGATCCTGTCTCCTTACCACCGTAAGTTACGGTGGATGGGAGACCTACGCTCGGTTGAATTTTTTTTTTTTGTTGATTTTGTGTTACCAAAACATGAAAATTATAATACTTTAACTACTCAACTTCAAATAAAAATGGCCTTAGTTACCCATAAAGATTTATATTAAAACCACTAAACGCATTCGTTGTAAACCACCACCCCCACATTTTGAATCGAGTCGTCCTCGACTCACGGTTTTGGAAAAGGGAACGTACCTGATTGATTAATGATAAAAGAGATACGATCACTTAATGAACAAAACAAAACAAAACCAAACACATGAAACGACGGAAATGTAACGAAAACTAATAAAAATAACTAAAAACTCACAAACACGGGTTGCCTCCCGGAAGCGCTACGTTTAAGAGTCTATAGCTCGACTCATCCTTCCTTCCATCCTCATACCGGTTTAGAAACCCGGATAGTGACCGATAAAATCTCGTCGGTCTGCTTATCCGGCCCGTTCAAGTCGTTTGGTCGCAAATATGGTTTTAATCGATGGCCGTTCACCACTTGTCGTATGTGGTCATCGAAATCTTCGATCTCAATGTCTCCCGAGTTCCCTATCCGTATGATTTTATAAGGACCTGTCCATTTGCTCTTTAACTTACCTGGGAACAACTTTAAGCGGGAATTGTATAACCACACCAAACTCCCCACTTCAAAGTTTTTCAACCTTAATTTTGCATCGTGCACACGTTTCATTTTGTCTTTGTAAATTGAGGCATTCTCGTACGCTTCCTCCCTTAATTCCTTTAACTCGGTTAAACTCATTTGTCTCTGTTTACCTGCAGTGTCATAATCAAAGTTAGCCTCTTTAATGGCCCATATTGCACGATGAGCTAATTCTAAAGGCAAGTGGCAACCCTTCCCGTAAACCAACCGGTAAGGGGTGGTGCCAATTGGTGTTTTGTAAGCAGTACGATATGCCCACAAGGCATCATTCAATTTGCTGGACCAATCCTTGCGGTCAGGTCGTACTGTCTTTTGTAAAATCTCCTTGATTTGTCGATTTGACACCTCCACCTGGCCACTTGTTTGTGGATGATAAGGTGTGGCAATCCTATGATCAACACCATATTGCTTAAGCAATTTACCAAAGTTAAAATTTTTGAAATGTGATCCCCCATCACTTATGATCACACGGGGCACCCCAAATCGACAGAAAATGTTGGTTTGAACAAATTTGCACACGACGCTATGGTCATTAGTCTTTGTGGCAATGGCTTCGACCCACTTTGACACATAATCGACCGCTAATAGGATGTATAAATTGCCAAACGAGTTGGGAAAGGGTCCCATGAAATCAATCCCCCAAACATCAAAGATGTCAATCACTAGGATTGGTTGCATGGGCATCTCATTACGTTTTATGATACTACCCATCTTTTAGCAATTTGTACATGTTTTTGCAAACTCAAAGGCATCCTTAAAAATAGTAGGCCAATAAAGGCCACATTGTAGCACTCGATGTCCTGTTTTCTGGCCACTGAAATGGCCACCACATGCAGATGCATGTGCCAAACACAATACATCCGGTATCTCTGAATCCGGGACACATCGTCTGATCAGTTGATTAGCCCCTATCTTGAACAAATCTGAATCTTCCCAAAAGTATTGTTTGGCACATGACACAAAATGTTTCTTCTTCGACTTTGACCAATGTTCGGGAATTGCACCTGCAACACAATAATTGACAAAGTCAGCATACCATAGATCATTAGATGTAGAAACAGACAATAATTGCTCATCAGGGAAGGTTTCATTGATTTCTAGCTCATGCTCATGGATGATTCTCGACAAGTGGTCAGCTACGACATTTTCCTTTCCCTTCTTATCTCTTATCTCTAAGTCAAACTCTTGCAATAGCAGTATCCACCTAATCAATCGAGATTTGGCATCCTTTTTATCCATTAAATACCTGACAGCAGAATGATCAGAATAGACAATAATCTTGCTGCCCCAAATATACGACCTAAACTTATCTAAGGCATAGACAACCGCAAGTAACTCTTTTTCAGTAGTTGTGTAATTTAATTGAGCATCAGAAAGAGTTTTACTTGCATAGTAAATAGCGACCGGCTTCTTATCTACTCTTTGACCCAACACAGCCCCAACTGCGAAATCACTGGCGTCACACATGATTTCAAAAGGAAGTGACCAATCCGGTGATTGCAAAATTGGGGCTTCCACCAACTTTTCTTTTAAATTGTTAAAAGCTTGTAAACACTCATCATCAAAGTTAAAAGGTACATCTTTTAGAAGCAAGTTACACAAGGGTTTTGTTATCACACTAAAATTTTTGATAAAACGCCTGTAAAAGCCTGTATGTCCCAAAAATGATCTAATGCCTTTAATATTTGTTGGTGGTGGCAAAGTGGATATGACTTGCACTTTTGCCTTATCAACCTCTATCCCCCTGCTTGAGATGACGTGTCCCAACACGATACCTTCTTGAACCATAAAGTGGCTTTTTTCCCAACTAAGGACCAAATTCGAGTCAACACATCTTTTTAACACTTTTTGTAATTGATTTAGACATTATTCAAAAGATGTTGAAAATATTGAAAAATCATCCATGAAGATCTCTATAGAATCCCCCACCATATCTGAAAAGATACTCATCATGCACCTTTGAAAGGTGGCGGGGGCATTGCACAAGCCAAATGGCATTCGCCTAAATGCGAAAGTACCATACGGACAAGTGAAGGTTGTCTTATGTTGATCATCTGGATGGATTGCGATTTGGTTATAACCTGAATATCCATCTAGAAAACAATAATATTTCTGACCCGCTAATTTTTCCACAATTTGATCAATAAAAGGTAACGGGAAATGGTCCTTAGAAGTTGTAGCATTCAACTTTCTGTAATCGATGCAAATCCGCCACCCGGTTACCGGCCGGGTGGCTACCTCTGTACCATCCGCGCCTTGAACGATCTGGATGCCAGCTTTCTTTGGTACTGTTTGTGTTGGGCTGACCCATTCACTGTCGGAGATAGGAAAGATAATACCTGCATCCAACCATTTCAGCACCTCTTTCTTCACTACTTCCCTCATGTTTGGGTTCAATCGCCGCTGAGCATCACGAGCCGATTTTGCTCCCTCGTCAGTGATGATTTTGTGCGTGACAATAGATGGGCTGATTCCTCTCAAGTCTGCGATGGTCCATCCTATTGCAGCCCGATGCTTTACTAATACCTCCATCAAAGCCTTCTCATGTGCCTCGGATAAGTTAGAGGCAATAATCACCGGAAGGGTGTTGTTATCTCCAACAAATGCATACTTCAAGTGCTTAGGAAGCTCTTTCAATTCCAACTTAGGAGGTGACGTTAATGATGGTTGTAGCTTTGTGTCAATATGCTCGGGTAAGCTTTCCACTTGATGGGTCCAAGTAGGTCTACCTTCCTTGACTGCCATCACCTCCAACTCTTGCTCAACCTTCTCCAATTCACTGCTTAGTTCCACCTGATCCCTGTCACAATAAACACACGCCTCTGTGATGTTGTCCTCATTGACATGAAGACCACACCTGTCCATAGTGTCTACCAAAGAGCATTCACTATGGACCAGAGGATTAGATGTATGGGAAAAAGAGTTTATTAACTGCCTTTGATCTCCAAAGTCATATCAACTACCCCGGTTCTACAATTGATTAATGAGTTAGAAGTGGCCAAAAATGGACGACCTAGTATAATTGTTTGTTATCATTTGACTCTCCCGACACATAATCAAGAACTAAGAAATCAACCGGGTAGTAAAAGTCTTCCACCCTAACAATAACATCAAAGATCATTCCCCTAGGCAGTCGGGGTGTTCTGTCAGCTAACACCACAGTGGTGTGGGCTTTATGTAACGGACCAAAATCGTATTGGTCATATAAACTGCCCGGGAGAATGCTCACACTAGCTCCCAGATCTAACAAAGCCCGTGATATGTGAAAATCACCTACCTGAATGGATATCACCGGCTCTCCTGGATCTGGAAGCTTGGGTGGGACAGGCTGTCCTGCTAGTATGGCACTCACATTATTAGACACTTCAACTTTCTTGGGTATTTTGGTATTTCTTTTTTGAGTACACAAATCTTTTAAAAACTTTGCATATGCGGGCACCTGTTTAATTACTTCAAGTAGTGGGATATTAACTTTTACTTGTTGAAAAACCTCCCACATCTCATCCTGTTGTGGTCCCCTTTTTCCCGATACAACCTTTTTACCCGGATCAATTAGTGCCCTAGGAAATGGGATGGTATTAGCCTCCACACCCTTTTCCTGAACACTAATTGACTCTTTCTCCATCACCCGATCAATTTTATTGGAAAAAGTTACTTTCTTTGGTGATTTAGGTGTGACAGATTCAATCTCACAATCACTATCCTCATCCTCATTGACATCCTCCACCACTCCTTCAATGAAGTGTGCTGGAGGTTCAACTTTATTATCATAAACCTTACCTGAGCGAAGAATGCTGACCTGGCTAACTGAAGGATGTCTGCTACTTGATGGTCCTGCATTAGAAGAGTTGTGAGTTGGGTTTCTTTGAGTATCACTAGGAAGTTTCCCTGGAGCTTTCTTCAGAATTGCAACTTCCTCAGCCAACTGCCCCACTTGTTTAGATAAAGCTTCAACACTCTTGTCTCTAACTTTGTTGGATTTCTTCATCTCCTTCATGAACTCCAACAGTTCCCTGTTTGTTGGCTCTGCATTTCCTCCTGATCCACTATGATCCTGGTTATGCTGATAATTCCTTTGACCACCCCTATTGTAACTTCCTTGATTGTATTGATTACCCTGACCCATTGACCTGTTCTGATATTGCTGAGGTGAAGGACCTTGAAAATTTGGATTCAATTGGTTATCTGGGTTACCATACCTCAAATTAGAGTGATTCTTCAAATCGGGATGATAAGTATTGTTATTAGTATTGTTGTATGGCCGCCTATCCCCCTGTATATAACTCACCTCTTCCAATCCCTCATCAAACTCTGGACAATCTCTAGCAATGTGTCCAGCTTCACCACATCCCTAGCATATAGTAAATGAACTTGTAGCCCTCACTGCAGCCTTTCCCGTCGATTGTCCCAACTTAGAAGCCCTCCTATCTGAATCATCCATATTTCTCGATTTCCTACGAGACTGAGCTTGCCTTTTTGAATGTATACTCATCCGTTCTAATAATTCCCAGTCATCAGCCTCAGTATTAGTCATGAAGGTTCCTGCACTCGTTGAATTCACATCTCTTATATCTTCAGCAGATAATCCATCATAAATGAAGAGATCAACTCCCATTGAGGAATGTCGTGATGTGGACAAGTTCTCAACAACTCCTTGAATCTGGTCCAAGCTTCATGGAATGGCTCATCTTGTTTCTGACTGAATGTACGAATAGCAATTCTAGCTTCACTTGTCTTCTGTGGTGTATAGTATTCCTCTAGGAACGCCTGCTGCATTTGCTCCCAAGTGTAAATGCTGGCAGCAGGCAAAGAATGGAACCACTTCTTCGCATTTCCTTTCAAAGTGAACTGAAATAGCACTAGCCTCAATTCTTCGGGTGAAAAACCTTGTGCCCCAATAGTCTCACAAATGGCACTAAACTCATTCAGATGCAAATAGGGTTCTTCCTTGGACAGTCCATGAAACTTAGGAAGAATGGCCAGACTGTTGGACCTAATCTCAAATGACTTCCCTCTAACTTGTGGCCGGACTATGGGTGATGAAACTCCAGCTATGGTAGGGCGAAAATGGCTATCAACCCCTTGAACAATGGCTTGGTAGGGTTGAAGCCCGGGGTTCCGATTTACCCGTGGAAATCCTTGCCTTCTACCTTGACCTCGTCCTTGATTCGGCCTTTGCTGCCTAGGTTGTTCATTCTGTCTGTATTGACCTTGGTAGTGATTGGGATCATTGTATAGCACCTCATCTTCAGCATGTTCATCTTCATAGTCATCACTTCGTCCATCTATGTCATCATCCCAAGTATGAATGCTCAATCTGTCAAACCTATCCTCTTCATCTTCTAACCTGTTAACCCCTCTTGGTTGTCTTGGATTCTGTCTTGCAGGTCCATGTTGGTAGGGGTTCTGTCTTGGTTGAGGGTAAGGATTTTGTCTCTGAGGTTGTTGGTTTGGAGCAATTGCAGGTTGTCTTTGTGGGTCATTTGGTTGGTTTGGTGGAGGTTGATCAATTGGTGGATTTAGCGGTTGGTCATTGGGTGGATTTTAGTTAAGTGGTGGTGGTGGTGGGTTGTGTTCCATCTTGCACTCTTTGACTGCTCTTGATGATTGAGTTTTTGCACGGGATTGTGCTCGATTTCTTCGAGCGGTCTTTTCAACTTCTGGATCAAAAATTAACGAGGACTTGTTCCTTGCGTACCGGGTATGCATGCACGGAGCTGTCACCTGCACACACAAACACACCTAGCGTAACAAAGAAAAAAAAAGAGTAAATAAAATAAGCAAAACAAATAAAAATTTAAACTTGACACTTTGCGCACTAATTCCCCGGCAACGGCGCCATTTTGATGTCGGTTTGTCAAGCCTAATCAAAAACAATTTATAAGGTTCCAAACTCACCTAAGATAGTTAGGGTAAGTCGGGTCGATCCACAGGGAATATGTGGAAAGTGTAGTTTAAATTCAAAAGATTATTGTTTGATTACAAGAAGCTTAGTAAAAATGACTAATTAGAAAAAGTAGCGAACTTGATAAGTAATTTGATTGCAAACAATGGTGAGAAAAGTAATCCTCTCCGGAGTTCAGGTTTATGACTAAAGCTTGCTCTTTTAGTTTAACGGGTCACATAGACATAACCAACTTAACTCGTTTTAAGATAATGAATTGAATGAAACTGTGTCTACGCACGTATCCGAATCATATCCTATGTTTGTTTTACCCAATCCCATCCACAATTGACGTTTACAGATGAAAAGATGTAACACCCGGACCTCCATAGAGTCCGTTTAAGTTAAATAAACATGCGGAATTTGGTCCCAGAAAATTTCGTTAACATTTAACTTCCAAAATATGTGTTTCGTGTCAACCGACACTCAAAAACGAAGTTTAACAATCCATTTACATACACACGTGATAGGAAGTTTCAAAATAATATTAACACGTTAGTTTCTACAAAAGAACGTGTATGCAAGTCCCGTTCGATCCTTGTATGCCCCATCGATCACTTTAGCCTTCCGGTTCCGTAACACCTGAAAACACACGTTTAGACATCCTTAGTTCATAAGAACTAAGTAAGTACATTCTAACATTCATTTCGGGTCTTTACGGGGGTTTTAAACGGACTCGGAACGCGTTAAAACGACAACCGACAAAAATCTGGAAATGGGGCCTACCGTAACTTACGGTAGCCACCGTAAGTTACGGTAGCCTCCATTTTGCTACGGTGGTAACCTACTGGCTTACGGTAGCTCATTTCGCCCAGGAACCCACCGTAACTTACGGTACCACCGTAAGCTACGGTAGACCCTGCAGCAAAGTCATTATTTTGACCCGTTAAGGGTCGTTTTGCGTTCCCGAACACCCCTTTCGATCCGATTGTTCCAAACACCTGGAAATAACATATTTCATCATATATGTGATTCCCACGGAGTTTCAACGAGTCTAACCCGACTCTTGGCAACATACCAAAAATTTTTCTATTTATTTGGTATTTAATTCCTTAATTAACCGTTTATGGTTCGTTTGTTCTTTAGAGTTCCCGACCGTCCCGACAACCATGAACCGATCTATTATAACATATTACATATGTTTGGTGAGTCTTAGACCCAACCCTCCCATTTGCTTATCATAACGCAAATTTCCTTTTTATACCGAATTTGAACCTTATAGGGTCAAATCCCATTTTAATGAGCGGTTTGCCATTCTTTCGCGAACGACCGCTTTCCTTGGCATTACCCAACGTTCACACACATTGCAATCGTAGGGATAACCCTTTACCCTAGTGTTCACACACGATGTGATCACTTTAATCCGGTTTGTCCTTCTTCCCATTTCCATGGGACGGTCACGCACGTCATGACTCGTTCTGTTCCACAACCATGTGGTATAACACTAAAGTGTTATTTTCCTTTATGTTCACAAGCACGTCGTGAATCATTTGTCATAGAAGCTCACATACGGTGCAAGTCAACTATTTATCCTTTTTAAACGTTGTTTTCATTTTGTTTGAGCTTATGAGCACATGGTCACACACATTGTGACTCATGCCTCTACTTTGTTATGCTCAATTAAAGAATGTCTTACCTTGAGTCCGGAAGGTTTAAGTGGTCAATTAAACGTGTTCCTTGCCGTTTCCCTTGGATCCGCTTGCCACACCACTTCCTATTACCATTTTAAGGACCCATTTAACACATAATATTCATTTAATCACACATATGGTCTATTTGACCATTTATCACATTTAACCTACAATCTAGGCTTTCACATTGCACATTCTTGCAATTAAGTAGTTCATTCATGATTTTCATCTAATTTAGGCATTTCATCAAACACCTTATGTCATAACTTAACATATTGGTTATTTACTAGCTTTTAAACATCATCAAGCTAGTTTTACACCCAAATCACATAACATGTGACATTATTCATCATTTCAACCAAGGGTTATGCACCTAATCACATTTCTTACAAGAATGAACATGGATTCTACAACTAGCAACTAGTTTACATGAAGAATCCTTAGTTTAACCTTCTAGTAACTAAACCCATTTCCATGGTTCATGTAAATCTTCATTAGGAGCAATTACACATCTAGTTACCATAATACACACATACACATGATCATCTAGCACTATAACACTAGGATTTCATGTTTAAACCACCAATTTCTACACCCATCATGTGGGTGACGATTTTACCACCTCAAGAACATCAAATAACACTTACTTGTAGCTCTTGATGAGATGAAGAATGATTTCTAGGGCTCAATTTCGGATCTTGCACTTGAATCACCAACAATTTGAGAAATGAGGTGACAAAACCCTCTTTCTCCTCTTCTCTTGAAAGAAACGTGAATGAGCATATCATGCTCACCAAATGTATGGCAAGTCATACATCCATGTTTAAGTTTCCTCAATTGGCAAGATCCACCCCTCTAGTATCATTTTTCATGTTTCCACCACTATTAACTAACTAGTAAATCTTCTAGTTAAGTCTTAAATATTTACAATATTCAACACATGATACATTAATTGTATTTTAATTACATAATACCAAATTCGGGTCGTTACAAGTCTCCCCCTCTAAAGAGAGTTTCGTCCCCGAAACTTTACATACTAATCAAATAGATGAGGATAAGACTTCCTCATTCATCTTCCGATTCCCAAGTGGCATCGGATCCCTTACGATTCGTCCATTGTACCTTCACCTGATTGAGTGTCTTGTTTCTCAGTTGCTTGACCTTTCTATCCAAGATAGCCACCGGCTTCTCGATATAGTTCAATCTGTCATCAACTTCCAAATCCTCGTACGGAACATAGGCGACTCGTCAGCCAAACACTTCCTCAAGTAAGATACAGGAACGTGTTGTGAATTCCTTGAAGCTCTTCCGGCAATTCCAACCGGTACGCAACTTTACCCACACGTGCGATGATTTTAAATGGCCCGATAAACCTCGGACTCAACTTTCCCCGTTCCGGAATCGTATAATACCCTTCCATGGGAAACCTTTAACAAAACCAAATCGCCCACCTCAAACTCGATGGGTCGTCTACGCTTATCCGCGTAAGCTTTCTGACGGTCTTGCGCCGCCTTCATGCGAGCACGGATTTGCTTAATCTTTTCATCCGTATTCATTATCGTATCGTGGCCAGCGAGTTCCCGCGGACCAATTCTCCCCAACAAATGGGAGTTCGGCATTTTCTTCCATATAAAGCTTCATACGGAGGCATCTCGATGGTGGAGTGGTAGCTATTATTGTAAGAAAATTCCGCCAGAGCAAATACTCATCCCAACTACCCCCAAAGTCAAGAACACACGCTCGTAGCATATCTTCTAATGTTTGAATGGTTCTTTCACTTTGTCCGTCGGTTTGGGGATGGTATGACGTGCTTAGCAATAGCTTTGTTCCCATCTCCGCTTGAAATTTCCTCCAAAACTTGGAAGTAAACCGTGTGTCTCTATCGGACACAATCGACACGGGCACCCCGTGTCGTGACACTATTTCGTTCACGTAAACCTCCGCCATTTTCTCCGAATTGTAAGTCTCACGAATAGGAAGGAAATGAGCGCTCTTGGTCAATCGATCGACAACAACCCATATCGCATCGTACCCTTTCTTTGTTCTTGGAAGTTTAGTAATCAAATCCATTGTCAACTTTTCCCATTTCCATTCCGGAATATCCAACGGTTGCAATTCACCATGAGGTTTTTGATGTTCCGCCTTCACTTGCAAACAAGTTAAGCATTTCTCCACGTATCTGACAATATCGCGTTTCATGCCCCGGCCACCAATAGTTAACCCGGTCTCTATACATCTTAGTCGCTCCCGGGTGAATTGAATACTTGGATTTATGGGCTTCATCCAATAGATCATTCTTCAAGGTACAAGTAGGTGGTATCCAAACCCGACCCCATCTTGTTTTCAATCCTTGACTATCATCTTCCAAGTTTTGAGTTTGACCTTTGATTCGATTTTTCTTCAAATTTTTTTCCTTTAGCGCTTCAGTTTGTGCTTCCTTAATTCGTTCAACCACTTCGGATATAACGGTTATCTTCATTGCGGTTATTTTGATAGGAGTATGATCCTCCTTTCGACTCAAGGCGTCAGCCACGACATTGGCCTTTCCCGGATGATATAGGATTTCACAATCATAATCCTTTAGCAATTCCATCCACCGCCTTTGTCTCATGTTTAACTCCTTTTGCGTAAAGAAGTACTTTAAACTCTTATGGTCCGTGTAAATCGTACACTTTACACCATATAGGTAATGCCTCCAATCTTTAACGCGAACACCACCGCGGCTAGTTCAAGATCATGGGTTGGGTAGTTCTTTTCATGCACTTTCAGTTGTCTCGAGGCATAAGCGATCACCTTGCCCCTTTGCATTAGAACACAACCCAAACCGGAGTAGGAAGCATCCGAGTATACCACAAAATCGTCGGTTCCCTCGGGTAAAGACAAAACCGGAGCTTGAGTCAATTTCGACTTTAACTCTTGAAAGGCTTTCTCTTGCTCTTCACCCATAGGAACTTCACCTCTTTCTTGGTAAGCTTGGTTAAGGAGAAGCAATCTTAGCAAAGTCTTGAATGAATCTCCGATAATATCCGGCTAACCCAAGAAAGCTTCTAATCTCTGTGGGAGTCTTGGTGGACTCCATTTGGTCACCGCGTGAATCTTTGTGGGGTCTACGTGTATACCCTCCGAGTTTACCACATGACCCAAGAATTGTACCTCTCGCAACCAAAAGGCACACTTGGAGAACTTTGCGAACAATTTCTCCCGACGAAGCGTTTCGAGAACTTCACGCAAGTGACAAGCATGATCACCTTCATTTTTAGAATAAATAAGGATATCATCTATGAATACAATGACAGATCGGTCTAACATGGGTCGGCACACCCTATTCATCAAATCCATGAATGCTGCCGGGGCGTTTGTCAGCCCGAAAGACATCACAAGGAACTCATAATGCCCGTATCTAGTACGAAATGCCGTCTTGGGGATGTCTTCTTCCCTTACCTTCACTGATGATAACCCGACCGTAAGTCGATTTTCGAAAACCACGATGCACCTTGCAACTGATCGAATAGGTCATCAATCCTAGGCAATGGGTAACGGTTCTTAACCGTCACCTTGTTCAACTCTCTATAGTCGATACACTCCGAAGACTTCCATCCTTCTTTTTCACGAAAAGAACCGGTGCTCCCCATGGCGAAGTACTCGGACGTACCCCTTGTCTAAAAGATCTTGCAATTGTGTCATTAACTCTTGGAGCTCCGATGGCGCCAAGCGATAGGGAGCCTTTGCAATGGGTTTAGCTCCCGGGGTTAGGTCGATTCGAAACTCGACCTCCCGTTCCGGTGGGACTCCCGGCAAATCCTCCGGAAAGACATCTGGAAAATCCCGAACAACCGGAATATCTTCCAACACTTGAACTTTCGTTTCCGTGTCTATTACATAGGCTAAGAACGATTGTCCTCCATGGCTCATGTATTTCATTGCTTTAACCAAAGAACATAAAGCTACGCCACCGCGTTTTGCACCTTGGATTATTACCTCATAACCACTCGGAGATAGCAATTGGATGCACTTGCGATTGCAAACTATATTGGCGTGGTACATGAAAGCCAATCCATACCAATTACTACATCAAACTCCCCGAGTGTCATGGGTATTAAGTCGACCGAATAATCCTCACCTTCGATGGTAAGTATGCAATTTCGATAAACATTGAACGCTAAGAACGTTTTTGAATCCGCTACCTCAATCTCTAAAGGACTAGGTAAGTTGTCTAACACCATGGAAAATGACTCGCAAATTTAACCGAACAAACGATCTATTAGCACCCGAGTCAAATAGCACATAAGCAGGTAGTGAGTTGATGAGAAAGGCACCCGTCACAACGTCGGCTATAGATTTGGCTTCTTCCGCCGTAATCAAAAAGGTTCTCCCTTAGCTTTTCCTCCATCACCCTTTTTCCCCCAACCTTGAGCATCCGAGGATTGACTTGTACCATCCTTCTTGAGTTCCGGACATTCGCTCTTTTTGTGGCCCGGTTTGTAGCAGTTGTAGCACACACTTAGCGGGCTTGTGCATTGAGATGTCGAATGACCCGACTTTCCACACTTGAAGCAATTTTTAGATTCGTATCTACAAACTCCCCCATGCTTCTTTTACAAATCTTGCAATGTTTTGAGTCTTTGTCGTTCCCAAACTTGTTTGATGAGGATGAAATCTTGGCTTTCTTAGACGAACCCGTCTCCGTTTCAGCCGCACGCTTCTCCCCACGATCAACTTGCCTTTTCAATTCCGCTTCCCGATCCCTAGCACAATCGATAAGCTCTGCTAGAGTCTCACATTTGGACGGTGTAAGAAACTCTCGATACTTGGCACTCAACATGCCATAGTAGTGGTTAATCCACATCCTTTCATCCTGGAGTAACTGTGGGCAAAACTTGGCTTTGTCATAGAAGATGGCCGTGATGGTATCATACTTTCATCTTTTTGTCGTAACTGTAGGAATTCTTCTGCTATTCTGTTGATAGCGGCTTGTGGGCAAAACCGCTTTGTGAACAACTTCTTAAATTCTTCCAAGTCATACTTTTGATACCTTCCCGCCCCTTCTCATCCCGTTGCAATTCCCACCAGTCTTTAGCTCGTTCCCGGAGTTGGCTTGCAGCAAACCTCACTTCATCAGATTCTTCACAGTGTGAGGTTTCAAAGGCACTTTCCATATCTTTGATCCACCTTTGACTAAGTAGTGGATCTACCTCACCCTTGAACGTTGTAGGGTTGCATGCAACGAACTCCTTATAGGTCACTTTCTTTGTTGGCCTTTCGGTTTCTTTGTCAGCCTTCAGAGCCACAAACTCTTGTTGAATGAGATCCCGTAGATCTTTGCGTACATCCTCGATGTAGCCCGGCAATAAAGCCTCAAAAGCCTTGCCAACTTCCTCCTTGATCATTTCCCGTGTTGCATCATCGGGATGGGTCTCGTGATTCTCTATATTGATCACGTGATCGTCACCAGCCATGACCTAAGACTGTGACAATTAACCTTTACGTTAGTACCATGTACGTAATCTATAGCATATACACTGATGCTTATGATTTACTATCACTAGGGCCTAACCCTATTCACCAATACCCATTTCCATCCTTAAGTTAAAACAACATCCCTAAGAGTCCATTCGCGTGCTTTTGATTGTTGTTTAGACTGGCCAGGCCTAACAACAAGCTCACCACACGGATGCCTTCTTAGTTCCTCTATTCCAAACTCAAGTCAAGAAACTAGTTCAATCAATTCGTATGGTACATATCATACATATATCATACATGTGTCAAGCTTGTTTACGTTATAAACGGCACACTAACCTTGTACCTTTAGGCTCAGTGATCGTCTTCTTGGATCGAACGTTTGCATTTCTCATATCTAGAGCTCAAGTTTGAGTCCAAGTGTTCGCGACGCACTTGAATCCCTCAAACCGTTGGCTCTGATACCAACTTGTAACACCCGGACCTCCATAGAGTCCGTTTAAGTTAAATAACCATGCGGAATTTGGTCCCAGAAAATTTCGTTAAATTTTACTTCCAAAATATGTGTTTCGTGTCAACCGACACTCAAAAACGAAGTTAAACATCCATTTACATACACACGTGATAGGAAGTTTCAAAATAATATTAACACGTTAGTTTCTACAAAAGAAACGTGTATGCAAGTCCCGTTCGATCCTTGTATGCCCCATCGATCACTTTAGCCTTCCGGTTCCGTAACACTGAAAACACACTTTAGACATCCATTAGTTCATAAGAACTAAGTAAGTACATTCTAACATTCATTTCGGGTCTTTACGGGGGTTTAAACGGACTCGGAACGCGTTAAAACGACAACCGACAAAAATCTGGAAATGGGGCCTACCGTAACTTACGGTAGCCACCGTAAGTTACGGTAGCCTCCATTTTGCTACGGTGGTAACCTACTGGCTTACGGTAGCTCATTTCGCCCAGGAACCCACCGTAACTTACGGTACCACCGTAAGCTACGGTAGACCCTGCAGCAAGTCATTATTTTTGACCCGTTAAGGGTCGTTTTGCGTTCCCGAACCACCCCTTTCGATCCGATTGTTCCAAACACCTGGAAATAACATATTTCATCATATATGTGATTCCCACGGAGTTTCAACGAGTCTAACCCGACTCTTGGCAACATACCAAAATTTTTCTATTTATTTGGTATTTATTCCTTATTAACACCGTTTATGGTTCGTTTTGTTCTTTAGAGTTCCCGACCGTCCCGACAACCTGGAACCGATCTATTATAACATATTACATATTTTGGTGTTCTTAGACCCAACCCATCCCATTTGCTTATCATAACGCAAATTTCCTTTTTATACCGAATTTGACCCCCTTATAGGGTCAAATCCCATTTTAATGAGCGGTTTGCCATTCTTTCGCGAACGAACCGCTTTCCTGGCATTACCCCACGTTCACACCATTGCAAATCGTAGGGATAACCCTTTACCCTAGTGTTCACACACGATGGAATCACTTTAATCCGGGTTTGTCCTTTCTTCCCATTTCCATGGGACGGTCACGCACGTCATGACTCGTTCTGTTCCACAACCATGTGGTAAACCCTAAAGTGTTATTTTTCCTTTAGGTTCACGCACGTCGTGAATCATTTGTCATAGAAGCTCACATACGGTGCAAGTCAACTATTTATCCTTTTAAACGTTGTTTTCATTTTGTTTGAGCTTATGAGCACATGGTCACACACATTGTGACTCATGCCTCTACTTTGTTATGCTCAATTTAAAGAATGTCTTACCTTGAGTCCGGAAGGTTTAAAGGGTCAATTAAACGTGTTCCTTGCCGGTTCCTTGGATCCGCTTGCCACACCTTGAAGTTGATCGAAGAGATCGTCGATACGAGGAAGAGGATACCGGTTCTTGATGGTCAACTTGTTGAGCTCCCGGTAATCAATACACATGCGGAATGACCCATCTTTCTTCTTCACAAATAAGACAGGTGCACCCAAGGAGAAGAACTAGGGCGGATAAACCCCTTCTCGGATAATTCCTGGAGTTAGCTAGAGAGTTCTTGCATTTCAGATGGTGCGAGTCGGTAAGGTGATTTAGCTGCGGGCTTGCTCCCGGAATCAAGTCGATTTTGAATTCTACTTCCCGTACGGGAGGTAACCCGCTGAGATCATCGGGAAAGACCTCAGGGAATTCTCGTACAACTGGAACATCTTTGAGTTCCTTCCCTTTGGCTTTGGTGTTGACTACATAGGCCAAGAATGCCGGATAATTCTTACTTAGGCATTTCCGAGCCTTCGTGCATGACATAAGCTTGAGTCCTTTGGAAGACCGTTCACCGAACACCTTCAACGTGTCCCCGGAGGGTAAGGGCATGCGAATGCACTTCTCGAAGCAAATGATCTCGGCATGGTTCTTAGATAACCAATCCATGCCAATAATGACGTCGAAGCTCCCGAGCTTCATAGGAATGAGGTCGATAAGGAATTTATGGTCGTCGAGACACAATAGACAATTGCGGATGATCACGTCGACGGTGATCGGTTCCCCATCGGCAACTTCAACGGTGAGAGGTCTCTCTAAATTTGAGCGAGGTTTAGAAAGTGTCGGCTCGAACTCTAAGGAAACGAAACTTCTATCGGCGCCCGAATCAAATAATACGTATGCATAGGTGTCATTAATAAGAAACATACCTGTATAGGTTTTAAAGGCACCTAAGGACATAAGCAATGAATTTTAAGAGAAATTCTATGGAGATAGGGTTGAAATTTTACGTACCGTTCACCACCTCGTTGTTCGTTTGAGCTTGGTTCGCGTTGATGTTGAAGGCACGTCCACGAGCTTGCGAACATTGCCCACAAGACGAGGGCATTGGGACGGTAGTGACCTGGTTCTCCACAATTGTAGCAGACCCGATTTTGTTCCGTCACTGCGTTTCCCATTGCTCGGCGGCACGTTGCCACGAGGTGCCCGTACTTGCCACATAGTATGCAGATGCGACACGGAAGGTTGCCCGGATGATGGTACTTACATGTGTTGCACATAGGTAGAGGGTCTGCATAAGCCCTTGCCACAGGCTTGTGCTGCCGATGCAGCCCCGGGAACACACTGTCTCTGGGGTGGCTTAGGGGCGGCCACTGCGTAGTTCCGTGCCGGTACAAACTTCCTCTTCTTGTTATCGAACTTAACCTCCTTGACTTCCTCGGGGGCTGTCTTCTCGGTTTTCTTGGCACCCTTTGCAGACATAGTGCCCGCTCAGATGTGGTTCTCCGTTAGCTGTGCAGTGATGGTGATAGCTTCTTCCAGAGTGCGGGTCGGCTACCCACAACGACATCCTGAATCTGAGGCGGCACACCCTTAATAAATTTTCCCCATTACGGGAAACAGTATCCACCATGTGTGGCAGTAGTATGCTCAGCTCGTGATGACGGGTAGAATACGCCAGATGGTTCCCGCCATCTTGTTTTTGGTTCTAGAATTCTCCTCCCAGTTTCTGGATTTCGCTTCTCGGACAAAACTTGGCTATGGCTATGTTTTTGAATTCCTCCCAAGTTAAGGCCAAGATCGCGTCGGGGCCTCGGTTTCTCTTCTCACTGTTCCACCATGTTAAGGCCCTTTGCTGCAGCATACTGGTGGCATACCTCACCTTGAGTGCTTCGGGGCACTCACAGTTGACGAAAGTGTTCTCCATCCCTTCAAACCATTCTAAGAGACCGGTAGCACCTTCCTTGCCACTATAACTGGGAGGCTTGCATGAACTAAAGTGCTTGAAGGTGCAAGACTGGTTGTTACGCCGTGGTTTGCACTATTTTCCCCTTGGCCATTGCTATTGTTCGTGACGTTTGCGATCATAGTGCTGCTGAGTTCAGTCATCATAGTCGGGATGACCGCAGCCATTTGCCGGGCAATCATGGCGGCAAGCTTTCGGCCGGATCTTCCTCGGTTTCCGTGGTAACGAGACATGCTGGAAAAATATAAATTGGATTAGGATCGGTTAAAAGGATAATAAGGATGGGCAATTAGATAAGAATCATGAATTATACAGAATGATTCCATTTGGTGACGCATCACCATTTGGAAACGTTGACACGTCAAGATGAATTGACCCATTCGCCTCAGAAACTTGTGTATGTTGGTCATAGTTATCACTCATCCCGAAAATCCCCAGGTAAGCATGACTGGTCCCGTAGGATTTATGCGAAATGCTTACCTTAGCCCGAGGGCCTTTTGCCAGGAAATCCAGAATACAGGTTTCTATGTACCACACTAGTTCTTTGGTTCATGAAATCAAAAATCTTGATGGGATAATTTCAAGATTAGACATAAAGTCCAAGGAAATTTCTACCAATATGTTCTACTCAGTGACGAGGATGGATTTAAGAAGTAGCAATTATCGGGGAGAATTAATGTTTAAGATAAGTCTAGGGGAGACGGGTAACAATATGTAATTAGGCAGAAAGGCACCTATGCTAAGGCATCACATTACACATAATAAGGCATAGCGTTAGGCAACATGCAAACAATAAGTATGTATTACTAAGAATACTATTCTATAAGGATCATGCATAAACCATAGTCTAGGTCACCATTTCTAATAACCTAAATCCCTATAGTTTGGGCTCTGATACCAATCTGTCACACCCCAACCTTGACGGCGGAAACATCGAGGTGTGAGGGTTAAGATTATTCACAGCCACATAACGCTATGTTAAAATGTAAAATGCCATTAATCAATTGTTTCAACATACATCAAAGTCTCAAAATAAATCAAACGAAAACAAAAAACCAATTGTCTTTATTAAGCCTAGGTCCATGTTCTAGGTTTAAGCATTTCTTCAATCATCGCTAAGCTTGCACATTACCTGAAACATGTTGAAAATAAAGTCAACTAACGAGTTGGTGAGTTCTCATGGTTTTATATATAATAAGTATACAAAATGTGGCAATTCTAGTCAATGGTCATAAGATAGTAAGTATATAGAACATGCATAGTTACAATCAAGCCTTGACTGAATAATATGAATAAGCATGATTAGCTAAGTGTATTTGGTTCCCTAGTGCACAAGCATACGGCTCCTAGGAGCCAGCAATCCCTCGGCTTTAGTACCAAATAGGCTTGTCAGGCCCAAAGATTTAAGACTTCGCTAGGCTAGCAATAGTTAATGTTTGCACACGTATGTCACATCTCATATACTTAACATATTCAAACAACCACGACTATGTAAAGAATTGCACGTGTGTAATAAGTATCAAAGCGTGTATGTGTAAGTTTGTATAAGCAACATGTTTCACCCCGAAAGATGTGAAATAATCGTAAAGCGGGGCATAAGAACTCACATGTTTGAATAATAGGTAGATGAAATAAGAGTAATCACGAATAAGATTTCCAACACACGTCACAAGGCACCTAAATGAAATAAAGTAGCGCGTTATAATTTATTTGATGATTTATTATGTTTTAGGGTTGTAGGTCTAATAGGATTTAATAATTATTCGTATTTATTACATGTTAATAATACGATCGAGTTAATGGAACGAATGGATTTTTATACTTTGAAATAATTAATTATTTGCGCGTGTGAGAAAGAACAAGTAAAACTTGATTTAATTGTACGTTTAATCGATTTATAATATTGTATATAATAATTATAATAAGTGATTTAGCTATTATAAAGAACTATATATAATATATATATAGGTATAAGTAACTAAACAATTTAATTGTTTGAATATATATATATAAATATATATACTAAACAATTATAATATGTATATAATAATCATAATAAGTGATTTAGCTATTAAAAGAACCATATATAAATATATATATATAGGTATAAGTAACTAAACAATTTAATTATTTAAATAATATATATACATATACAAGTATTATATTCACACATTTCTTTTGTATTTTTTTAGAAATAAATAACGTATTTATAAATACAAAGTATTTTTATAAATTAATGTAGTCACAAACTAATTAAACAAAAGTAAAAAAAAAATTAATCTGCATTTTATAAAATTAATTTTAGAAATTTTCAAAATTTAAAAAGGTTAAATAATAAAAAGAAATGAAAAGAAAAGGAAAAAGAATCAGAAAAAGAAAATGGGGGTTGCCCGGGTCGAACCCGGGACCCCTTCTGAAAGGTGGAGCACAGGAACCAGTGAACCAGGCCGTGGCCTTGGTTCACATTGGCTTTGAAATCCTTTTAACTCAATCTCCGATTCACCCCCGAATTCGATGAACCCTAGGTTCAACAGAATCAAAATTGACCCTCGATTCGGTGTTAATCACCTAAATCGTCATAGGGCTTTTGATCCTTGATAAAAAACGAGTAGAATACAGGTTTGGATTACCTGTTTTGATGGGGTTTTGAGTGATATCGAGTTCGACTTCGGTTCGGATGTTCTTGAGATTGGGGGTTTGCGTTTGAGAGGTTTTCTTGTGCAATTGAGGGTTCAGGGAGTTTAGGAACTTCAAAATGATTCTGAAACCCTCATATATAGCTTTGATTACACGTTTTGGTCTTAACTCGTTCGATTGAAACCGCGTTCGAAGTTTACCCAAATTAATCGATCATGAGCTGTTAATTTGCAATTCTGATTGATTGCTTGATTGATATAGCCGCGTATTATGATTTAAGATAATTAATTTGATTGAAATTGTAATTTTAGACAGAATTTGATTTCGTATTTTTGTTAAGGGATCACGGGTTTGATTTGGCAAGTGGAACGAGCGGGAATTCGAATTTGGAGTTGGGTTCGAGTTCGAAACTGGGGACCGAGGGTGAGGGGCGGTTTAATTTGGGTCAAAAGCATTTAAAACGATGGTGGAAGGCTCGCCGGAGCTCCCACCGGCGGGTGGCCGGAGTTACGGGAGAGAGAAGGGGGGTGGGAATTGGGTTTGGTTTAATTACACAAATGGTCCCTGTGCTTTCAAAATTTATGTTTTAAACTTTTATTTAAAGTTTTTCAGAATGATAAAACAACCCCTGCACTTTAATTCTAGGTTATTATTATTGTTATTATTATTATTATTATTATTATTATTATTATTATTCATTATTATTATTATTATTATTATTATTATTATTATTATTATTATTATTATTATTATTAAACTTTCAAGTTAAGGATTAACAGACAAATTAAAGTAAATAGCAAGAATGAACCATAAGTTTCATTTATGACAATAAAGGCCCTTACAATAATAAACGACATTAACTTTTGATTAACGAAAAATACAGGATGTTACAGCACCCATCAACGCGGTTAACCCCGCCGGGAATGCCAGGGCATGCTACGAATGTGGAGGCCTCGATCACTTCAGAAACATGTGCCCCCGACTGAATAGGGCACCGGGTCAGCAGGAAACAACCAGCAACAGATAATGGCCATAGCGGGTGCTCAAGGCTAAGGAAACCAGGGTAATGTTGCACGGGGTCGAGCCTTCGTCATTGGAGCTAATGATGCCCGTCAGGATCCGAACGTTGTCACGGGTACGCACTTACTTAATAATCACTTCGCGTCTGTACTGTTTGATACTGGGGCAGACAATAGTTTTATATCATCTGAGTTTATGCAAATGCTTGATTTGAGTGCCAGTAGACTAGAAACTAGTTACTCCGTAGAGATGGCAAATGGTAGGGTTGAACAGGCAGAGGAAATTATCAAGGACTGCACCCTAATGTTGGAAGGCCAGGTCTTCAACATAGATTTGATACCTTTCGAGTGGGGAGCTTTGACGTAATAGTGGGGATGGATGGTTGTCGAAGCATGGAGCCGAGATTCCGAGATAAAGTAGTACGGATTCCCATGTCAGACGGGAAAGTACTCAGAATACAAGGAGAGCGACCGGGAAGGAACTTGAAGCTTATAACCTGCATGAAAGCACGCCGAAGTCTACGGAAGCAGTGTTACGCTTTTCTGGCTCACATAGTAGAAAAGAAAGAAGAAGAGACAAAATTGGCAGACATTCCGATTGTACGGGATTATCCGGAGGTGTTCCCTGATGATTTGTCTGGATTGCCTCCTCCACGACAGGTGGAATTCCATATAGAGCTGATTCCTGGAGCTACACCGATAATAAAGACACCGTATCGGCTAGCACCCTCCGAGATGCAAGAGTTGTCCAGCCAACTACAGGAACTACTGGAGAAGGGAACCACTTCTTCGCATTTCCTTTCAAAGTGAACTGAAATAGCACTAGCATCACTTCTTCGGGTGAAAAACCTTGTGCCCCAATAGTCTCACAAATGGCACTAAACTCATTCAGATGCAAATAGGGTTCTTCCTTGGACAGTCCATGAAACTCAGGAAGAATGGCCAGACTGTTGGACCTAATCTCAAATGACTTCCCTCTAACTTGTGGCCGGACTATGGGTGATGAAGCTCCAGCTATGGTAGGGCAAAATGGCTATCAACCCCTTGAACAATGGCTTGGTAGGGTTGAAGCCCGGGTTCCGATTTGCCCGTGGAAATCCTTGCCTTCTACCTTGACCTTGTCCTTGATTCGGCCTTTGCTGCCTAGGTTGTTCATTCTGTCTGTATTGACCTTGGTAGTGATTGGGATCATTGTATATCACCTCATCTTCAGCATGTTCATCTTCATAGTCATCACTTCGTCCATCTATGTCATCATCCCAAGTATGAATGCTCAATCTGTCAAACCTATCCTCTTCATCTTCTAACCTGTTAACCCCTCTTGGTTGTCTTGGATTCTGTCTTGCAGGTCCATGTTGGTAGGGGTTCTGTCTTGGTTGAGGGTAAGGATTTTGTCTCTGAGGTTGTTGGTTTGGAGCAATTGCAGGTTGTCTTTGTGGGTCATTTGGTTGGTTTGGTGGAGGTTGATCAATTGGTGGATTTAGCGGTTGGTCATTGGGTGGATTTTGGTTAAGTGGTGTGGTGGTGGGTTGTGTTCCATCTTGCACTCTTTGACTGCTCTTGATGATTGAGTTTTTGCACGGGATTGTGCTCGATTTCTTCGAGCGGTCTTTTCAACTTCTGGATCAAAAATTAACGGGGACTTGTTCCTTGCGTACCGGGTATGCATGCACGGAGCTGTCACCTTCACACACAAACACACCTAGCGTAACAAAGAAAAAAAAGAGTAAATAAAATAGCAAAACAAAAAAAATTTAAACTTCACACTTTACTCACTAATTCCCCGGCAACGGCGCCATTTTGATGTCGGTTTGTCAAGCCTAATCAAAAACAATTTATAAGGTTCCAAACTCACCTAAGATAGTTAGGGTAAGTCGGGTCGATCCACAGGGAATATGTGGAAAGTGTAGTTTAAATTCAAAAGATTATTGTTTGATTACAAGAAGCTTAGTAAAAATGACTAATTAGAAAAGTAGCGAACTTGATAAGTAATTTGATTGCAAACAATGGTGAGAGAAGTAATCCTCTCCGGAGTTCAGGTTTATGACTAAAGCTTGCTCTTTTAGTTTAACGGTCACATAGACATAACCAACTTAACTCGTTTTAAGATAATGAATTGAATGAAACTGTGTCTACGCACGTATCCGAATCATATCCTATGTTTGTTTTACCCCATCCCATCCACAATTGACGTTTACAGATGAAAAGAGATCTAAACAATCAAGAACAGAACAATTGAATTGAAGATAAAACACGTATTTTAGAATCTCAAAACGATTAATAATGTTACTCGGTTTAATTCACCATGTTCAAACATTAAAATTAACAAGAAACAACCAAGAACAAGTCATAGTATAAACCCTAATCACCCGGAGAAGATCACGGGTGAATTAGCCGGACATGGCAACGAAAAACAACTCAAAATCAAATTTAACATCGTATCTAACGTTAAAGAATCAAACCCAATGATTAGAAACACTTGAAACGCCTCGAAATCGCCTCTCGGGAGCCTTTCGGAAGCCTTGGGGACGAATTTCACCTTTGGGGACGACTTAGAATGAAAGATATGTTGAAAACCCTAATTTTCGCGATTTATAGGTAATTTCAGCGTGTCCAGTACCGTAGGTCACCTCCCCACCGTAGGTTACGCTAGGCCCATTCTGTTTTGTCTTGAACTGTTGCACCCGTAGGTCATGTTTCCGCCGTAGGTCATGGCTGACCAATTTTGTCCAAATCTTGTTTTCTTCATAACTTCTTCGTTCGGACTCCGTTTTCCTCCCCGTTTGCGGCTACGTTCTCGTAATTAAATTCTCTTTCATCTCATCTATCATGATATTTGATTATCATCCATGTGCATTCTTCAAAACTCCTCAAATGATTGCGTTTAACCTACAAAACATCAAATCCTCGTAGTTAACTTGTTCAACACAATCTCTTACACTTGGCCATATTAAATGCATTAAATTTAACCACTTAACCATGATAAACCTCATTCCAAATCCCTAGCATCACATCCCTACACTTGTTTCTCGCTTGCCCTCGAGCGAGGTTGCTTTTTAAAAAAATCAAGAATTCAAGTCAAACAAAAATTAGGTGAACACATAGAAGCACACATACCAAACTCGATAAGTTCAAGGGCATACCTAATTCCCAAGTTAGCACTATGACCCGTTAACAACCACAAACCTCTAACCGCTGGACTGCCTAACTAAGACTCTCAAACTCTAGGTGGTTCCCTTGCACATACCATACCCCTCATAATAAAACTCTCCACTCGGTGTAATTTCTGGCCCGACAAAAGATGTGCCGGTATTTATGAAACACTCAAGCAATGATGAATACTAGTGAGCATAAGCTTGTGAAACAATCAAATCTCCACTCACTAACACGAGATTGCACACCAATCATGAGGGCTTTTCAAAGGTTGTAATGTTAGGCTTAGGTTCGGGTAGTGATAATTTAGGGTATAAGTGACTAAAGGGATGAAAAACTTGAGTTAACTACTTTATTCAACGACTTCAAACCCCTTTAACTACACCTTACTTCAACGCACAATTTTTTTCTTGTCTAGTACTTCCGTCTTTCAACTTCATTATTTCGACATAGTTTTCTTTTCTTTCCATTTTTTTTCTTTTTCTTTTTCTTTTTCAAAATAAAACGCAACAAAACACAATGGGATTTACTAGGCTTAAACATCCCCAACTACAACTTCGAAACACACTATATCAAATCAAACTTAACACTATTACCACTAATTAACTCAAGTTCCATCACATGGGTAAACAAGTGAATAGGCTATACAAAAGGCTAGTGGGTCAAGGAGTTTGATGAAACAAATGAATCGGAAAAGGCTTAAAATTGGCTACTACGGATAAACGTTAAATAGGTGGGTCCTATGGGGTTATCCTATGGTTGATCCTAATGCCTCAATCATTTCAATGTGAATCCCGGTCTCGAGTTTCAAGATGCACGCGCCCCCCAAGTTCTACCACTTAGAATGCATCATTGCACACTCAAACAAGCAAATAGATCTAATACTACCAAAGAATAAGCTTCTCACATATGAAAACGGTGGGATCGGGCTACCGACATGACATGTGCAAGTTTACTACACCCAAGGCTTGCCACCCCTAGCTAGGCATTCCCTTTCCAACGTCCATTAACCGACCGGGTTGAAACCTTTAGGGAATTAACCATGACCAAGAACCTTAACCAATGATTAGTATTTTTAGAGAAAATGTTTAAAAATTTCAAATTTTCTCAAATTTTGTCCAGATTTCCATTTCTCCAAATATGTGTCTACCTAGTCTACCTATGAATCCTCCATCCCCACACTTGGGATACATTGTCCCCAATGTATGGTGTTCTCTACGGATTTTAACATTTCGATCTCCTTTAGACTTTCCCATCTATGTTATCAAGGTTCTTTGACTTGACTCACAATGTAAGACAAACATGAACATAAACACGCTACTTATTTCCTGAGACATAACATAAAGAGTTCAGACATCAAACATCAACCACCCCCCATATTGTTCTATTGTTCTTGCCACCAACCCGAAACATAAAACAATAAGCACACAACCACATAAGATAATCTAGTGCAAATTAGAGCAATTGGACCTGATCGATCGGAACAATCACGATCAGCGATTGCCCCAAAGTATCGTGACTGACGTTGTCCAAATATATTGTTCAGCTCGTCTATCCATTCACTGAACTGGAATGCACTCCCTTGTGGTCCGCTACTGCTCCCTTCTCCACTCTGTTGCTGATGAAACTGCTGCACCTCAAGCTGTTGTTGCTGAAATTGTATCGGATCAATCCATTCCGAGTGATGCCTCGGGTCTCGGAAGCCTTTCCCCTCCATCATAGGGTGGAAGAGTAAGGTAGTTGATTGGTGGTGGTGCTTGTACAAACGGTTCTCCGCGGTGGTAAGCTTCATGATAACCAAGTTGCTGATGTGACTCCCAGTTGTTGTTGACTTGAATTTCTTGATGCACAAGATTAACACGATGCCAATGGTTTGATTTGCTATAACGGCTTGAGCATCATCTTCAGCTTGCAACCTGCTGTGTTGTTGTAAATCCCAATTGTTTTGATTGTATGAAGGCCACATGCCAAATCCTTCTGGCCTACACTCTTGCATCCGAGTCCACATGTCATCAGGCATTGGGTATGGGGGTCTTGTGACTGGCTCCTCTTCCTCATTTGGGTTATTCAAATCATCCTCATGTTCACTATCCGCACTGTCAGCTTCACTTTCCTCGCCTGATCCCAATGGTCTTGCATCCAGTTGTTTCACTTTAATCTTTTCCCCATTCTTATGTTTCCACCTTGCATACCTATCATTTGCACTCCATTCCCAACCTACTCGAGCCATAAGAACTACATTGAACGTTTCCAGGTCCTTGACAATATAACTCGTTGGCATTTCGTATGCCGAATGAGTAATTACCTTAAAGTGTTTGAGAAGGGCTTGAATCAACCTACAGTGGGGGATAATCTGATTAGCCTTAGTGATACGGGCCAGCCAAATGTTCATCATGGCTAAGTAACAAAATGACATTTTGTGATCCCCTGTCATGATAGAGTAGAGAACGGGTACATCACAAAACCGCACTGATTCCTTGTCCCCCCTGCGAGGCATCACATTCTGGGTTACAATGGTCTGAATCAACCTTGCTTCCTTCTTCAAGTCCACCCTTTTCATTGTGTTGGTTTTACCAGGTTTAAAAATTGTATCCCTCATCAACTCCCACCATGGACTGTTGTCTGGTCTATTCCACAGGTTGTCTTCAGCAGGAAATTCATATTGGTTGGTGGGTATAGAATCAAATGGTGCCAACTTTTTTATGTTGGTCATGGACATTGTAACCTTTTGCCCTCGGCAATATCCCACCAGTTTCATTTGCTGACTGTTCTTTGGCCCTTCCATCTGCAGTGTACTAACCCATTCATCTATTGCTGGTGCAAACACTTTGTCTTCCTCCTGGTCATAACACTTAAGCACTGCTTGCCATCCTATTTTTTTAAATCTCTCATGTACCCGGTGATGGGCAAACAATGATTCGGGGACCTCTCTTTCCACCAAATATGCTTCTTTTCTGTCTCTCATTTTGGACATCTTTTCTTCCCATAGGCTAGGTTGAAATCTAGTGTGAAACTTTGTCAACGGTCCACCCTTCCACTTAGGTATGTCCTCCATCATTACTTCCTCTCGCAATGGTCTTGGTTCATCCATGATTGTCAAGGGTGGATTTTCCTTCTTTGCCTTCTTAGAAGGTCCGGCTTGTTCTTTCCCAGATCGTCCCATCTGCACACATTAAACCATAACCAATCAAAAGAACCGCTTAGTCTAACCAACCTATATAACTGACGAAACAAGTGTGGGATAACCACATCCCCACACTTGCTTAATTGCATGCCATTAGTGATGGTTACTCTTAGGATGATCATTGAGTTGAGCACTTTAATGAGTTACATAACGAACTTCAAACCTTAGCACTAGCATAATGCTTTACTATTTTCATTAGATTAGTTTCTCAACAACAATTGATCCACTTTACGCTTTATGCACCACTAAATTGGAACTTACATGTTTAATGACCACCACTAAAGTAACATATGACAATTAACATCACAAGCCAACCTTAACCATCACCTAATCCCATTATAACATTCCTAGCTAACAAAAGTTTAGGCTACATTTTAAAGAGTACCCTTATCTCAAACATGGGATCTACCTATTGTAATTCGTTCATACAAACCATTAGCCACTTTCATCATGCATAGTTCAACCAAAATGCTAAAACTCATGTGAACCACTTAACACGAAGATATCACACTTCATCCATTCTTACAATGTGGTGAGAAAATCATACCTTTGTGGTTTTAGGAAGTTAGTATGAACTTTAGCACCAAGAAATCAACCCGGAAGTGAAAAATTCAAACTTTAAAATTTCAGGGTTCGTGACCCACGTACAGATTTACACAAACGAGTTGAAATTCGAAGAAACTAACCTTGGATTCTTGTCCTTGCGAAAAACTACTCAACTTAGACTCAAGAACCGCTTGATTTGGTTAAGAATCGGGAAAGTTGTGGTTTGGGGTGATTATGTTTCTTGAGAGGATTTGATGAAGAAGATGAAGAAAAGTGAAGACAATGGTGTTTTGATCAGATGTTGGTTTTAATTTTAAGAGAAAACAAGTTTGATAGTTGTACAAAACACCCCCTTCTAGTTTCCCTTTTGTTGCAATTTTTTTTTTTTGTAATTTTTTTCGCAGACCACCGCAGGACTCCTGCCCACCGTGGTTACGGTGGGCTCTTCCTGCTTTTGCCACTTCGCATCTGCCGTAGGGTACATCCCCACCGTAACTTACGGTGGGGTAGTTCTGTATTGGTGTGGTTCCAGACGCCGTAAGTCCTCTTCCCACCGTAGGTTACGGTGGGCTCTTCCTGTTGTTCTTTCTTCCTTGCGGCCGTAAGGCATATCCCCACCGTAACCTACGGTGGGGGCTTCCTGCTGATCCTGTCTCCTTACCACCGTAAGTTACGGTGGATGGGAGACCTACGCTCGGTTGAATTTTTTTTTTTTTGTTGATTTTTGTGTTACAAAACATGAAAATTATAATACTTTAACTACTCAAACTTCAAATAAAAATGGCCTTAGTTACCCATAAAGATTTATATTAAAACCACTAAACGCATTCGTTGTAAACCACCACCCCCACATTTTGAATCGAGTCGTCCTCGACTCACGGTTTTGGAAAAGGGAACGTACCTGATTGATTAATGATAAAAGAGATACGATCACTTAATGAACAAAACAAAACAAACCAAACACATGAAACGACGGAAATGTAACGAAAACTAATAAAAATAACTAAAAACTCACAAACACACGGGTTGCCTCCCGGAAGCGCTACGTTTAAGAGTCTATAGCTCGACTCATCCTTCCTTCCATCCTCATACCGGTTTAGAAACCCGGATAGTGACCGATAAAATCTCGTCGGTCTGCTTATCCGGCCCGTTCAAGTCGTTTGGTCGCAAATATGGTTTTAATCGATGGCCGTTCACCACTTGTCGTATGTGGTCATCGAAATCTTCGATCTCAATGTCTCCCGAGTTCCCTATCCGTATGATTTTATAAGGACCTGTCCATTTGCTCTTTAACTTACCTGGGAACAACTTTAAGCGGGAATTGTATAACCACACCAAACTCCCCACTTCAAAGTTTTTCAACCTTAATTTTGCATCGTGCACACGTTTCATTTTGTCTTTGTAAATTGAGGCATTCTCGTACGCTTCCTCCCTTAATTCCTTTAACTCGGTTAAACTCATTTGTCTCTGTTTACCTGCAGTGTCATAATCAAAGTTAGCCTCTTTAATGGCCCATATTGCACGATGAGCTAATTCTAAAGGCAAGTGGCAACCCTTCCCGTAAACCAACCGGTAAGGGGTGGTGCCAATTGGTGTTTTGTAAGCAGTACGATATGCCCACAAGGCATCATTCAATTTGCTGGACCAATCCTTGCGGTCAGGTCGTACTGTCTTTTGTAAAATCTCCTTGATTTGTCGATTTGACACCTCCACCTGGCCACTTGTTTGTGGATGATAAGGTGTGTGCAATCCTATGATCAACACCATATTGCTTAAGCAATTTACCAAAGTTAAAATTTTTGAAATGTGATCCCCCATCACTTATGATCACACGGGGCACCCCAAATCGACAGAAAATGTTGGTTTGAACAAATTTGCACACGACGCTATGGTCATTAGTCTTTGTGGCAATGGCTTCGACCCACTTTGACACATAATCGACCGCTAATAGGATGTATAAATTGCCAAACGAGTTGGGAAAGGGTCCCATGAAATCAATCCCCCAAACATCAAAGATGTCAATCACTAGGATTGGTTGCATGGGCATCTCATTACGTTTTATGATACTACCCATCTTTTAGCAATTTGTACATGTTTTTGCAAACTCAAAGGCATCCTTAAAAATAGTAGGCCAATAAAGGCCACATTGTAGCACTCGATGTCCTGTTTTCTGGCCACTGAAATGGCCACCACATGCAGATGCATGTGCCAAACACAATACATCCGGTATCTCTGAATCCGGGACACATCGTCTGATCAGTTGATTAGCCCCTATCTTGAACAAATCTGAATCTTCCCAAAAGTATTGTTGGCACATGACACAAATGTTTCTTCTTCGACTTTGACCAATGTTCGGGAATTGCACCTGCAACACAATAATTGACAAAGTCAGCATACCATAGATCATTAGATGTAGAAACAGACAATAATTGCTCATCAGGGAAGGTTTCATTGATTTCTAGCTCATGCTCATGGATGATTCTCGACAAGTGGTCAGCTACGACATTTTCCTTTCCCTTCTTATCTCTTATCTCTAAGTCAAACTCTTGCAATAGCAGTATCCACCTAATCAATCGAGATTTGGCATCCTTTTTATCCATTAAATACCTGACAGCAGAATGATCAGAATAGACAATAATCTTGCTGCCCCAAATATACGACCTAAACTTATCTAAGGCATAGACAACCGCAAGTAACTCTTTTTCAGTAGTTGTGTAATTTAATTGAGCATCAGAAAGAGTTTTACTTGCATAGTAAATAGCGACCGGCTTCTTATCTACTCTTTGACCCAACACAGCCCCAACTGCGAAATCACTGGCGTCACACATGATTTCAAAAGGAAGTGACCAATCCGGTGATTGCAAAATTGGGGCTTCCACCAACTTTTCTTTAAATTGTTAAAAGCTTGTAAACACTCATCATCAAAGTTAAAAGGTACATCTTTTAGAAGCAAGTTACACAAGGGTTTTGTTATCACACTAAAATTTTTGATAAAACGCCTGTAAAAGCCTGTATGTCCCAAAAATGATCTAATGCCTTTAATATTTGTTGGTGGTGGCAAAGTGGATATGACTTGCACTTTTGCCTTATCAACCTCTATCCCCCTGCTTGAGATGACGTGTCCAACACGATACCTTCTTGAACCATAAAGTGGCTTTTTTCCCAACTAAGGACCAAATTCGAGTCAACACATCTTTTTAAACACTTTTTGTAATTGATTTAGACATTATTCAAAGATGTTGAAAATATTGAAAAATCATCCATGAAGATCTCTATAGAATCCCCCACCATATCTGAAAAGATACTCATCATGCACCTTTGAAAGGTGGCGGGGGCATTGCACAAGCCAAATGGCATTCGCCTAAATGCGAAAGTACCATACGGACAAGTGAAGGTTGTCTTATGTTGATCATCTGGATGGATTGCGATTTGGTTATAACCTGAATATCCATCTAGAAAACAATAATATTTCTGACCCGCTAATTTTTCCACAATTTGATCAATAAAAGGTAACGGGAAATGGTCCTTAGAAGTTGTAGCATTCAACTTTCTGTAATCGATGCAAATCCGCCACCCGGTTACCGGCCGGGTGGCTACCTCTGTACCATCCGCGCCTTGAACGATCTGGATGCCAGCTTTCTTGGTACTGTTTGTGTTGGGCTGACCCATTCACTGTCGGAGATAGGAAAGATAATACCTGCATCCAACCATTTCAGCACCTCTTTCTTCACTACTTCCCTCATGTTTGGGTTCAATCGCCGCTGAGCATCACGAGCCGATTTTGCTCCCTCGTCAGTGATGATTTTGTGCGTGACAATAGATGGGCTGATTCCTCTCAAGTCTGCGATGGTCCATCCTATTGCAGCCCGATGCTTTACTAATACCTCCATCAAAGCCTTCTCATGTGCCTCGGATAAGTTAGAGGCAATAATCACCGGAAGGGTGTTGTTATCTCCAACAAATGCATACTTCAAGTGCTTAGGAAGCTCTTTCAATTCCAACTTAGGAGGTGACGTTAATGATGGTTGTAGCTTTGTGTCAATATGCTCGGGTAAGCTTTCCACTTGATGGGTCCAAGTAGGTCTACCTTCCTTGACTGCCATCACCTCCAACTCTTGCTCAACCTTCTCCAATTCACTGCTTAGTTCCACCTGATCCCTGTCACAATAAACACACGCCTCTGTGATGTTGTCCTCATTGACATGAAGACCACACCTGTCCATAGTGTCTACCAAAGAGCATTCACTATGGACCAGAGGATTAGATGTATGGGAAAAAGAGTTTATTAACTGCCTTTGATCTCCAAAGGTCATATCAACTACCCCGGTTCTACAATTGATTAATGAGTTAGAAGTGGCCAAAAATGGACGACCTAGTATAATTGTTTGTTAATCATTTGACTCTCCCGACACATAATCAAGAACTAAGAAATCAACCGGGTAGTAAAAGTCTTCCACCCTAACAATAACATCAAAGATCATTCCCTAGGCAGTCGGGGTGTTCTGTCAGCTAACACCACAGTGGTGTGGGCTTTATGTAACGGACCAAAATCGTATTGGTCATATAAACTGCCCGGAGAGAATGCTCACACTAGCTCCCAGATCTAACAAAGCCCGTGATATGTGAAAATCACCTACCTGAATGGATATCACCGGCTCTCCTGGATCTGGAAGCTTGGGTGGGACAGGCTGTCCTGCTAGTATGGCACTCACATTATTAGACACTTCAACTTTCTTGGGTATTTTGGTATTTCTTTTTTGAGTACACAAATCTTTTAAAAACTTTGCATATGCGGCACCTGTTTAATTACTTCAAGTAGTGGATATTAACTTTTACTTGTTGAAAAACCTCCCACATCTCATCCTGTTGTGGTCCCCTTTTTCCCGATACAACCTTTTTACCCGGATCAATTAGTGCCCTAGGAAATGGGATGGTATTAGCCTCCACACCCTTTTCCTGAACACTAATTGACTCTTTCTCCATCACCCGATCAATTTTTGGGAAAAAGTTACTTTCTTTGGTGATTTAGGTGTGACAGATTCAATCTCACAATCACTATCCTCATCCTCATTGACATCCTCCACCACTCCTTCAATGAAGTGTGCTGGAGGTTCAACTTTATTATCATAAACCTTACCTGAGCGAAGAATGCTGACCTGGCTAACTGAAGGATGTCTGCTACTTGATGGTCCTGCATTAGAAGAGTTGTGAGTTGGGTTTCTTTGAGTATCACTAGGAAGTTTCCCTGGAGCTTTCTTCAGAATTGCAACTTCCTCAGCCAACTGCCCCACTTGTTTAGATAAAGCTTCAACACTCTTGTCTCTAACTTTGTTGGATTTCTTCATCTCCTTCATGAACTCCAACAGTTCCCTGTTTGTTGGCTCTGCATTTCCTCCTGATCCACTATGATCCTGGTTATGCTGATAATTCCTTTGACCACCCCTATTGTAACTTCCTTGATTGTATTGATTACCCTGACCCATTGACCTGTTCTGATATTGCTGAGGTGAAGGACCTTGAAAATTTGGATTCAATTGGTTATCTGGGTTACCATACCTCAATTAGAGTGATTCTTCAAATCGGGATGATAAGTATTGTTATTAGTATTGTTGTATGGCCGCCTACCCCCTGTATATAACTCACCTCTTCCAATCCCTCATCAATCAACTCTGGACAATCTCTAGCAATGTGTCCAGCTTCACCACATCCCTAGCATATAGTAAATGAACTTGTAGCCCTCACTGCAGCCTTTCCCGTCGATTGTCCCAACTTAGAAGCCCTCCTATCTGAATCATCCATATTTCTCGATTTCCTACGAGACTGAGCTTGCCTTTTTGAATGTATACTCATCCGTTCTAATAATTCCCAGTCATCAGCCTCAGTATTAGTCATGAAGGTTCCTGCACTCGTTGAATTCACATCTCTTATATCTTCAGCAGATAATCCATCATAAATGAAGAGATCAACTCCCATTGAGGAATGTCGTGATGTGGACAAGTTCTCAACAACTCCTTGAATCTGGTCCAAGCTTCATGGAATGGCTCATCTTGTTTCTGACTGAATGTACGAATAGCAATTCTAGCTTCACTTGTCTTCTGTGGTGTATAGTATTCCTCTAGGAACGCCTGCTGCATTTGCTCCCAAGTGTAAATGCTGGCAGCAGGCAAAGAATGGAACCACTTCTTCGCATTTCCTTTCAAAGTGAACTGAAATAGCACTAGCCTCAATTCTTCGGGTGAAAAACCTTGTGCCCCAATAGTCTCACAATGGCACTAAACTCATTCAGATGCAAATAGGGTTCTTCCTTGGACAGTCCATGAAACTTAGGAAGAATGGCCAGACTGTTGGACCTAATCTCAAATGACTTCCCTCTAACTTGTGGCCGGACTATGGGTGATGAAACTCCAGCTATGGTAGGGCGAAAATGGCTATCAACCCCTTGAACAATGGCTTGGTAGGGTTGAAGCCCGGGGTTCCGATTTACCCGTGGAAATCCTTGCCTTCTACCTTGACCTCGTCCTTGATTCGGCCTTTGCTGCCTAGGTTGTTCATTCTGTCTGTATTGACCTTGGTAGTGATTGGGATCATTGTATAGCACCTCATCTTCAGCATGTTCATCTTCATAGTCATCACTTCGTCCATCTATGTCATCATCCCAAGTATGAATGCTCAATCTGTCAACCTATCCTCTTCTCTTCATCTTCTAACCTGTTAACCCCTCTTGGTTGTCTTGGATTCTGTCTTGCAGGTCCATGTTGGTAGGGGTTCTGTCTTGGTTGAGGGTAAGGATTTTGTCTCTGAGGTTGTTGGTTTGGAGCAATTGCAGGTTGTCTTTGTGGGTCATTTGGTTGGTTTGGTGGAGGTTGATCAATTGGTGGATTTAGCGGTTGGTCATTGGGTGGATTTTAGTTAAGTGGTGGTGGTGTGGGTTGTGTTCCATCTTGCACTCTTTGACTGCTCTTGATGATTGAGTTTTTGCACGGGATTGTGCTCGATTTCTTCGAGCGGTCTTTTCAACTTCTGGATCAAAAATTAACGAGGACTTGTTCCTTGCGTACCGGTATGCATGCACGGAGCTGTCACCTGCACACACAAACACACCTAGCGTAACAAAGAAAAAAAAAGAGTAAATAAAATAAGCAAAACAAATAAAAATTTAAACTTGACACTTTGCGCACTAATTCCCCGGCAACGGCGCCATTTTGATGTCGGTTTGTCAAGCCTAATCAAAACAATTTATAAGGTTCCAAACTCACCTAAGATAGTTAGGGTAAGTCGGGTCGATCCACAGGGAATATGTGGAAAGTGTAGTTTAAATTCAAAAGATTATTGTTTGATTACAAGAAGCTTAGTAAAAATGACTAATTAGAAAAAGTAGCGAACTTGATAAGTAATTTGATTGCAAACAATGGTGAGAAAAGTAATCCTCTCCGGAGTTCAGGTTTATGACTAAAGCTTGCTCTTTTAGTTTAACGGGTCACATAGACATAACCAACTTAACTCGTTTTAAGATAATGAATTGAATGAAACTGTGTCTACGCACGTATCCGAATCATATCCTATGTTTGTTTTACCCAATCCCATCCACAATTGACGTTTACAGATGAAAAGATGTAACACCCCGGACCTCCATAGAGTCCGTTTAAGTTAAATAAACATGCGGAATTTGGTCCCAGAAAATTTCGTTAACATTTAACTTCCAAAATATGTGTTTCGTGTCAACCGACACTCAAAACGAAGTTTAACAATCCATTTACATACACACGTGATAGGAAGTTTCAAAATAATATTAACACGTTAGTTTCTACAAAAGAAACGTGTATGCAAGTCCCGTTCGATCCTTGTATGCCCCATCGATCACTTTAGCCTTCCGGTTCCGTAACACCTGAAAACACACGTTTAGACATCCATTAGTTCATAAGAACTAAGTAAGTACATTCTAACATTCATTTCGGGTCTTTACGGGGTTTTAAACGGACTCGGAACGCGTTAAAACGACAACCGACAAAAATCTGGAAATGGGGCCTACCGTAACTTACGGTAGCCACCGTAAGTTACGGTAGCCTCCATTTTGCTACGGTGGTAACCTACTGGCTTACGGTAGCTCATTTCGCCCAGGAACCCACCGTAACTTACGGTACCACCGTAAGCTACGGTAGACCCTGCAGCAAAGTCATTATTTTTGACCCGTTAAGGGTCGTTTTGCGTTCCCGAACCACCCCTTTCGATCCGATTGTTCCAAACACCTGGAAATAACATATTTCATCATATATGTGATTCCCACGGAGTTTCAACGAGTCTAACCCGACTCTTGGCAACATACCAAAATTTTCTATTTATTTGGTATTAATTCCTTAATTAACCCGTTTATGGTTCGTTTGTTCTTTAGAGTTCCCGACCGTCCCGACAACCATGGAACCGATCTATTATACATATTACATATGTTTGGTGAGTTCTTAGACCCAACCCATCCCATTTGCTTATCATAACGCAAATTTCCTTTTTATACCGAATTTGACCCTTATAGGGTCAAATCCCATTTTAATGAGCGGTTTGCCATTCTTTCGCGAACGACCGCTTTCCTTGGCATTACCCAACGTTCACACACATTGCAAATCGTAGGGATAACCCTTTACCCTAGTGTTCACACACGATGTGAATCACTTTAATCCGGTTTGTCCTTTCTTTCCCCATTTCCATGGGACGGTCACGCACGTCATGACTCGTTCTGTTCCACAACCATGTGGTATAACACTAAAGTGTTATTTTCCTTTATGTTCACGCACGTCGTGAATCATTTGTCATAGAAGCTCACATACGGTGCAAGTCAACTATTTATCCTTTTTAAACGTTGTTTTCATTTTGTTTGAGCTTATGAGCACATGGTCACCACATTGTGACTCATGCCTCTACTTTGTTATGCTCAATTTAAAGAATGTCTTACCTTGAGTCCGGAAGGTTTAAGTGGTCAATTAAACGTGTTCCTTGCCGGTTCCCTTGGATCCGCTTGCCACACCACTTCCTATTACCATTTTAAGGACCCATTTAACACATAATATTCATTTAATCACACATATGGTCTATTTGACCATTTATCACATTTAACCTACAATCTAGGCTTTCACATTGCACATTCTTGCAATTAAGTAGTTCATTCATGATTTTCATCTAATTTAGGCATTTCATCAAACACCTTATGTGCATAACTTAACATATTGGTTATTTACTAGCTTTTAAACATCATCAAGCTAGTTTTACACCCAAATCACATAACACACATGTTTCATCAATTTCAACCAAAGGTTATGCACCTAATCACATTTCTTACAAGAATGAACATGGATTCTACAACTAGCAACTAGTTTACATGAAGAATCCTTAGTTTAACCTTCTAGTAACTAACCCATTTCCATGGTTCATGTAAATCTTCAATTAGGAGCAATTACACATCTAGTTACCATAATACACACATACACATGATCATCTAGCACTATAACACTAGGATTTCATGTTTAAACCACCAATTTCTACACCCATCATGTGGGTGACGATTTTACCACCTCAAGAACATCAAATAACACTTACTTGTAGCTCTTGATGAGATGAAGAATGATTTCTAGGGCTCAATTTCGGATCTTGCACTTGAATCACCAACAATTTGAGAAATGAGGTGACAAAAACCCTCTTTCTCCTCTTCTCTTGAAAGAAACGTGAATGAGCATATCATGCTCACCAAATGTATGGCAAGTCATACATATCCATGTTTAAGTTTCCTCAATTGGCAAGATCCACCCCTCTAGTATCATTTTTCATGTTTCCACCACTATTAACTAACTAGTAAATCTTCTAGTTAAGTCTTAAATATTTACAATATTCAACACATGATACATTAATTGTATTTTAATTACATAATACCAATTCGGGTCGTTACAAGTCTCCCCCTCTAAAGAGAGTTTCGTCCCCGAAACTTTACATACTAATCAATAGATGAGGATAAGACTTCCTCATTTCATCTTCCGATTCCCAAGTGGCATCGGATCCCTTACGATTCGTCCATTGTACCTTCACCTGATTGAGTGTCTTGTTTCTCAGTTGCTTGACCTTTCTATCCAAGATAGCCACCGGCTTCTCGATATAGTTCAATCTGTCATCAACTTCCAAATCCTCGTACGGAACATAGGCCGACTCGTCAGCCAAACACTTCCTCAAGTAAGATACATGGAACGTGTTGTGAATTCCTTGAAGCTCTTCCGGCAATTCCAACCGGTACGCAACTTTACCCACACGTGCGATGATTTTAATGGCCCGATAAACCTCGGACTCAACTTTCCCCCGTTCCGGAATCGTATAATACCCTTCCATGGGGAAACCTTTAACAAAACCAAATCGCCCACCTCAAACTCGATGGGTCGTCTACGCTTATCCGCGTAAGCTTTCTGACGGTCTTGCGCCGCCTTCATGCGAGCACGGATTTGCTTAATCTTTTCATCCGTATTCATTATCGTATCGTGGCCAGCGAGTTCCCGCGGACCAATTTCTCCCCAACAATGGGAGTTCGGCATTTTCTTCCATATAAAGCTTCATACGGAGGCATCTCGATGGTGGAGTGGTAGCTATTATTGTAAGAAAATTCCGCCAGAGGCAAATACTCATCCCAACTACCCCCAAAGTCAAGAACACACGCTCGTAGCATATCTTCTAATGTTTGAATGGTTCTTTCACTTTGTCCGTCGGTTTGGGGATGGTATGACGTGCTTAGCATAGCTTTGTTCCCATCTCCGCTTGAAATTTCCTCCAAAACTTGGAAGTAAACCGTGTGTCTCTATCGGACACAATCGACACGGGCACCCCGTGTCGTGACACTATTTCGTTCACGTAAACCTCCGCCATTTTCTCCCGAATTGTAAGTCTCACGAATAGGAAGGAAATGAGCGCTCTTGGTCAATCGATCGACAACAACCCATATCGCATCGTACCCTTTCTTTGTTCTTGGAAGTTTAGTAATCAAATCCATTGTCAACTTTTCCCATTTCCATTCCGGAATATCCAACGGTTGCAATTCACCATGAGGTTTTTGATGTTCCGCCTTCACTTGCAAACAAGTTAAGCATTTCTCCACGTATCTGACAATATCGCGTTTCATGCCCGGCCACCATAGTTAACCCGAAGGTCTCTATACATCTTAGTCGCTCCCGGGGAATTGAATACTTGGATTTATGGGCTTCATCCAATAGATCATTCTTCAAGGTACAAGTAGGTGGTATCCAAACCCGACCCCATCTTGTTTTCAATCCTTGACTATCATCTTCCAAGTTTTGAGTTTGACCTTTGATTCGATTTTTCTTCAAATTTTTTTCCTTTAGCGCTTCAGTTTGTGCTTCCTTAATTCGTTCAACCACTTCGGATATAACGGTTATCTTCATTGCGGTTATTTGATAGGAGTATGATCCTCCTTTCGACTCAAGGCGTCAGCCACGACATTGGCCTTTCCCGGATGATATAGGATTTCACAATCATAATCCTTTAGCAATTCCATCCACCGCCTTTGTCTCATGTTTAACTCCTTTTGCGTAAAGAAGTACTTTAAACTCTTATGGTCCGTGTAAATCGTACACTTTACCACCATATAGGTAATGCCTCCAATCTTTAACGCGAACACCACCGCGGCTAGTTCAAGATCATGGGTTGGGTAGTTCTTTTCATGCACTTTCAGTTGTCTCGAGGCATAAGCGATCACCTTGCCCCTTTGCATTAGAACACAACCCAAACCGGAGTAGGAAGCATCCGAATATACACAAAATCGTCGGTTCCCTCGGGTAAAGACAAACCGGAGCTTGAGTCAATTTCGACTTTAACTCTTGAAAGGCTTTCTCTTGCTCTTCACCCCATAGGAACTTCACCTCTTTCTTGGTAAGCTTGGTTAAAGGAGAAGCAATCTTAGCAAAGTCTTGAATGAATCTCCGATAATATCCGGCTAACCCAGAAAGCTTCTAATCTCTGTGGGAGTCTTGGGTGGACTCCATTTGGTCACCGCGTGAATCTTTGTGGGGTCTACGTGTATACCCTCCGAGTTTACCACATGACCCAAGAATTGTACCTCTCGCAACCAAAAGGCACACTTGGAGAACTTTGCGAACAATTCTCCCGACGAAGCGTTTCGAGAACTTCACGCAAGTGACAAGCATGATCACCTTCATTTTTAGAATAAATAAGGATATCATCTATGAATACAATGACAGATCGGTCTAACATGGGTCGGCACACCCTATTCATCAAATCCATGAATGCTGCCGGGGCGTTTGTCAGCCCGAAAGACATCACAAGGACTCATAATGCCCGTATCTAGTACGAAATGCCGTCTTGGGATGTCTTCTTCCTTACCTTCAACTGATGATAACCCGACCGTAAGTCGATTTTCGAAAACCACGATGCACCTTGCAACTGATCGAATAGGTCATCAATCCTAGGCAATGGGTAACGGTTCTTAACCGTCACCTTGTTCAACTCTCTATAGTCGATACACATCCGAAGACTTCCATCCTTCTTTTTCACGAAAAGAACCGTGCTCCCCATGGCGAAGTACTCGGACGTATGAACCCCTTGTCTAAAAGATCTTGCAATTGTGTCATTAACTCTTGGAGCTCCGATGGCGCCAAGCGATAGGGAGCCTTTGCAATGGGTTTAGCTCCCGGGGTTAGGTCGATTCGAAACTCGACCTCCCGTTCCGGTGGGACTCCCGGCAAATCCTCCGGAAAGACATCTGGAAAATCCCGAACAACCGGAATATCTTCCAACACTTGAACTTTCGTTTCCGTGTCTATTACATAGGCTAAGAACGATTGTCCTCCATGGCTCATGTATTTCATTGCTTTAACCAAAGAACATAAAGCTACGCCACCGCGTTTTGCACCTTGGATTATTACCTCATAACCACTCGGAGATAGCAATTGGATGCACTTGCGATTGCAAACTATATTGGCGTGGTACATGGAAAGCCAATCCATACCAATTACTACATCAAACTCCCCGAGTGTCATGGGTATTAAGTCGACCGAATAATCCTCACCTTCGATGGTAAGTATGCAATTTCGATAAACATTGAACGCTAAGAACGTTTTTGAATCCGCTACCTCAATCTCTAAAGGACTAGGTAAGTTGTCTAACACCATGGAAAAATGACTCGCAAATTTAACCGAAACAAACGATCTATTAGCACCCGAGTCAAATAGCACATAAGCAGGTAGTGAGTTGATGAGAAAGGCACCCGTCACAACGTCGGCTATAGATTTGGCTTCTTCCGCCGTAATCAAAAGGTTCTCGCCTTAGCTTTTCCTCCATCACCCTTTTTCCCCAAACCTTGAGCATCCGAGGATTGACTTGTACCATCCTTCTTGAGTTCCGGACATTCGCTCTTTTTGTGGCCCGGTTTGTAGCAGTTGTAGCACACCTTAGCGGGCTTGTGCATTGAGATGTCGAATGACCCGACTTTCCACACTTGAAGCAATTTTTAGATTCGTATCTACAAACTCCCCCATGCTTCTTTTTACAAATCTTGCAATGTTTGGAGTCTTTGTCGTTCCCAAACTTGTTTGATGAGGATGAAATCTTGGCTTTCTTAGACGAACCCGTCTCCGTTTCAGCCGCACACGCTTCTCCCACGATCAACTTGCCTTTTCAATTCCGCTTCCCGATCCCTAGCACAATCGATAAGCTCTGCTAGAGTCTCACATTTGGACGGTGTAAGAAACTCTCGATACTTGGCACTCAACATACGCTCCCAAGTGAATTCTGCTCCTCGTTTGTTCTCCCATCGAACCTTTACGATTGGGTTGTAGAGGTCCTAGTCTTCTTCATAACGCGATCCATGATTTCGACGGTTTTCTCAACGAAGTGTAGTGACTCGTCGATCTGAATGTCTTCCAATGGCACATGCAAGTTATCGTCGGCCAGACACTTCCTCAGATTCGAGACGTGGAAGACAGGGTGAATTCCACTAAGGTCGGAGGGTAGTTCTAGTTTGTAGGCCACTTTCCCGATTCTTTTCAGAACCTTGAAAGGCCCTACAAACCTCGAGCTAACTTGCCTTTCCTTCCAAAGCGAACCACACCCTTCCACGGTGAGACCTTGAGAAGGACCATCTCCCCAACTTGGAATTCCAGTGGCTTGCGACGTTTATCGCGTAGCTTTTCTGTCGGCTCCTTGCCACTTCCAGGTTCTTGCGGATGATAGCGACTTTGTCGGTCGTCTCTTGTATGAGCTCGGGACCGGTATAAGATTCTCGCCAATGTCGGTCCAGCAGATGGTGACGACACTTACGACCGTAAAGTGCTTCAAACGGTGCCATTTGGATGCTTGAGTGGTAACTGTTGTTTGTAGGAGAATTCTGCGAGCGGCAGGTGTGTATCCCAGTCGCCCCCAAAATCAAGGACACAGAGACGTAACAGGTCTTCCAGGTTTGAATCGTCTCGCTCGGTTTGGCCATCGGTTTGGGGATGGTAAGTCGTGCTTAAATCCAACTGCGTACCCGAAGTTCTTGCATAGTGGACCAGAAATGAGAAGTGAATCGAGCGTCTCGGTCGGATATAATGTGAAGAGGCACACCATGACGCTTACGATCTCGTCGATGTAAATCCGGGCTAACCTTGATGTCTTATACGTGTCGCGTATGGTATGAAATGTGCCGACTTGGTCAATCGTCGACGATTACCCATATGCTATCGTGCTCGCGAGATGTCCGGGTAACTTGGTTATGAAGTCCATGGATATATTTCCCACTTCCACATGGGAATTTCGGGTTGTTCGAGTAATCCATTGGACGTTGATGCGCCGCTTAAACCTTCGTGCACGTAAGGCACTTAGCAACATAGGTTGCTATGTCTCGTTTCATTCCGGGCCACCAATATTGACTCCGTAAGTCCATGTACATCTTATCGGAGCCCGGGTGGATAGAATAACGAGTCCGATGTGCTTCGTTCATGATAGAAGCCCGAAGGTTATTGCGTTTGGGAATCCAGATTCGGTTTGCGAAATACATTAACCCATTGGCTCTTGTTTCAATTGGGCAAAGAGATTTGGCTCGAGCTCTTCCTTCATACTCCCTTCGGTTTGCACCGCTTGCTGTGCTTCTCGAATACTCGCCTCGATGTCACAATCGATCTTTAAATTTTGCAATAGCACCGTAGCATTGTTGACATCGAGTCGGACTTCAGTGTCAAACGCTCCCCATGTATCGAACCATTGGCGTCGGTCGCGAATCTCTTGAACGGAGATCATCTTTTGGTGCGTCTTTCGACTCAACGCATCGGCTACGACATTTGCCTTGCTGGGATGTATCGGATATCACAATCGTCGCTAGTTAGTTCCACCCAACGACGTTGCCTCATATTAAGGTCCTTCTGATTGAAAACATATTGGAGGCTCTTGTGGTCCGTGTAGACTATACATTGCGTGCTGTATAGATAGTGTCTCCAGATTTTCAAAGCAAATACCACCGCTACCACCGCTCGAGCTCGAGATCGTGCGTCGTATAATTTACCTCGTGAACCTTCAATTGTCTCGAGGCATATGCGTGACCTTTCCCCGTTGCATGAGAACACAACCAAGGCCTTGTTTCAACGCGTCGCAGTATACCGTGAAGTCGTCATTCCATCCGGTATAGCGTCTGAATAGGAGCATTGCACAACTTGTGCTTCAATGTCTCAAACGCCTCTTCTTGCTCGGCTTTCCACTCGAAAGGCTTGTTCTTCTGAGTCAAAGACGTGAGGGGCTTTGCGATTTTTAGGAAGTTGGCAATAAATCGCCGATAATACCCGGCTAGACCAAGAAATAATCGAACTTCCGTCGGCGTTGTGGAGCAGTCCAATTCTTCACGGCTTCAACCTTCGCAGGGTCGACGTGAATTCCATGACTATTCACAACGTGCCCTAAGAATTGTACTTTCAAGCCAAAACTCACATTCCGAGACCTTCGCGTATAGTTGTTCCTTCTTCAACAGATCGAGTATTTGACGGAGATGAAGTTCATGATCAGAGCGAGACTTGGAATAAATAAGAATGTCGTCAATGAAAACGATGACAAACTTGTCTAGGTATGGCTTGCACACCCGATTCATAAGATCCATGAAGACCGCAGGAGCATTGGTTAAGCCGAAAGCATAACATGAACTCGTAATGCCCATACCGAGTGCGGAATGCAGTCTTTGGATATCATCGTCGTGGACTCGCAGTTGGTGATAACCTGAACGCAAATCGATTTTTGAAAAGATTACAGCTCCTTGAAGTTGATCGAAGAGATCGTCGATACGAGGAAGAGGATACCGGTTCTTGATGGTCAACTTGTTGAGCTCCCGGTAATCAATACACATGCGGAATGACCCATCTTTCTTCTTCACAAATAAGACAGGTGCACCCCAAGGAGAAGAACTAGGGCGGATAAACCCCTTCTCGGATAATTCCTGGAGTTAGCTAGAGAGTTCTTGCATTTCAGATGGTGCGAGTCGGTAAGGTGATTTAGCTGCGGGCTTGCTCCCGGAATCAAGTCGATTTGAATTCTACTTCCCGTACGGGAGGTAACCCGCTGAGATCATCGGGAAAGACCTCAGGGAATTCTCGTACAACTGGAACATCTTTGAGTTCCTTCCCTTTGGCTTTGGTGTTGACTACATAGGCCAAGAATGCCGGATAATTCTTACTTAGGCATTTCCGAGCCTTCGTGCATGACATAAGCTTGAGTCCTTTGGAAGACCGTTCACGAACACCTTCAACGTGTCCCCGGAGGGTAAGGGCATGCGAATGCACTTCTCGAAGCAAATGATCTCGGCATGGTTCTTAGATAACCAATCCATGCCAATAATGACGTCGAAGCTCCCGAGCTTCATAGGAATGAGGTCGATAAGGAATTTATGGTCGTCGAGACACAATAGACAATTGCGGATGATCACGTCGACGGTGATCGGTTCCCCATCGGCAACTTCAACGGTGAGAGGTCTCTCTAAATTTGAGCGAGGTTTAGAAAGTGTCGGCTCGAACTCTAAGGAAACGAAACTTCTATCGGCGCCCGAATCAAATAATACGTATGCATAGGTGTCATTAATAAGAAACATACCTGTATAGGTTTTAAAAGGCACCTAAGGACATAAGCAATGAATTTTAAGAGAAATTCTATGGAGATAGGGTTGAAATTTTACGTACCGTTCACCACCTCGTTGTTCGTTTGAGCTTGGTTCGCGTTGATGTTGAAGGCACGTCCACGAGCTTGCGGAACATTGCCCACAAGACGAGGGCATTGGGGACGGTAGTGACCTGGTTCTCCACAATTGTAGCAGACCCGATTTTGTTCCGTCACTGCGTTTCCCATTGCTCGGCGGCACGTTGCCACGAGGTGCCCGTACTTGCCACATAGTATGCAGATGCGACACGGAAGGTTGCCCGGATGATGGTACTTACATGTGTTGCACATAGGTAGAGGGTCTGCATAAGCCCTTGCCACAGGCACTTGTGCTGCCGATGCAGCCCCGGGAACACACTGTCTCTGGGGTGGCTTAGGGGCGGCCACTGCGTAGTTCCGTGCCGGTACAAACTTCCTCTTCTTGTTATCGAACTTAACCTCCTTGACTTCCTCGGGGGCTGTCTTCTCGGTTTTCTTGGCACCCTTTGCAGACATAGTGCCCGCTCAGATGTGGTTCTCCGTTAGCTGTGCAGTGATGGTGATAGCTTCTTCCAGAGTTGCGGGTCGGCTACCCACAACGACATCCTGAATCTGAGGCGGCACACCCTTAATAAATTTTCCCCATTACGGGAAACAGTATCCACCATGTGTGGCAGTAGTATGCTCAGCTCGTGATGACGGGTAGAATACGCCAGATGGTTCCCGCCATCTTGTTTTTGGTTCTAGAATTCCTCCTCCAGTTTCTGGATTTCGCTTCTCGGACAAAACTTGGCTATGGCTATGTTTTTGAATTCCTCCCAAGTTAAGGCCAAGATCGCGTCGGGGCCTCGGTTTCTCTTCTCACTGTTCCACCATGTTAAGGCCCTTTGCTGCAGCATACTGGTGGCATACCTCACCTTGAGTGCTTCGGGGCACTCACAGTTGACGAAAGTGTTCTCCATCCCTTCAAACCATTCTAAGAGACCGGTAGCACCTTCCTTGCCACTATAACTGGGAGGCTTGCATGAACTAAAGTGCTTGAAGGTGCAAGACTGGTTGTTACGCCGTTGGTTTGCACTATTTTCCCCTTGGCCATTGCTATTGTTCGTGACGTTTGCGATCATAGTGCTGCTGAGTTCAGTCATCATAGTCGGGATGACCGCAGCCATTTGCCGGGCAATCATGGCGGCAAGCTTTCGGCCGGATCTTCCTCGGTTTCCGTGGTAACGAGACATGCTGGAAAAATATAAATTGGATTAGGATCGGTTAAAAGGATAATAAGGATGGGCAATTAAGATAAGAATCATGAATTATACAGAATGATTCCATTTGGTGACGCATCACCATTTGGAAACGTTGACACGTCAAGATGAATTGACCCATTCGCCTCAGAAACTTGTGTATGTTGGTCATAGTTATCACTCATCCCGAAAATCCCCAGGTAAGCATGACTGGTCCCGTAGGATTTATGCGAAATGCTTACCTTAGCCCGAGGGCCTTTTGCCAGGAAATCCAGAATACAGGTTTCTATGTACCACACTAGTTCTTTGGTTCATGAAATCAAAAATCTTGATGGGATAATTTCAAGATTAGACATAAAGTCCAAGGAAATTTCTACCAATATGTTCTACTCAGTGACGAGGATGGATTTAAGAAGTAGCAATTATCGGGGAGAATTAATGTTTAAGATAAGTCTAGGGGAGACGGGTAACAATATGTAATTAGGCAGAAAGGCACCTATGCTAAGGCATCACATTACACATAATAAGGCATAGCGTTAGGCAACATGCAAACAATAAGTATGTATTACTAAGAATACTATTCTATAAGGATCATGCATAAACCATAGTCTAGGTCACCATTTCTAATAACCTAAATCCCTATAGTTATGGGCTCTGATACCAATCTGTCACACCCCAACCTTGACGGCGGAAACATCGAGGTGTGAGGGTTAAGATTATTCACAGCCACATAACGCTATGTTAAAATGTAAAATGCCATTAATCAATTGTTTCAACATACATCAAAGTCTCAAAATAAATCAAACGAAAACAAGAAAACCAATTGTCTTTATTAAGCCTAGGTCCATGTTCTAGGTTTAAGCATTTCTTCAATCATCGCTAAGCTTGCACATTACCTGAAACATGTTGAAAATAAAGTCAACTAACGAGTTGGTGAGTTCTCATGGTTTTATATATAATAAGTATACAAAAATGTGGCAATTCTAGTCAATGGTCATAAGATAGTAAGTATATAGAACATGCATAGTTACAATCAAGCCTTGACTGAATAATATGAATAAGCATGATTAGCTAAGTGTATTTGGTTCCCTAGTGCACAAGCATACGGCTCCTAGGAGCCAGCAATCCCTCGGCTTTAGTACCAAATAGGCTTGTCAGGCCCAAAGATTTAAGACTTCGCTAGGCTAGCAATAGTTAATGTTTGCACACGTATGTCACATCTCATATAATACTTAACATATTCAAACAACCACGACTATGTAAAGAATTGCACGTGTGTAATAAGTATCAAAGCGTGTATGTGTAAGTTTGTATAAGCAACATGTTTCACCCCGAAAGATGTGAAATAATCGTAAAGCGGGGCATAAGAACTCACATGTTTGAATAATAGGTAGATGAAATAAGAGTAATCACGAATAAGATTTCCAACACACGTCACAAGGCACCTAAATGAAATAAAGTAGCGCGTTATAATTATTTGATGATTTATTATGTTTTAGGGTTGTAGGTCTAATAGGATTTAATAATTATTCGTATTTATTACATGTTAATAATACGATCGAGTTAATGGAACGAATGGATTTTTATACTTTGAAATAATTAATTATTTGCGCGTGTGAGAAAGAACAAGTAAAACTTGATTTAATTGTACGTTTAATCGATTTATAATATTGTATATAATAATTATAATAAGTGATTTAGCTATTATAAAGAACTATATATAATATATATATAGGTATAAGTAACTAAACAATTTAATTGTTTGAATATATATATATAAATATATATACTAAACAATTATAATATTGTATATAATAATCATAATAAGTGATTTAGCTATTAAAAGAACCATATATAAATATATATATATAGGTATAAGTAACTAAACAATTTAATTATTTAAATATATATATATACATATACAAGTATTATATTCACACATTTCTTTTGTATTTTTTAGAAATAAAATAACGTATTTATAAATACAAAGGTATTTTATAAAAATTAATGTAGTCACAAACTAATTAAACAAAAGTAAAAAAAAAATTAATCTGCATTTTATAAAATTAATTTTAGAAATTTTCAAAATTTAAAAAGGTTAAATAAATAAAAAGAAATGAAAAGAAAAGGAAAAAGAATCAGAAAAAGAAAATGGGGGTTGCCCGGGTCGAACCGGGACCCCTTCTGAAAGGTGGAGCACAGGAACCAGTGAACCAGGGCCGTGGCCTTGGTTCACATTGGCTTTGAAATCCTTTTAACTCAATCTCCGATTCACCCCCGAATTCGATGAACCCTAGGTTCAACAGAATCAAAATTGACCCTCGATTCGGTGTTAATCACCTAAATCGTCATAGGGCTTTTGATCCTTGATAAAAAACGAGTAGAATACAGGTTTGGATTACCTGTTTTGATGGGGTTTGAGTGATATCGAGTTCGACTTCGGTTCGGATGTTCTTGAGATTGGGGGTTTGCGTTTGAGAGGTTTTCTTGTGCAATTGAGGGTTCAGGGAGTTTAGGAACTTCAAAATGATTCTGAAACCCTCATATATAGCTTTGATTACACGGTTTTGGTCTTAACTCGTTCGATTGAAACCGCGTTCGAAGTTTACCCAAATTAATCGATCATGAGCTGTTAATTTGCAATTCTGATTGATTGCTTGATTGATATAGCCGCGTATTATGATTTAAGATAATTAATTTGATTGAAATTGTAATTTTAGACAGAATTTGATTTCGTATTTTTGTTAAGGGATCACGGGTTTGATTTGGCAAGTGGAACGAGCGGGAATTCGAATTTGGAGTTGGGTTCGAGTTCGAAACTGGGGACCGAGGGTGAGGGGCGGTTTAATTTGGGTCAAAAGCATTTAAAACGATGGTGGAAGGCTCGCCGGAGCTCCCACCGGCGGGTGGCCGGAGTTACGGGGAGAGAGAAGGGGGGTGGGAATTGGGTTTGGTTTAATTACACAAATGGTCCCTGTGCTTTCAAAATTTATGTTTTAAACTTTTATTTAAAGTTTTTCAGAATGATAAAACAACCCCTGCACTTTAATTCTAGGTTATTATTATTGTTATTATTATATTATTATTATTATTATTATTATTATTATTATTATTATTATTATTATTATTATTATTATTATTATTATTATTATTATTATTAAACTTTCAAGTTAAGGATTAACAGACAAATTAAAGTAAATAGCAAGAATGAACCATAAGTTTCATTTATGACAATAAAGGCCCTTACAATAATAAACGACATTAACTTTTGATTAACGAAAAATACAGGATGTTACAGCACCCATCAACGCGGTTAACCCGCCGGGAATGCCAGGGCATGCTACGAATGTGGAGGCCTCGATCACTTCAGAAACATGTGCCCCCGACTGAATAGGGCACCGGGTCAGCAGGGAAACAACCAGCAACAGATAATGGCCATAGCGGGTGCTCAAGGCTAAGGAAACCAGGGTAATGTTGCACGGGGTCGAGCCTTCGTCATTGGAGCTAATGATGCCCGTCAGGATCCGAACGTTGTCACGGGTACGCACTTACTTAATAATCACTTCGCGTCTGTACTGTTTGATACTGGGGCAGACAATAGTTTTATATCATCTGAGTTTATGCAAATGCTTGATTTGAGTGCCAGTAGACTAGAAACTAGTTACTCCGTAGAGATGGCAAATGGTAGGGTTGAACAGGCAGAGGAAATTATCAAGGACTGCACCCTAATGTTGGAAGGCCAGGTCTTCAACATAGATTTGATACCTTTCGAGTTGGGGAGCTTTGACGTAATAGTGGGGATGGATGGTTGTCGAAGCATGGAGCCGAGATTCCGAGATAAAGTAGTACGGATTCCCATGTCAGACGGGAAAGTACTCAGAATACAAGGAGAGCGACCGGGAAGGAACTTGAAGCTTATAACCTGCATGAAAGCACGCCGAAGTCTACGGAAGCAGTGTTACGCTTTTCTGGCTCACATAGTAGAAAAGAAAGAAGAAGAGACAAAATTGGCAGACATTCCGATTGTACGGGATTATCCGGAGGTGTTCCCTGATGATTTGTCTGGATTGCCTCCTCCACGACAGGTGGAATTCCATATAGAGCTGATTCCTGGAGCTACACCGATAATAAAGACACCGTATCGGCTAGCACCCTCCGAGATGCAAGAGTTGTCCAGCCAACTACAGGAACTACTGGAGAAGGGAACCACTTCTTCGCATTTCCTTTCAAAGTGAACTGAAATAGCACTAGCATCACTTCTTCGGGTGAAAAACCTTGTGCCCCAATAGTCTCACAAATGGCACTAAACTCATTCAGATGCAAATAGGGTTCTTCCTTGGACAGTCCATGAAACTCAGGAAGAATGGCCAGACTGTTGGACCTAATCTCAAATGACTTCCCTCTAACTTGTGGCCGGACTATGGGTGATGAAGCTCCAGCTATGGTAGGGCAAAATGGCTATCAACCCCTTGAACAATGGCTTGGTAGGGTTGAAGCCCGGGGTTCCGATTTGCCCGTGGAAATCCTTGCCTTCTACCTTGACCTTGTCCTTGATTCGGCCTTTGCTGCCTAGGTTGTTCATTCTGTCTGTATTGACCTTGGTAGTGATTGGGATCATTGTATATCACCTCATCTTCAGCATGTTCATCTTCATAGTCATCACTTCGTCCATCTATGTCATCATCCCAAGTATGAATGCTCAATCTGTCAAACCTATCCTCTTCATCTTCTAACCTGTTAACCCCTCTTGGTTGTCTTGGATTCTGTCTTGCAGGTCCATGTTGGTAGGGGTTCTGTCTTGGTTGAGGGTAAGGATTTTGTCTCTGAGGTTGTTGGTTTGGAGCAATTGCAGGTTGTCTTTGTGGGTCATTTGGTTGGTTTGGTGGAGGTTGATCAATTGGTGGATTTAGCGGTTGGTCATTGGGTGGATTTTGGTTAAGTGGTGTGGTGGTGGGTTGTGTTCCATCTTGCACTCTTTGACTGCTCTTGATGATTGAGTTTTTGCACGGGATTGTGCTCGATTTCTTCGAGCGGTCTTTTCAACTTCTGGATCAAAAATTAACGGGGACTTGTTCCTTGCGTACCGGGTATGCATGCACGGAGCTGTCACCTTCACACACAAACACACCTAGCGTAACAAAGAAAAAAAAAGAGTAAATAAAATAAGCAAAACAAAAAAAATTTAAACTTCACACTTTACTCACTAATTCCCCGGCAACGGCGCCATTTTGATGTCGGTTTGTCAAGCCTAATCAAAAACAATTTATAAGGTTCCAAACTCACCTAAGATAGTTAGGGTAAGTCGGGTCGATCCACAGGGAATATGTGGAAAGTGTAGTTTAAATTCAAAAGATTATTGTTTGATTACAAGAAGCTTAGTAAAAATGACTAATTAGAAAAAGTAGCGAACTTGATAAGTAATTTGATTGCAAACAATGGTGAGAGAAGTAATCCTCTCCGGAGTTCAGGTTTATGACTAAAGCTTGCTCTTTTAGTTTAACGGGTCACATAGACATAACCAACTTAACTCGTTTTAAGATAATGAATTGAATGAAACTGTGTCTACGCACGTATCCGAATCATATCCTATGTTTGTTTTACCCAATCCCATCCACAATTGACGTTTACAGATGAAAAGAGATCTAAAACAATCAAGAACAGAACAATTGAATTGAAGATAAAACACGTATTTTAGAATCTCAAAACGATTAATAATGTTACTCGGTTTAATTCACCATGTTCAAACATTAAAATTAACAAGAAACAACCAAGAACAAGTCATAGTATAAACCCTAATCACCCGGAGAAGATCACGGGTGAATTAGCCGGACATGGCAACGAAAAACAACTCAAAATCAAAATTTAACATCGTATCTAACGTTAAAGAATCAAACCCAATGATTAGAAACACTTGAAACGCCTCGAAATCGCCTCTCGGGAGCCTTTCGGAAGCCTTGGGACGAATTTCACCTTTGGGGACGACTTAGAATGAAAGATATGTTGAAAACCCTAATTTTCGCGATTTATAGGTAATTTCAGCGTGTCCAGTACCGTAGGTCACCTCCCCACCGTAGGTTACGCTAGGCCCATTCTGTTTTGTCTTGAACTGTTGCACCGTAGGTCATGTTTCCGCCGTAGGTCATGGCTGACCAATTTTGTCCAAATCTTGTTTTCTTCATAACTTCTTCGTTCGGACTCCGTTTTCCTCCCCGTTTGCGGCTACGTTCTCGTAATTAAATTCTCTTTCATCTCATCTATCATGATATTTGATTATCATCCATGTGCATTCTTCAAAACTCCTCAAATGATTGCGTTTAACCTACAAAACATCAAATCCTCGTAGTTAACTTGTTCAACACAATCTCTTACACTTGGCCATATTAAATGCATTAAATTTAACCACTTAACCATGATAAACCTCATTCCAAATCCCTAGCATCACATCCCTACACTTGTTTCTCGCTTGCCCTCGAGCGAGGTTGCTTTTTAAAAAAATCAAGAATTCAAGTCAAACAAAAATTAGGTGAACACATAGAAGCACACATACCAAACTCGATAAGGTTCAAGGGCATACCTAATTCCCAAGTTAGCACTATGACCCGTTAACAACCACAAACCTCTAACCCGCTGGACTGCCTAACTAAGACTCTCAAACTCTAGGTGGTTCCCTTGCACATACCATACCCCTCATAATAAAACTCTCCACTCGGTGTAATTTCTGGCCCGACAAAAGATGTGCCGGTATTTATGAAACACTCAAGCAATGATGAATACTAGTGAGCATAAGCTTGTGAAACAATCAAATCTCCACTCACTAACACGAGATTGCACACCAATCATGAGGGCTTTTCAAAGGTTGTAATGTTAGGCTTAGGTTCGGGTAGTGATAATTTAGGGTATAAGTGACTAAAGGGATGAAAAACTTGAGTTAACTACTTTATTCAACGACTTCAAACCCCTTTAACTACACCTTACTTCAACGCACAATTTTTTTCTTGTCTAGTACTTCCGTCTTTCAACTTCATTATTTCGACATAGTTTTCTTTTCTTTCCATTTTTTTTCTTTTTCTTTTTCTTTTTCAAAATAAAACGCAACAAAACACAATGGGATTTACTAGGCTTAAACATCCCCAACTACAACTTCGAAACACTATATCAAATCAAACTTAACACTATTACCACTAATTAACTCAAGTTCCATCACATGGGTAAACAAGTGAATAGGCTATACAAAAGGCTAGTGGGTCAAGGAGTTTGATGAAACAAATGAATCGGAAAAGGCTTAAAATTGGCTACTACGGATAAACGTTAAATAGGTGGGTCCTATGGGGTTATCCTATGGTTGATCCTAATGCCTCAATCATTTCAATGTGAATCCCGGTCTCGAGTTTCAAGATGCACGCGCCCCCCAAGTTCTACCACTTAGAATGCATCATTGCACACTCAAACAAGCAAATAGATCTAATACTACCAAAGAATAAGCTTCTCACATATGAAAACGGTGGGATCGGGCTACCGACATGACATGTGCAAGTTTACTACACCCAAGGCTTGCCACCCCTAGCTAGGCATTCCCTTTCCAACGTCCATTAACCGACCGGGTTGAAACCTTTAGGGAATTAACCATGACCAAGAACCTTAACCAATGATTAGTATTTTTAGAGAAAAATGTTTAAAAAATTTCAAATTTTCTCAAATTTTGTCCAGATTTCCATTTCTCCAAATATGTGTCTACCTAGTCTACCTATGAATCCTCCATCCCCACACTTGGGATACATTGTCCCCAATGTATGGTGTTCTCTACGGATTTTAACATTTCGATCTCCTTTAGACTTTCCCATCTATGTTATCAAGGTTCTTTGACTTGACTCACAATGTAAGACAAACATGAACATAAACACGCTACTTATTTCCTGAGACATAACATAAAGAGTTCAGACATCAAACATCAACCACCCCCCATATTGTTCTATTGTTCTTGCCACCAACCCGAAACATAAACAATTAAGCACACAACCACATAAGATAATCTAGTGCAAATTAGAGCAATTGGACCTGATCGATCGGAACAATCACGATCAGCGATTGCCCCAAAGTATCGTGACTGACGTTGTCCAAATATATTGTTCAGCTCGTCTATCCATTCACTGAACTGGAATGCACTCCCTTGTGGTCCGCTACTGCTCCCTTCTCCACTCTGTTGCTGATGAAACTGCTGCACCTCAAGCTGTTGTTGCTGAAATTGTATCGGATCAATCCATTCCGAGTGATGCCACTCGGGTCTCGGAAGCCTTTCCCCTCCATCATAGGGTGGAAGAGTAAGGTAGTTGATTGGTGGTGGTGCTTGTACAAACGGTTCTCCGCGGTGGTAAGCTTCATGATAACCAAGTTGCTGATGTGACTCCCAGTTGTTGTTGACTTGAATTTCTTGATGCACAAGATTAACACGATGCCAATGGTTTTGATTTGCTATAACGGCTTGAGCATCATCTTCAGCTTGCAACCTGCTGTGTTGTTGTAAATCCCAATTGTTTTGATTGTATGAAGGCCACATGCCAAATCCTTCTGGCCTACACTCTTGCATCCGAGTCCACATGTCATCAGGCATTGGGTATGGGGGTCTTGTGACTGGCTCCTCTTCCTCATTTGGGTTATTCAAATCATCCTCATGTTCACTATCCGCACTGTCAGCTTCACTTTCCTCGCCTGATCCCAATGGTCTTGCATCCAGTTGTTTCACTTTAATCTTTTCCCCATTCTTATGTTTCCACCTTGCATACCTATCATTTGCACTCCATTCCCAACCTACTCGAGCCATAAGAACTACATTGAACGGTTCCAGGTCCTTGACAATATAACTCGTTGGCATTTCGTATGCCGAATGAGTAATTACCTTAAAGTGTTTGAGAAGGGCTTGAATCAACCTACAGTGGGGGATAATCTGATTAGCCTTAGTGATACGGGCCAGCCAAATGTTCATCATGGCTAAGTAACAAAATGACATTTTGTGATCCCCTGTCATGATAGAGTAGAGAACGGGTACATCACAAAACCGCACTGATTCCTTGTCCCCCCTGCGAGGCATCACATTCTGGGTTACAATGGTCTGAATCAACCTTGCTTCCTTCTTCAAGTCCACCCTTTTCATTGTGTTGGTTTTACCAGGTTTAAAAATTGTATCCCTCATCAACTCCCACCATGGACTGTTGTCTGGTCTATTCCACAGGTTGTCTTCAGCAGGAAATTCATATTGGTTGGTGGGTATAGAATCAAATGGTGCCAACTTTTTTATGTTGGTCATGGACATTGTAACCTTTTGCCCTCGGCAATATCCCACCAGTTTCATTTGCTGACTGTTCTTTGGCCCTTCCATCTGCAGTGTACTAACCCATTCATCTATTGCTGGTGCAAACACTTTGTCTTCCTCCTGGTCATAACACTTAAGCACTGCTTGCCATCCTATTTTTTTAAATCTCTCATGTACCCGGTGATGGGCAAACAATGATTCGGGACCTCTCTTTCCACCAAATATGCTTCTTTTCTGTCTCTCATTTTGGACATCTTTTCTTCCCATAGGCTAGGTTGAAATCTAGTGTGAAACTTTGTCAACGGTCCACCCTTCCACTTAGGTATGTCCTCCATCATTACTTCCTCTCGCAATGGTCTTGGTTCATCCATGATTGTCAAGGGTGGATTTTCCTTCTTTGCCTTCTTAGAAGGTCCGGCTTGTTCTTTCCCAGATCGTCCCATCTGCACACATTAAACCATAACCAATCAAAAGAACCGCTTAGTCTAACCAACCTATATAACTGACGAAACAAGTGTGGGATAACCACATCCCCACACTTGCTTAATTGCATGCCATTAGTGATGGTTACTCTTAGGATGATCATTGAGTTGAGCACTTTAATGAGTTACATAACGAACTTCAAACCTTAGCACTAGCATAATGCTTTACTATTTTCATTAGATTAGTTCTCAACAACAATTGATCCACTTTACGCTTTATGCACCACTAAATTGGAACTTACATGTTTAATGACCACCACTAAAGTAACATATGACAATTAACATCACAAGCCAACCTTAACCATCACCTAATCCCATTATAACATTCCTAGCTAACAAAAGTTTAGGCTACATTTTAAAGAGTACCCTTATCTCAAACATGGGATCTACCTATTGTAAATTCGTTCATACAAACCATTAGCCACTTTCATCATGCATAGTTCAACCAAAATGCTAAAACTCATGTGAACCACTTAACACGAAGATATCACACTTCATCCATTCTTACAATGTGGTGAGAAAATCATACCTTTGTGGTTTTAGGAAGTTAGTATGAACTTTAGCACCAAGAAAATCAACCCGGAAGTGAAAAATTCAAACTTTAAAATTTCAGGGTTCGTGACCCACGTACAGATTTACACAAACGAGTTGAAATTCGAAGAAACTAACCTTGGATTCTTGTCCTTGCGAAAAACTACTCAACTTAGACTCAAGAACCGCTTGATTTGGTTAAGAATCGGGAAAGTTGTGGTTTGGGGTGATTATGTGTTCTTGAGAGGATTTGATGAAGAAGATGAAGAAAAGTGAAGACAATGGTGTTTTGATCAGATGTTGGTTTTAATTTTAAGAGAAAACAAGTTTGATAGTTGTACAAAACACCCCCTTCTAGTTTCCCTTTTGTTGCAATTTTTTTTTTTGTAATTTTTTTCGCAGACCACCGCAGGACTCCTGCCCACCGTGGGTTACGGTGGGCTCTTCCTGCTTTTGCCACTTCGCATCTGCCGTAGGGTACATCCCCACCGTAACTTACGGTGGGGTAGTTCTGTATTGGTGTGGTTCCAGACGCCGTAAGTCCTCTTCCCACCGTAGGTTACGGTGGGCTCTTCCTGTTGTTCTTTCTTCCTTGCGGCCGTAAGGCATATCCCCACCGTAACCTACGGTGGGGGCTTCCTGCTGATCCTGTCTCCTTACCACCGTAAGTTACGGTGGATGGGAGACCTACGCTCGGTTGAATTTTTTTTTTTTTGTTGATTTTGTGTTACCAAAACATGAAAATTATAATACTTTAACTACTCAAACTTCAAATAAAAATGGCCTTAGTTACCCATAAAGATTTATATTAAAACCACTAAACGCATTCGTTGTAAACCACCACCCCCACATTTTGAATCGAGTCGTCCTCGACTCACGGTTTTGGAAAAGGGAACGTACCTGATTGATTAATGATAAAAGAGATACGATCACTTAATGAACAAAACAAAACAAACCAAACACATGAAACGACGGAAATGTAACGAAAACTAATAAAAATAACTAAAAACTCACAAACACGGGTTGCCTCCCGGAAGCGCTACGTTAAGAGTCTATAGCTCGACTCATCCTTCCTTCCATCCTCATACCGGTTTAGAAACCCGGATAGTGACCGATAAAATCTCGTCGGTCTGCTTATCCGGCCCGTTCAAGTCGTTTGGTCGCAAATATGGTTTAATCGATGGCCGTTCACCACTTGTCGTATGTGGTCATCGAAATCTTCGATCTCAATGTCTCCCGAGTTCCCTATCCGTATGATTTTATAAGGACCTGTCCATTTGCTCTTTAACTTACCTGGGAACAACTTTAAGCGGGAATTGTATAACCACACCAAACTCCCCACTTCAAAGTTTTTCAACCTTAATTTTGCATCGTGCACACGTTTCATTTTGTCTTTGTAAATTGAGGCATTCTCGTACGCTTCCTCCCTTAATTCCTTTAACTCGGTTAAACTCATTTGTCTCTGTTTACCTGCAGTGTCATAATCAAAGTTAGCCTCTTTAATGGCCCATATTGCACGATGAGCTAATTCTAAAGGCAAGTGGCAACCCTTCCCGTAAACCAACCGGTAAGGGGTGGTGCCAATTGGTGTTTTGTAAGCAGTACGATATGCCCACAAGGCATCATTCAATTTGCTGGACCAATCCTTGCGGTCAGGTCGTACTGTCTTTTGTAAAATCTCCTTGATTTGTCGATTTGACACCTCCACCTGGCCACTTGTTTGTGGATGATAAGGTGTGGCAATCCTATGATCAACACCATATTGCTTAAGCAATTTACCAAAGTTAAAATTTTTGAAATGTGATCCCCCATCACTTATGATCACACGGGGCACCCCAAATCGACAGAAAATGTTGGTTTGAACAAATTTGCACACGACGCTATGGTCATTAGTCTTTGTGGCAATGGCTTCGACCCACTTTGACACATAATCGACCGCTAATAGGATGTATAAATTGCCAAACGAGTTGGGAAAGGGTCCCATGAAATCAATCCCCCAAACATCAAAGATGTCAATCACTAGGATTGGTTGCATGGGCATCTCATTACGTTTTATGATACTACCCATCTTTTAGCAATTTGTACATGTTTTTGCAAACTCAAAGGCATCCTTAAAAATAGTAGGCCAATAAAGGCCACATTGTAGCACTCGATGTCCTGTTTTCTGGCCACTGAAATGGCCACCACATGCAGATGCATGTGCCAAACACAATACATCCGGTATCTCTGAATCCGGGACACATCGTCTGATCAGTTGATTAGCCCCTATCTTGAACAAATCTGAATCTTCCCAAAAGTATTGTTGGCACATGACACAAAATGTTTCTTCTTCGACTTTGACCAATGTTCGGGAATTGCACCTGCAACACAATAATTGACAAAGTCAGCATACCATAGATCATTAGATGTAGAAACAGACAATAATTGCTCATCAGGGAAGGTTTCATTGATTTCTAGCTCATGCTCATGGATGATTCTCGACAAGTGGTCAGCTACGACATTTTCCTTTCCCTTCTTATCTCTTATCTCTAAGTCAAACTCTTGCAATAGCAGTATCCACCTAATCAATCGAGATTTGGCATCCTTTTTATCCATTAAATACCTGACAGCAGAATGATCAGAATAGACAATAATCTTGCTGCCCCAAATATACGACCTAAACTTATCTAAGGCATAGACAACCGCAAGTAACTCTTTTTCAGTAGTTGTGTAATTTAATTGAGCATCAGAAAGAGTTTTACTTGCATAGTAAATAGCGACCGGCTTCTTATCTACTCTTTGACCCAACACAGCCCCAACTGCGAAATCACTGGCGTCACACATGATTTCAAAAGGAAGTGACCAATCCGGTGATTGCAAAATTGGGGCTTCCACCAACTTTTCTTTTAAATTGTTAAAAGCTTGTAAACACTCATCATCAAAGTTAAAAGGTACATCTTTTAGAAGCAAGTTACACAAGGGTTTTGTTATCACACTAAAATTTTTGATAAAACGCCTGTAAAAGCCTGTATGTCCCAAAAATGATCTAATGCCTTTAATATTTGTTGGTGGTGGCAAAGTGGATATGACTTGCACTTTTGCCTTATCAACCTCTATCCCCCTGCTTGAGATGACGTGTCCCAACACGATACCTTCTTGAACCATAAAGTGGCTTTTTTCCCAACTAAGGACCAAATTCGAGTCAACACATCTTTTTAACACTTTTTGTAATTGATTTAGACATTATTCAAAAGATGTTGAAAATATTGAAAAATCATCCATGAAGATCTCTATAGAATCCCCCACCATATCTGAAAAGATACTCATCATGCACCTTTGAAAGGTGGCGGGGGCATTGCACAAGCCAAATGGCATTCGCCTAAATGCGAAAGTACCATACGGACAAGTGAAGGTTGTCTTATGTTGATCATCTGGATGGATTGCGATTTGGTTATAACCTGAATATCCATCTAGAAAACAATAATATTTCTGACCCGCTAATTTTTCCACAATTTGATCAATAAAAGGTAACGGGAAATGGTCCTTAGAAGTTGTAGCATTCAACTTTCTGTAATCGATGCAAATCCGCCACCCGGTTACCGGCCGGGTGGCTACCTCTGTACCATCCGCGCCTTGAACGATCTGGATGCCAGCTTTCTTGGTACTGTTTGTGTTGGGCTGACCCATTCACTGTCGGAGATAGGAAAGATAATACCTGCATCCAACCATTTCAGCACCTCTTTCTTCACTACTTCCCTCATGTTTGGGTTCAATCGCCGCTGAGCATCACGAGCCGATTTTGCTCCCTCGTCAGTGATGATTTTGTGCGTGACAATAGATGGGCTGATTCCTCTCAAGTCTGCGATGGTCCATCCTATTGCAGCCCGATGCTTTACTAATACCTCCATCAAAGCCTTCTCATGTGCCTCGGATAAGTTAGAGGCAATAATCACCGGAAGGGTGTTGTTATCTCCAACAAATGCATACTTCAAGTGCTTAGGAAGCTCTTTCAATTCCAACTTAGGAGGTGACGTTAATGATGGTTGTAGCTTTGTGTCAATATGCTCGGGTAAGCTTTCCACTTGATGGGTCCAAGTAGGTCTACCTTCCTTGACTGCCATCACCTCCAACTCTTGCTCAACCTTCTCCAATTCACTGCTTAGTTCCACCTGATCCCTGTCACAATAAACACACGCCTCTGTGATGTTGTCCTCATTGACATGAAGACCACACCTGTCCATAGTGTCTACCAAAGAGCATTCACTATGGACCAGAGGATTAGATGTATGGGAAAAAGAGTTTATTAACTGCCTTTGATCTCCAAAGGTCATATCAACTACCCCGGTTCTACAATTGATTAATGAGTTAGAAGTGGCCAAAAATGGACGACCTAGTATAATTGTTTGTTAATCATTTGACTCTCCCGACACATAATCAAGAACTAAGAAATCAACCGGGTAGTAAAAGTCTTCCACCCTAACAATAACATCAAAGATCATTCCCTAGGCAGTCGGGGTGTTCTGTCAGCTAACACCACAGTGGTGTGGGCTTTATGTAACGGACCAAAATCGTATTGGTCATATAAACTGCCCGGGAGAATGCTCACACTAGCTCCCAGATCTAACAAAGCCCGTGATATGTGAAAATCACCTACCTGAATGGATATCACCGGCTCTCCTGGATCTGGAAGCTTGGGTGGGACAGGCTGTCCTGCTAGTATGGCACTCACATTATTAGACACTTCAACTTTCTTGGGTATTTTGGTATTTCTTTTTTGAGTACACAAATCTTTTAAAAACTTTGCATATGCGGGCACCTGTTTAATTACTTCAAGTAGTGGGATATTAACTTTTACTTGTTGAAAAACCTCCCACATCTCATCCTGTTGTGGTCCCCTTTTTCCCGATACAACCTTTTTACCCGGATCAATTAGTGCCCTAGGAAATGGGATGGTATTAGCCTCCACACCCTTTTCCTGAACACTAATTGACTCTTTCTCCATCACCCGATCAATTTTATTGGAAAAAGTTACTTTCTTTGGTGATTTAGGTGTGACAGATTCAATCTCACAATCACTATCCTCATCCTCATTGACATCCTCCACCACTCCTTCAATGAAGTGTGCTGGAGGTTCAACTTTATTATCATAAACCTTACCTGAGCGAAGAATGCTGACCTGGCTAACTGAAGGATGTCTGCTACTTGATGGTCCTGCATTAGAAGAGTTGTGAGTTGGGTTTCTTTGAGTATCACTAGGAAGTTTCCCTGGAGCTTTCTTCAGAATTGCAACTTCCTCAGCCAACTGCCCCACTTGTTTAGATAAAGCTTCAACACTCTTGTCTCTAACTTTGTTGGATTTCTTCATCTCCTTCATGAACTCCAACAGTTCCCTGTTTGTTGGCTCTGCATTTCCTCCTGATCCACTATGATCCTGGTTATGCTGATAATTCCTTTGACCACCCCTATTGTAACTTCCTTGATTGTATTGATTACCCTGACCCATTGACCTGTTCTGATATTGCTGAGGTGAAGGACCTTGAAAATTTGGATTCAATTGGTTATCTGGGTTACCATACCTCAAATTAGAGTGATTCTTCAAATCGGGATGATAAGTATTGTTATTAGTATTGTTGTATGGCCGCCTATCCCCCTGTATATAACTCACCTCTTCCAATCCCTCATCAACTCTGGACAATCTCTAGCAATGTGTCCAGCTTCACCACATCCCTAGCATATAGTAAATGAACTTGTAGCCCTCACTGCAGCCTTTCCCGTCGATTGTCCCAACTTAGAAGCCCTCCTATCTGAATCATCCATATTTCTCGATTTCCTACGAGACTGAGCTTGCCTTTTTGAATGTATACTCATCCGTTCTAATAATTCCCAGTCATCAGCCTCAGTATTAGTCATGAAGGTTCCTGCACTCGTTGAATTCACATCTCTTATATCTTCAGCAGATAATCCATCATAAATGAAGAGATCAACTCCCATTGAGGAATGTCGTGATGTGGACAAGTTCTCAACAACTCCTTGAATCTGGTCCAAGCTTCATGGAATGGCTCATCTTGTTTCTGACTGAATGTACGAATAGCAATTCTAGCTTCACTTGTCTTCTGTGGTGTATAGTATTCCTCTAGGAACGCCTGCTGCATTTGCTCCCAAGTGTAAATGCTGGCAGCAGGCAAAGAATGGAACCACTTCTTCGCATTTCCTTTCAAAGTGAACTGAAATAGCACTAGCCTCAATTCTTCGGGTGAAAAACCTTGTGCCCCAATAGTCTCACAATGGCACTAAACTCATTCAGATGCAAATAGGGTTCTTCCTTGGACAGTCCATGAAACTTAGGAAGAATGGCCAGACTGTTGGACCTAATCTCAAATGACTTCCCTCTAACTTGTGGCCGGACTATGGGTGATGAAACTCCAGCTATGGTAGGGCGAAAATGGCTATCAACCCCTTGAACAATGGCTTGGTAGGGTTGAAGCCCGGGGTTCCGATTTACCCGTGGAAATCCTTGCCTTCTACCTTGACCTCGTCCTTGATTCGGCCTTTGCTGCCTAGGTTGTTCATTCTGTCTGTATTGACCTTGGTAGTGATTGGGATCATTGTATAGCACCTCATCTTCAGCATGTTCATCTTCATAGTCATCACTTCGTCCATCTATGTCATCATCCCAAGTATGAATGCTCAATCTGTCAAACCTATCCTCTTCATCTTCTAACCTGTTAACCCCTCTTGGTTGTCTTGGATTCTGTCTTGCAGGTCCATGTTGGTAGGGGTTCTGTCTTGGTTGAGGGTAAGGATTTTGTCTCTGAGGTTGTTGGTTTGGAGCAATTGCAGGTTGTCTTTGTGGGTCATTTGGTTGGTTTGGTGGAGGTTGATCAATTGGTGGATTTAGCGGTTGGTCATTGGGTGGATTTTAGTTAAGTGGTGGTGGTGGTGGGTTGTGTTCCATCTTGCACTCTTTGACTGCTCTTGATGATTGAGTTTTTGCACGGGATTGTGCTCGATTTCTTCGAGCGGTCTTTTCAACTTCTGGATCAAAAATTAACGAGGACTTGTTCCTTGCGTACCGGGTATGCATGCACGGAGCTGTCACCTGCACACACAAACACACCTAGCGTAACAAAGAAAAAAAAAGAGTAAATAAAATAAGCAAAACAAATAAAAATTTAAACTTGACACTTTGCGCACTAATTCCCCGGCAACGGCGCCATTTTGATGTCGGTTTGTCAAGCCTAATCAAAAACAATTTATAAGGTTCCAAACTCACCTAAGATAGTTAGGGTAAGTCGGGTCGATCCACAGGGAATATGTGGAAAGTGTAGTTTAAATTCAAAAGATTATTGTTTGATTACAAGAAGCTTAGTAAAAATGACTAATTAGAAAAAGTAGCGAACTTGATAAGTAATTTGATTGCAAACAATGGTGAGAAAAGTAATCCTCTCCGGAGTTCAGGTTTATGACTAAAGCTTGCTCTTTTAGTTTAACGGGTCACATAGACATAACCAACTTAACTCGTTTTAAGATAATGAATTGAATGAAACTGTGTCTACGCACGTATCCGAATCATATCCTATGTTTGTTTTACCCAATCCCATCCACAATTGACGTTTACAGATGAAAAGATGTAACACCCGGACCTCCATAGAGTCCGTTTAAGTTAAATAAACATGCGGAATTTGGTCCCAGAAAATTTCGTTAACATTTAACTTCCAAAATATGTGTTTCGTGTCAACCGACACTCAAAAACGAAGTTTAACAATCCATTTACATACACACGTGATAGGAAGTTTCAAAATAATATTAACACGTTAGTTTCTACAAAAGAAACGTGTATGCAAGTCCCGTTCGATCCTTGTATGCCCCATCGATCACTTTAGCCTTCCGGTTCCGTAACACCTGAAAACACACGTTTAGACATCCATTAGTTCATAAGAACTAAGTAAGTACATTCTAACATTCATTTCGGGTCTTTACGGGGTTTTAAACGGACTCGGAACGCGTTAAAACGACAACCGACAAAAATCTGGAAATGGGGCCTACCGTAACTTACGGTAGCCACCGTAAGTTACGGTAGCCTCCATTTTGCTACGGTGGTAACCTACTGGCTTACGGTAGCTCATTTCGCCCAGGAACCCACCGTAACTTACGGTACCACCGTAAGCTACGGTAGACCCTGCAGCAAAGTCATTATTTTTGACCCGTTAAGGGTCGTTTTGCGTTCCCGAACCACCCCTTTCGATCCGATTGTTCCAAACACCTGGAAATAACATATTTCATCATATATGTGATTCCCACGGAGTTTCAACGAGTCTAACCCGACTCTTGGCAACATACCAAAATTTTCTATTTATTTGGTATTTAATTCCTTAATTAACCCGTTTATGGTTCGTTTGTTCTTTAGAGTTCCCGACCGTCCCGACAACCATGGAACCGATCTATTATAACATATTACATATGTTTGGTGAGTTCTTAGACCCAACCCATCCCATTTGCTTATCATAACGCAAATTTCCTTTTTATACCGAATTTGACCCTTATAGGGTCAAATCCCATTTTAATGAGCGGTTTGCCATTCTTTCGCGAACGACCGCTTTCCTTGGCATTACCCAACGTTCACACACATTGCAAATCGTAGGGATAACCCTTTACCCTAGTGTTCACACACGATGTGAATCACTTTAATCCGGGTTTGTCCTTTCTTCCCATTTCCATGGGACGGTCACGCACGTCATGACTCGTTCTGTTCCACAACCATGTGGTATAACACTAAAGTGTTATTTTCCTTTATGTTCACGCACGTCGTGAATCATTTGTCATAGAAGCTCACATACGGTGCAAGTCAACTATTTATCCTTTTTAAACGTTGTTTTCATTTTGTTTGAGCTTATGAGCACATGGTCACACACATTGTGACTCATGCCTCTACTTTGTTATGCTCAATTTAAAGAATGTCTTACCTTGAGTCCGGAAGGTTTAAGTGGTCAATTAAACGTGTTCCTTGCCGGTTCCCTTGGATCCGCTTGCCACACCACTTCCTATTACCATTTTAAGGACCCATTTAACACATAATATTCATTTAATCACACATATGGTCTATTTGACCATTTATCACATTTAACCTACAATCTAGGCTTTCACATTGCACATTCTTGCAATTAAGTAGTTCATTCATGATTTTCATCTAATTTAGGCATTTCATCAAACACCTTATGTGCATAACTTAACATATTGGTTATTTACTAGCTTTTAAACATCATCAAGCTAGTTTTACACCCAAATCACATAACACACATGTGATCATCAATTTCAACCAAAGGTTATGCACCTAATCACATTTCTTACAAGAATGAACATGGATTCTACAACTAGCAACTAGTTTACATGAAGAATCCTTAGTTTAACCTTCTAGTAACTAACCCATTTCCATGGTTCATGTAAATCTTCAATAAGGAGCAATTACACATCTAGTTACCATAATACACACATACACATGATCATCTAGCACTATAACACTAGGATTTCATGTTTAAACCACCAATTTCTACACCCATCATGTGGGTGACGATTTTACCACCTCAAGAACATCAAATAACACTTACTTGTAGCTCTTGATGAGATGAAGAATGATTTCTAGGGCTCAATTTCGGATCTTGCACTTGAATCACCAACAATTTGAGAAATGAGGTGACAAAAACCCTCTTTCTCCTCTTCTCTTGAAAGAAACGTGAATGAGCATATCATGCTCACCAAATGTATGGCAAGTCATACATATCCATGTTTAAGTTTCCTCAATTGGCAAGATCCACCCCTCTAGTATCATTTTTCATGTTTCCACCACTATTAACTAACTAGTAAATCTTCTAGTTAAGTCTTAAATATTTACAATATTCAACACATGATACATTAATTGTATTTTAATTACATAATACCAAATTCGGGTCGTTACAAGTCTCCCCCTCTAAAGAGAGTTTCGTCCCCGAAACTTTACATACTAATCAATAGATGAGGATAAGACTTCCTCATTTCATCTTCCGATTCCCAAGTGGCATCGGATCCCTTACGATTCGTCCATTGTACCTTCACCTGATTGAGTGTCTTGTTTCTCAGTTGCTTGACCTTTCTATCCAAGATAGCCACCGGCTTCTCGATATAGTTCAATCTGTCATCAACTTCCAAATCCTCGTACGGAACATAGGCCGACTCGTCAGCCAAACACTTCCTCAAGTAAGATACATGGAACGTGTTGTGAATTCCTTGAAGCTCTTCCGGCAATTCCAACCGGTACGCAACTTTACCCACACGTGCGATGATTTTAAATGGCCCGATAAACCTCGGACTCAACTTTCCCCGTTTCCGGAATCGTATAATACCCTTCCATGGGGAAACCTTTAACAAAACCAAATCGCCCACCTCAAACTCGATGGGTCGTCTACGCTTATCCGCGTAAGCTTTCTGACGGTCTTGCGCCGCCTTCATGCGAGCACGGATTTGCTTAATCTTTTCATCCGTATTCATTATCGTATCGTGGCCAGCGAGTTCCCGCGGACCAATTTCTCCCCAACAAATGGGAGTTCGGCATTTTCTTCCATATAAAGCTTCATACGGAGGCATCTCGATGGTGGAGTGGTAGCTATTATTGTAAGAAAATTCCGCCAGAGGCAAATACTCATCCCAACTACCCCCAAAGTCAAGAACACACGCTCGTAGCATATCTTCTAATGTTTGAATGGTTCTTTCACTTTGTCCGTCGGTTTGGGGATGGTATGACGTGCTTAGCATAGCTTTGTTCCCATCTCCGCTTGAAATTTCCTCCAAAACTTGGAAGTAAACCGTGTGTCTCTATCGGACACAATCGACACGGGCACCCCGTGTCGTGACACTATTTCGTTCACGTAAACCTCCGCCATTTTCTCCGAATTGTAAGTCTCACGAATAGGAAGGAAATGAGCGCTCTTGGTCAATCGATCGACAACAACCCATATCGCATCGTACCCTTTCTTTGTTCTTGGAAGTTTAGTAATCAAATCCATTGTCAACTTTTCCCATTTCCATTCCGGAATATCCAACGGTTGCAATTCACCATGAGGTTTTTGATGTTCCGCCTTCACTTGCAAACAAGTTAAGCATTTCTCCACGTATCTGACAATATCGCGTTTCATGCCCGGCCACCAATAGTTAACCCGAAGGTCTCTATACATCTTAGTCGCTCCCGGGTGAATTGAATACTTGGATTTATGGGCTTCATCCAATAGATCATTCTTCAAGGTACAAGTAGGTGGTATCCAAACCCGACCCCATCTTGTTTTCAATCCTTGACTATCATCTTCCAAGTTTTGAGTTTGACCTTTGATTCGATTTTTCTTCAAATTTTTTCCTTTAGCGCTTCAGTTTGTGCTTCCTTAATTCGTTCAACCACTTCGGATATAACGGTTATCTTCATTGCGGTTATTTTGATAGGAGTATGATCCTCCTTTCGACTCAAGGCGTCAGCCACGACATTGGCCTTTCCCGGATGATATAGGATTTCACAATCATAATCCTTTAGCAATTCCATCCACCGCCTTTGTCTCATGTTTAACTCCTTTTGCGTAAAGAAGTACTTTAAACTCTTATGGTCCGTGTAAATCGTACACTTTACACCATATAGGTAATGCCTCCAAATCTTTAACGCGAACACCACCGCGGCTAGTTCAAGATCATGGGTTGGGTAGTTCTTTTCATGCACTTTCAGTTGTCTCGAGGCATAAGCGATCACCTTGCCCCTTTGCATTAGAACACAACCCAAACCGGAGTAGGAAGCATCCGAGTATACCACAAAATCGTCGGTTCCCTCGGGTAAAGACAAAACCGGAGCTTGAGTCAATTTCGACTTTAACTCTTGAAAGGCTTTCTCTTGCTCTTCACCCCATAGGAACTTCACCTCTTTCTTGGTAAGCTTGGTTAAAGGAGAAGCAATCTTAGCAAAGTCTTGAATGAATCTCCGATAATATCCGGCTAACCCAAGAAAGCTTCTAATCTCTGTGGGAGTCTTGGGTGGACTCCATTTGGTCACCGCGTGAATCTTTGTGGGGTCTACGTGTATACCCTCCGAGTTTACCACATGACCCAAGAATTGTACCTCTCGCAACCAAAAGGCACACTTGGAGAACTTTGCGAACAATTTCTCCCGACGAAGCGTTTCGAGAACTTCACGCAAGTGACAAGCATGATCACCTTCATTTTTAGAATAAATAAGGATATCATCTATGAATACAATGACAGATCGGTCTAACATGGGTCGGCACACCCTATTCATCAAATCCATGAATGCTGCCGGGGCGTTTGTCAGCCCGAAAGACATCACAAGGAACTCATAATGCCCGTATCTAGTACGAAATGCCGTCTTGGGATGTCTTCTTCCCTTACCTTCAACTGATGATAACCCGACCGTAAGTCGATTTTCGAAAACCACGATGCACCTTGCAACTGATCGAATAGGTCATCAATCCTAGGCAATGGGTAACGGTTCTTAACCGTCACCTTGTTCAACTCTCTATAGTCGATACACATCCGAAGACTTCCATCCTTCTTTTTCACGAAAAGAACCGGTGCTCCCCATGGCGAAGTACTCGGACGTATGAACCCCTTGTCTAAAAGATCTTGCAATTGTGTCATTAACTCTTGGAGCTCCGATGGCGCCAAGCGATAGGGAGCCTTTGCAATGGGTTTAGCTCCCGGGGTTAGGTCGATTCGAAACTCGACCTCCCGTTCCGGTGGGACTCCCGGCAAATCCTCCGGAAAGACATCTGGAAAATCCCGAACAACCGGAATATCTTCCAACACTTGAACTTTCGTTTCCGTGTCTATTACATAGGCTAAGAACGATTGTCCTCCATGGCTCATGTATTTCATTGCTTTAACCAAAGAACATAAAGCTACGCCACCGCGTTTTGCACCTTGGATTATTACCTCATAACCACTCGGAGATAGCAATTGGATGCACTTGCGATTGCAAACTATATTGGCGTGGTACATGGAAAGCCAATCCATACCAATTACTACATCAAACTCCCCGAGTGTCATGGGTATTAAGTCGACCGAATAATCCTCACCTTCGATGGTAAGTATGCAATTTCGATAAACATTGAACGCTAAGAACGTTTTTGAATCCGCTACCTCAATCTCTAAAGGACTAGGTAAGTTGTCTAACACCATGGAAAAATGACTCGCAAATTTAACCGAAACAAACGATCTATTAGCACCCGAGTCAAATAGCACATAAGCAGGTAGTGAGTTGATGAGAAAGGCACCCGTCACAACGTCGGCTATAGATTTGGCTTCTTCCGCCGTAATCAAAAAGGTTCTCGCCTTAGCTTTTCCTCCATCACCCTTTTTCCCCAAACCTTGAGCATCCGAGGATTGACTTGTACCATCCTTCTTGAGTTCCGGACATTCGCTCTTTTTGTGGCCCGGTTTGTAGCAGTTGTAGCACACACTTAGCGGGCTTGTGCATTGAGATGTCGAATGACCCGACTTTCCACACTTGAAGCAATTTTTAGATTCGTATCTACAAACTCCCCCATGCTTCTTTTTACAAATCTTGCAATGTTTGGAGTCTTTGTCGTTCCCAAACTTGTTTGATGAGGATGAAATCTTGGCTTTCTTAGACGAACCCGTCTCCGTTTCAGCCGCACGCTTCTCCCCACGATCAACTTGCCTTTTCAATTCCGCTTCCCGATCCCTAGCACAATCGATAAGCTCTGCTAGAGTCTCACATTTGGACGGTGTAAGAAACTCTCGATACTTGGCACTCAACATGCCATAGTAGTGGTTAATCCACATCCTTTCATCCTGGAGTAACTGTGGGCAAAACTTGGCTTTGTCATAGAAGATGGCCGTGATGGTATCAATACTTTCATCTTTTTGTCGTAACTGTAGGAATTCTTCTGCTATTCTGTTGATAGCGGCTTGTGGGCAAAACCGCTTTGTGAACAACTTCTTAAATTCTTCCCAAGTCATACTTTTGATACCTTCCCGCCCCTTCTCATCCCGTTGCAATTCCCACCAGTCTTTAGCTCGTTCCCGGAGTTGGCTTGCAGCAAACCTCACTTCATCAGATTCTTCACAGTGTGAGGTTTCAAAGGCACTTTCCATATCTTTGATCCACCTTTGACTAAGTAGTGGATCTACCTCACCCTTGAACGTTGTAGGGTTGCATGCAACGAACTCCTTATAGGTCACTTTCTTTGTTGGCCTTTCGGTTTCTTTGTCAGCCTTCAGAGCCACAAACTCTTGTTGAATGAGATCCCGTAGATCTTTGCGTACATCCTCGATGTAGCCCGGCAATAAAGCCTCAAAAGCCTTGCCAACTTCCTCCTTGATCATTTCCCGTGTTGCATCATCGGATGGGTCTCGTGATTCTCTATATTGATCACGTGATCGTCACCAGCCATGACCTAAGACTGTGACAATTAACCTTTACGTTAGTACCATGTACGTAATCTATAGCATATACACTGATGCTTATGATTCTACTATCACTAGGGCCTAACCCTATCACACAATACCCATTTCCATCCTTAAGTTTAAAACAACATCCCTAAGAGTCCATTCGCGTGCTTTTGATTGTTGTTAGACTGGCCAGGCCTAACAACAAGCTCACCACACGGATGCCTTCTTAGTTCCTCTATTCCAAACTCAAGTCAAGAAACTAGGTTCAATCAATTCGTATGGTACATATCATACATATATCATACATGTGTCAAGCTTGTTACGTTTATAAACGGCACACTAACCTTGTACCTTTAGGCTCAGTGATCGTCTTCTTGGATCGAACGTTTGCATTTCTCATATCTAGAGCTCAAAAGTTTGAGTCCAAGTGTTCGCGACGCACTTGAATCCCTCAAACCGTTGGCTCTGATACCAACTTGTAACACCCGGACCTCCATAGAGTCCGTTTAAGTTAAATAAACATGCGGAATTTGGTCCCAGAAAATTTCGTTAACATTTAACTTCCAAAATATGTGTTTCGTGTCAACCGACACTCAAAAACGAAGTTTAACAATCCATTTACATACACACGTGATAGGAAGTTTCAAAATAATATTAACACGTTAGTTTCTACAAAAGAAACGTGTATGCAAGTCCCGTTCGATCCTTGTATGCCCCATCGATCACTTTAGCCTTCCGGTTCCGTAACACCTGAAAACACACGTTTAGACATCCATTAGTTCATAAGAACTAAGTAAGTACATTCTAACATTCATTTCGGGTCTTTACGGGGGTTTAAACGGACTCGGAACGCGTTAAAACGACAACCGACAAAAATCTGGAAATGGGGCCTACCGTAACTTACGGTAGCCACCGTAAGTTACGGTAGCCTCCATTTTGCTACGGTGGTAACCTACTGGCTTACGGTAGCTCATTTCGCCCAGGAACCCACCGTAACTTACGGTACCACCGTAAGCTACGGTAGACCCTGCAGCAAAGTCATTATTTTTGACCCGTTAAGGGTCGTTTTGCGTTCCCGAACCACCCCTTTCGATCCGATTGTTCCAAACACCTGGAAATAACATATTTCATCATATATGTGATTCCCACGGAGTTTCAACGAGTCTAACCCGACTCTTGGCAACATACCAAAATTTTTCTATTTATTTGGTATTTAATTCCTTAATTAACCCGTTTATGGTTCGTTTGTTCTTTAGAGTTCCCGACCGTCCCGACAACCATGGAACCGATCTATTATAACATATTACATATGTTTGGTGAGTTCTTAGACCCAACCCATCCCATTTGCTTATCATAACGCAAATTTCCTTTTTATACCGAATTTGACCCTTATAGGGTCAAATCCCATTTTAATGAGCGGTTTGCCATTCTTTCGCGAACGACCGCTTTCCTTGGCATTACCCAACGTTCACACACATTGCAAATCGTAGGGATAACCCTTTACCCTAGTGTTCACACACGATGTGAATCACTTTAATCCGGGTTTGTCCTTTCTTCCCATTTCCATGGGACGGTCACGCACGTCATGACTCGTTCTGTTCCACAACCATGTGGTATAACACTAAAGTGTTATTTTCCTTTATGTTCACGCACGTCGTGAATCATTTGTCATAGAAGCTCACATACGGTGCAAGTCAACTATTTATCCTTTTTAAACGTTGTTTTCATTTTGTTTGAGCTTATGAGCACATGGTCACACACATTGTGACTCATGCCTCTACTTTGTTATGCTCAATTTAAAGAATGTCTTACCTTGAGTCCGGAAGGTTTAAGTGGTCAATTAAACGTGTTCCTTGCCGGTTCCCTTGGATCCGCTTGCCACACCACTTCCTATTACCATTTTAAGGACCCATTTAACACATAATATTCATTTAATCACACATATGGTCTATTTGACCATTTATCACATTTAACCTACAATCTAGGCTTTCACATTGCACATTCTTGCAATTAAGTAGTTCATTCATGATTTTCATCTAATTTAGGCATTTCATCAAACACCTTATGTGCATAACTTAACATATTGGTTATTTACTAGCTTTTAAACATCATCAAGCTAGTTTTACACCCAAATCACATAACACACATGTGATTCATCAATTTCAACCAAAGGTTATGCACCTAATCACATTTCTTACAAGAATGAACATGGATTCTACAACTAGCAACTAGTTTACATGAAGAATCCTTAGTTTAACCTTCTAGTAACTAAACCCATTTCCATGGTTCATGTAAATCTTCAATTAAGGAGCAATTACACATCTAGTTACCATAATACACACATACACATGATCATCTAGCACTATAACACTAGGATTTCATGTTTAAACCACCAATTTCTACACCCATCATGTGGGTGACGATTTTACCACCTCAAGAACATCAAATAACACTTACTTGTAGCTCTTGATGAGATGAAGAATGATTTCTAGGGCTCAATTTCGGATCTTGCACTTGAATCACCAACAATTTGAGAAATGAGGTGACAAAAACCCTCTTTCTCCTCTTCTCTTGAAAGAAACGTGAATGAGCATATCATGCTCACCAAATGTATGGCAAGTCATACATATCCATGTTTAAGTTTCCTCAATTGGCAAGATCCACCCCTCTAGTATCATTTTTCATGTTTCCACCACTATTAACTAACTAGTAAATCTTCTAGTTAAGTCTTAAATATTTACAATATTCAACACATGATACATTAATTGTATTTTAATTACATAATACCAAATTCGGGTCGTTACAAAAGAGATCTAAAACAATCAAGAACAGAACAATTGAATTGAAGATAAAACACGTATTTTAGAATCTCAAAACGATTAATAATGTTACTCGGTTTAATTCACCGTGTTCAAACATTAAAATTAACAAGAAACAACCAAGAACAAGTCATAGTATAAACCCTAATCACCCGGAGAAGATCACGGGTGAATTAGCCGGACATGGCAACGAAAAACAACTCAAAATCAAAATTTAACATCGTATCTAACGTTAAAGAATCAAACCCAATGATTAGAAACACTTGAAACGCCTCGAAATCGCCTCTCGGGAGCCTTTTGGAAGCCTTGGGGACGAATTTCACCTTTGGGGACGACTTAGAATGAAAGATATGTTGAAAACCCTAATTTTCGCGATTTATAGGTAATTTCAGCGTGTCCAGTACCGTAGGTCACCTCTCCACCGTAGGTTACACTAGGCCCATTCTGTTTTGTCTTTAACTGTTGCACCGTAGGTCATGTTTCCGCCGTAGGTCATGGCTGACCAATTTTGTCCAAATCTTGTTTTCTTCATAACTTCTTCGTTCGGACTCCGTTTTCCTCCCCGTTTGCGGATACGTTCTCGTAATTAAATTATCTTTCATCTCATCTATCATGATATTTGATTATCATCCATGTGCATTCTTCAAAACTCCTCAAATGATGCGTTTAACCTACAAAACATCAAATCCTCGTAGTTAACTTGTTCAACACAATCTCTTACACTTGGCCATATTAAATGCATTAAATTTAACCACTTAACCATGATAAACCTCATTCCAAACCCTAGCATCAGCGACCTGTTTGACCAGTTGCAAGGAGCCTCGTATTTCTCTAAGATCGATCTCCGATCTGGATATCATCAGCTAAAAGTATTCGAGGACGATATTCCAAAAACAACATTTAGAACTCGTTACGGGCACTATGAGTTCATGGTCATGCCATTCGGGTTGACCAACGCACCAGCTGTTTTTATGGATCTGATGAATCGGGTGTGCAAGCCTTATCTTGATAAGTTCGTGATCGTGTTCATAGACGATATACTTATCTACTCTCGTTCGAAAGAGGATCACGAAGAACACCTTCGACCAATTCTGGAACTGTTGCGGGAAGAGAAACTTTTCACCAAATTCTCGAAGTGTGAATTCTGGCTTCGGGAAGTGAAGTTTTTGGGTCATGTGGTTAACGAAGACAGAATTCATGTGGACCCCAGTAAGATTGAAGCCGTGAAGAAATGGGATACACCCCAAACACCCTCAGAGATACGGCAATTCTTAGGATTGGCCGGATACTATCGTCGCTTCATTGCGAATTTCTCAAAGATTGCCCAACCGTTAACCTTGTTGACTCAGAAAGACAAGAAGTTTGATTGGGGGAAAGCACAAGAACAGGCATTCCAAACATTGAAGGAGAAGTTGTGCAACGCGCCGATATTGTCCCTCCCAGACGGAACCGATGACTTTGTGGTGTACTGTGATGCTTCACATCAAGGTTTGGGCTGTGTACTAATGCAGAGAGATAAAGTAATTGCCTACGCATCGCGACAACTTAAAGTGCACGAAAAGAACTACACAACTCATGATCTGGAGTTGGGCGCTGTAGTATTTGCACTCAAGATATGGAGGCATTATCTATATGGCACCAAATGCATCATCTACACAGACCATAAGAGCCTTCAACACATCATGAACCAGAAAGAACTTAACATGCGACAGCGACGCTGGGTAGAGCTACTTAGCGACTACGATTGTGAAATCCGGTATCATCCGGGGAAAGCTAACGTGGTGGCTGATGCTTTAAGCCGCAAAGAACGCATGAAACCATTACGCACTCGAGCGCTAGGTTTGACTATTCAAACTAATCTAAAGGCTCAGGTTCAAATTGCACAAAACGAGGCATTGAAGGAAGAAAAACCTTGCAGGGGAAGAATTCCGAGGGTTGGATAAACAAATGACTCGCAAGGATGACGGCGTACATTACTTCATAGATCGTATATGGGTCCCCAGATGGGGAGGTGTACGTACACTAGTCTTGGATGAAGGACACAAGACTCGATACTCTGTTCATCCTGGTGCAGACAAGATGTACCACGATCTAAAAGAGCTGTACTGGTGGCCAGGTTTGAAGAAAGATGTTGTTATATACGTGAGCAAATGCTTGACTTGTTCAAAGGTCAAGGCTGAACACCAGAAACCATCGGGACTATTGCAACAACCTGAAATTCCTGAGTGGAAGTGGGAGAACATCACTATAGATTTTATTACCAAACTCCCGAGAACGCCAAGTGGGCACGACTCGATATGGGTCGTGGTGGATCGAATGACAAAATCCGCTCACTTCTTGCCTATCCGAGAAGACTATAAAATGGATAAGCTGGCAAGGTTGTACATCAAAGAGGTCGTGACACGGCACGGGGTGCCGGTGTCAATCATATCCGACCGAGACAGTTGATTTACTTCACGCTTTTGGCAGATGTTACAGAAAGCGATGGGCACTCGACTAGACATGAGTACAGCCTATCACCCCCAGACAGACGGCCAAAGTGAACGAACGATACAAACGCTTGAGGACATGCTGAGGGCATGTGTCATTGATTTTGGTGACAGTTGGGATACTCATTTACCGCTGATCGAGTTTTCCTACAATAACAGTTACCATACTAGTATTGGGTGTGCACCGTTCGAAGCGTTGTATGGCCGGAAATGTAGATCACCAGTTTGTTGGGCTGAAGTTGGTGAAAGCCAGCTTACGGGCCCAGAGATCATTCAGGAAACCACCGATAAGATCTTCCAAATCAAAGATAGACTTAAAGCTGCTAGAGATCGCCAAAAGAGCTATGCCGACAACCGTCGGAAGCCACTAGAGTTTAACGTTAGGGATCGAGTATTACTTAAGGTCTCTCCTTGGAAAGGGATCGTTCGGTTTGGAAAGAAAGGGAAGTTAGCCCCAAGATATGTTGGACCATTCGAGATTGTAGAAAGGATCGGTCCGGTGGCGTACCGATTACGGTTGCCACAAGAGCTGAACAGTGTACATGATACCTTCCATGTATCGAACCTCAAGAAGTGTCTAGCTGATGAATCACTTCACGTACCAATTGAGGATATCAAGATTGATGAAAGCCTCCATTTTGTGGAGGAACCTATTGAGGTCATGGACCGAAAGGTCAAAAGGTTGAGGCGCAGCAAGATACCTATTGTTCATGTGAGATGGAATTCTAAACGAGGGCCAGAGTTTATATGGGAACGTGAAGATCAGATGAGACTTAAATATCCACACCTATTCGAGGATGACACCCTTAGACCTAGCACCAGTTGAATTTCGGGATGAAATTCCCTCAACTGGGGGATACTGTGACATCCGTCACCAAAGGTCTGTCATTTAACGTGTTCGATTAACCTTTGTTATCAGTCATTCCTCCTTTTGATAAACCATCTACGTGGATACCATATTTGCCTTGCTTAGTTACCCTTATATGCATGTTATCGTTGTTTGACTTGTCGTTATCTTAAGACGTTTTCCTAAGATTTGCCCCGTTACCATTAAACGCACCGTTTTTATAAGAACACAATGACACGAATAAAATCATTCTTAGCTAGTAAATAATATTAACAACATTTATCATTAATAAAAACAAGACTAATAAGTAACGTTTTCAACCGAAACAAAATTTAGGAACTCGGAGCAAAGTGCAGGGACTAAACTTGACAAATGACCAAACTAGGCTGGGTATAAATACCCATTTCCCAGCCATTTTTCACATCATCTTCATCTTCATCGCTTCTTCTTCATCTTCTTCACTTTCTCTCTCGAACTAGCACCAAAAAATCGACCCGTTTGTTGCATTTTCGTCGTCAAATCTTGAGTGTCATCGTGTATACTCGTTCCTAGCAGGTAGATAACCTCGCTTACGTCGTTTTTAGCTCGATTTAGCTGCTGCGTTTCTAGGGTTTTGGGTGCTCGGGTTCATCCGAGCACATGAGGTCCTGTAGGCTTGCATGTTGTGTTTTCGAGTGTGCTTCTTGTCTAGACACGTTAGGATATGAGTTCTGGAAGTTCTGGTTGTGTAAAACTCGTGTTCGGGTCGCCGAAGGCCGACTTGCACCTTCCTGCAGTCGCGATTTCTGTCTGCGCGACTGGGTCAGTCGCGCGACTGAACCGTGCGATTGGGCTAATCGCGCGGCTGAGTCATGCGACTGTGTGTGAGTGCGAATGAGTGAGTGTGCGACTGAACCGTGCGATTGGGCTAATCGCGCGATTGAGTCATGCGGATGTGATTGTGTGCGATTGTGCGTGAATCGCACGGCCGGAGGCCTGTCGCGCGAATGAAGGTCCAATCGCGCGAATGAAGCTGATTCGCGCGAAGGGACATTGAGTCGCGCGATTGGCTGTTGGGCCGTGCGACTGGTGATGCATGGTACGACTCAAGGCTTAGTCGCACGAATGAAGGTTCAATCGTATGAAAGTAGCTAATTCTTACGACTGAAGGTCCACGTGCGAAAGGAGGGTTGAGTCGTGCGTCCGGTCCTGTTGTGTGACCGATGATGGTGTGTGTGTGTGGATCCCTTTTCGGAGATCTTACGACGATAAGGTAACAATAATAAAGTGTCATAGCTTGACCACAAAGATTAAAGTCAACGCTATCAACAGACACATACTATTTAAAATAACCTAGTCTGATACGTGCATGCCTGCTTGTGTGTGTACTGCCCACGACCGAACCGAAACTGCCCGAACCTATTGATACTATCTTATGCTTTATGCACATTATTAATGCTTGTCAGTAACTGTCAATAGGTGTTTGACGGTTCATAGCATCTTACCCTTGCAATCTCTCATCAATTGTGCTCATCATCTATTCAGTGAGTTTCGTGGCCCCTTTTTACACTTATAAAACCTTTCGAATATTCTCAACTTGGGGGAAAAGAATGCTCACCTATTTAACTTGATTTCAGGCACCTTCCCTAGTGGAAGTTGGCTGCTACTTCCATGAGTAACTTACCTTGCTTATCTGTGATTTGCTGCTATGTGTACTTGAACTATGTGCTATGTTACCCCTATGTATGACTTAGTGGTATCACCCTACTATGCACTACTACTTAATGTTATGTGTTGATTGATGTTACCTGTGGATGCCATTGACCTTGGATGCTCTCGGCTGTGTGGTTCTTCTGTGTGGTTCTTCTGTGTGGTTCTTCTAAGCCGATCATCCACTACAACCATTAATCCCGGTAATTGGGACCTAAGGATTGGTTTGGTTGTAACCTAAACGTATGCGCTGTGTGGATCTTGCTACGTCACCTTAAACTCATTTTGCTATGGAAAACCTTTTATATATAACCATTAATCCCGGTAATGGGACCTAAGGATTGGCTTGGTTATAAACTATACGTATGCGCTGTGTGGATCTTGCTACGTCTTAATAAACTATTTAAAACTTTGGGAATGTATCTTTTCAGCCATCAATTCCCGTGTGGAACCGATGTTTAGGTTTGGCTGTAGCTATTTATACCTGGTAAAACCGCCTATTCATAAGTGTAGTTGCGGTAACCCTTATTAAACTTACTGTTTTCACCATTAATATTTTCATAACTTAAAACCTACGAAGCTCACCAATAATTATGTTGACCGTTTTGAGCATTTCTTTTCAGGTGATCAGGGTAATTGAAGATCTAGGAGTGCTGCCTTTTAGAGGAGACCCTAAGATGCATATTGTAATTATTACCCTTGTAAATCTTGAACATGGTCTTTTGTATACTTGTTCCCGAGTTGTGGGAACTTACACTATAAGTTATCCTTAATGCTTATGTGATCCTTTATGTTATGCTTATGGCTATGCTGTCGTGAACTTTGACTATACACGACACAAGTCTCCAATTGTGTTCGGGTGTCGTCATGACACGCTTGTCATCATATTATTATTGCTACTCTATTGCATACCATGTGTTATGACGATCCCGTCTAGCTCGCATTCCCCGTGTTTCCGCTATCAGCGGGGGGTGTGACAATAACCCATCTATATGGACATCTTATTTGCTTGCTTGGTTATCCTTATGCTGGTGCTATCGTTGCTTACATCGTCATCATCTTAAAACGTTTTCTAAGATCGCCCCGTTATCATTAAACGCACCATTTTATATAAACCTAATGTTACAAATAAAACCATGTTTAAATTATAAATATCATTAACTACATCTTTAATCATTAATAAAACAAGCCTAATTAGTGTCGTTTCAACCGAAATAAAATTTGGGAACCCGGGCGCAAGGTGCAGGGACTAAACTTGACTTTTTGCAAACTTGGGATGGGTATAAAAACCCCTTTCCCAGCCATTTTCTCCATCTTCTTCATCTTCTTCAACCTCTTCTTCTTCACCTTTCTAGCACCAAAACCGCCTTTTTCTTGCGTTTTCACCGGCAAATCTTGGTATCATCGTGAATACTCACTTGTAGCAGGTAGAAAATCTTGGTTGTCTCGTTTATTGCTCGTTTTCACTTCTGCGTTTTCTAGGGTTTCGGGTGCTCGGGTTCATCCGAGCATATGAGGTCGTGTGGGTGCGTGTGTTGTGCTTTTGGGTGTGCTTCTTGCTTAGACATGTTAGACAAACGTTTCTGGAGGTTCTTGAGGTGTGAAACCCGTGCACGGAGTAGCCGAAGGCTGCTCAGCACGTCAGCAGTCGCGATCTGCTGCACTGGGCGACTGGGTCTGTTCATGCAACTGAGTCGTGCGATTGGGTGAGTCGCACGACTGAGTCATGCGTATGGGTGTGTCGTGCGACTGAGCCGTGTGATTGGGTGAATCGTACGACCGAGTCATGCGTCTGGGTGTGTGCGATTGAATGTGTGCGCGATTGAGTCCATGCGAGTGAATGTACGTGCGATTGAGTCAATGCGGATGAGATTGTGTGTGATTATGCGTGAGTCGCACGACTGAAAGGCCAGTCGCACGAATGAATGTTCAATCGCACGAATGAAGCTGATTCGTGCGAGTGAAGGTTCAATCGTGCGTATGGAGGTTGATTCGTGAGACTGGGTGTTGCATGGTATGACTGAATGCTTAGTCGCACGAATGAAGGTTCAATCGTACGAATGAAGCTGATTCGTACGACTGAAGGTCCATTCGTGCGAATGAAGGGTTGAGTCGTGCGTCCGGTCCTATTGTGTGACTGATGATGCGTGTATGTGTGAGTTCTCTTTTTGAATGTCTTGTGATGATAAGGTAACATCAATAAAATGTCATTGCTTGACCACAAAGATTAAAGTCAACGCTATCAATAGGCACATACTATTTCAATTTAAAATAACCTAACCTTTTATAATTTTCAATAACCCATTTGGGACTACAAATATTTAACAAGCACTATCTTTTATAATAATGGGATCCCCATACGGATGTCATTAGCAATGACGACTACTCGAAATACTTGGATCTACATAGGGTCTGATATGTGTATGCCTGCTTGTGTGTGCCACCCACGACCGACCCGAAACAGCCGAACTAATCGAATGTCATCTTATGCTTTATGCTCATTATTAATGCTTGTCAGTAACTGTCAATAAGTGTTTGACTGTTCATAGCATTCTGCTCCTGGGATACTTTCATCATTTGTGCTTATCATCTATTCTGTGAGTTTTATAGCCCCTTTTTACTCTTATAAAACCTTTTAAATATTTTCAATTTGGGGGAAAAGAATGCTCACCTACTTAACTTGATTTCAAGCATCTTCCCTAGTGGAAGCTGGCTGCTACTCTTATGAGTATCTTATCTTGCTCATCTTGTTGATTGATGCTATATGAACTTGACTCTATGCTATGTTACCCCCTTGTATGTTACTTGGTGGTATTACATTACTATGCACTACTACTTTGATATTATGTGTTGATTGATGTTATCTGTGATTGTTACTACTTCATGGATGCATCGGCTGTGTGGTTCTTCTGTGTGGTTCTTCTAAGCCGATCATCCATTACAACCATTAATCCCGGTAATGGGACCTAAGGATTGGTTTGGTTGTAACTTATACGTACGCGCTGTGTGGATCTTGCTACGTCATGTAAACTTTTGGGATGCTATCTTTACAGCCATCAATTCCTGTGTGGAACCGATGTATAGGTTTGGCTGTAGCTATCTATATCTTGTAAAACCGCTTACACATAAGTGTAGTCGCGATAACTCTTATTAAACTTACAAGCTATTGTCATCTTAACATCTTTCATTACTTAAAACCTGCGAAGCTCACCAACAATTATGTTGACCGTTTTGAGCATGTCTTTTCAGGTGATCAAGGTAATTGAAGATTCTAGGAGTGCTGCCTTTTAGAGGGGACCCTAGGATACATTTTTGAGACTGAACATACATGATGAACAATTATTTTGTACATTGTTGCAGTCCATCAAATAGTTAACATTCTTTTGTATACTTGTTCCCGAGTTGTGGGAATTTACATTATAAGTTATCATCAATGCTTATGTGATCATTCTATGTTGTGCTTATGGCTATGCTATCGTGAACATTGACTGAACACGACACAAGTCTCCATTTGTGTTCGTGTGTCGTCATGACACGCTTGTCATCATATTTATATTGCTTCTCTAACGTATACCATGTGTTATGACGATCCCGTCTTGCTCGCATTCCCCGTGTTTCCGCTACCAGCGGGGGGTGTGACAACATCTTTTACATGAAGATCTTATTTATTCACAACGCTAAGTCTCCTCCACTTAGCTATTGCTTCCCAACACATCATGCTCTTGAATCACGAGATAAAACACGCAACAACGGCGTTGTTGGTGAGTCATAACTAGTGACTCTGAATAGTTAGACGGTATAACCATGTTTGTAAGCAAATTGTTTATCAAATCAAATCTCACAAATTCATGCATGCTTTGTGAAGTGTTCATCAGCGTATATATCACTCCGGGTTTCACAACATGACAATTGGTAGGTTAAAGGCGTCTCGACCGGTTGAATCTTGACACGTCACAACATACGAGTGCCAAACGACCTGAAGAATTCGACACTCTCGGATTGCAGGCAACCTTACCGACCTTGCACTCTCCAGTAACATACAACACTAGATATCATACACTCCCGACCAATCCCTAAGGATTGCTACCTCGATGATCGTGACTCAATCCAGACCCCATCATCACACTGAAAGCTACAAGTAAGGCCCCTCTTAAACGGACGGATCAACTAAACGCACATATGCCCCAAGGTGATTAGTGACTCAGTTCAGAACCCATCATCTCACCTTAATGATTTATCCATGGGTGTAGTGACCAGCAGGTATGCCAACCCATTGGGGACAATTTAACTTACCAGCACAAATACACATTAAAGCATTTTCATCAAACCACTTTAACAATCTCAAATATAGCCCAAAAGAAATTAAGAAAAATGGTTGTTACATTCACAAAAATAACCATTCAAGAGTGCCTGTACATAGGGCTGCTCAAAAAGCTCGACGCTCGAAACTCGCTCGAACTAGTTCGAAAAATGCTCGGAATTTTGCTCGTTCGATTTCGGCTCGATTTTAAAACGAATTGAGCACGAGCAAAGGTAAGCTCGCTCGGCGCTCGTTCGGTTTCACTCGAATTATTTTTAATTTAGTTATATATTATATATATGTTAATTTGTTTAAATGTATTCTATTTTATTTATTCAATAAAAAAACAAAAACCCTAATCATAAATAGTTTAGGTTAATCGGTCAATTAAGCTAAGTTTAGGGGGTGCTGAGTAATTATCTAATATATATACACACATTTTATGAAACCATAACCCTAAGCCCCCACTTCCGTCGACCACCACCGTGTGACCCTCTCCTCCATTCGCGAACTGCCCCAGCAGTGAGCCTACTGTTGTCGTGCCTTCAATTGATAATCACATCAATACATAAAATTCCCAGGCTTATAATAAGATTATGCGCCGAACTGACTACAAATTCCCAGGCTGTTCGGTGAATGTCTTACAACCATGAACATACAAACGTTCACATTAATACATAATTGCATTGACCGTGACACCCATCGGGTCATCCCACCTAATTTAATCACCGACCTGACCTAAGTCACGTCTGTAACCTTGGGCTAGAGTTCTTCGACTCAGGTCGATATTTCCGTTACAACTCTTGACGAACACGCATTGAAGAGTTAGGGCTCACGCACACTATCGAGGTAGCGACCAGCCAGACCTAACCATCACACGAAATCCTTATCGTGCAATCACCCGTTACACCATCACGGTTATGAAATGACACTTCATTGCCCATTTCATATTTATACCGGATGTTGTCTCGTAACAATCCTGTTCCCAAAAATGGTTACTTTTCTTATCAATACCAATATGCATTCTAACCACTTTAAACACTGGTTTGGTTCTTTCCAAAACCCCGATTACCTAACTTATCCATAATAATGCACAATGTGGAGGTTTAGGACCTTACCTTAACAGATCTAAGCTTTCACAAGATATCTGACGTTCACAGATTACCACTGAGCGATCTAACACTACAATGGAGTTCCACACGTCACACATGTGCTCATATATAGCTACATCCTGCATTAGAAGAGTATAATCGATTACAAAGAATATGAAGTCAGGAGCTGGGAATTTGACCTGGTCATTAAAATGATGTTATCTTTAATATATTATTGTATTCTTTAATAACCATATTTTTATCATTTCAATCCAACTTAAATAGTAAAAATAATGAAAATCAGGGTTAGACCTCAAACTTATTATAATCTAACAAACACAGATATCAAACACGTTACAAATTTTAAACTTGATCCTAAAACGACAAATTACCGAGAGGCCAATGCTTGGTTTATCTCTTGTTTTGCACAAATCTAATATACGCTTTGTTACCCTTCACGTACATGTTTTCAATCCATGACTTAAAACACCACAAAACAACAATCTTACAACAAACTACACATCGACGGATACCTCAATTTCCGTCCATTTTAACAATTTGTCCAAACTTCAAGGATGCTTCAAGCAAATTCATGACATCTATCACCACACACCTTATCATCATCATCATCATCATAACACAGTGATCAGATTAGATTAGGGTTTTGCAGAACGATGGGGAAGACGAAGAAAGAACTGTTGGCATCGGCGCCGTGGCGGGTCGCCGGAGACGATGAACGGGACAAATTCAAAGACGCAAAGCTCAAAGTCATCGCCAATCCCGGCAGCACTCCCACTATGCACGTCCCCGGCAAGAGGAAGCCCAAAAACCCTAGCGCCGATGAAGATGAATCCCTCACTGAAATCGACCCTGAACTCCGCTACAGCTTCCAGAGGAATTTTCAGGTGAAATTACATACTCCTTTGCTTAATTGTTTGGTTTTGGTGTTTGATTATACTTCTTTAATATTCTTTAGAAGTGAAATTAACTAGTCAAGAGCCATGTGGAAACTTGTTATGAGTGTTAAGCAAGTGATTTGTGCACCATTGCTCTGAATTTGGCAAGTGTGATAGATGATAGTGCTGTGTTTAAGTTTTAAGATGCACACATTAAATCTTCCTGGGTGGTTGCTTGCTGAACTGTAGAATATTTTCATGCTATTTACTTATTTAGTATGATGGCGTGACAAAATTCATGTATCATGTAATATGGCTGAACTGTTTTGCTTATATGCATGTCATATTATGATTTATGCATATTACTTGTTGATTGGATATGCATGTTTTGCAACAACTGCTTCTCAAGTTTCTGTATGGTATAATAATATTGAAGCTTTACACAAAAACAATATATCTACTTGCACAAATCTTCTTATAGTAGCTGTAACAAACAGGACAAATCTTCTTATAGTAGCTGTAATAAATAGGATGTAGAAGAAAGTTCATTTTAGAACAACAAAAAGACCTGAGAACGAGGGAACAGATTTGAGCACTTAGTTTAAAAAAATTTTGTAAGCCAAGATTGAAGCGACCGCCGGTGAATATACCCATGCACATGCCCTTGCCTTGTTTTACATTTGAATGTACCCGTGCGAATGTGTATGCTTTTGTTCACTTGTGGTTTACAACTTATGCACATTTAATTGCTCAATCCATAATTTGAATAGAGGGTAGGTCCATATGGTTCCAGGTTCTCAAGTTTTTTTGTGGTTCTCTAATGAACCTGCCCCATACAACGTATACAGGCTGGTAGCATATGAGCACCAAAAAAAAAGGAAAAATTAGTGAGAGTATGGGAAAAAATCATTATCAACATAATAGACTTTTGGACTGAACTACGAAGTCTTGAGTTGCAATCTGTTCTTCTACCTCATAAGCATTTCAACTAAGCTCTGTAGTATAATCCTACACATATATCTTAAAATAAGGAGACAAAAATATGACACTAAATAAGAGTAAAATATATGAACAAGGAGAAAAATTAACAGGTCAAAATAGAAGGCATCAACATGGAAGAACATAACAAATATGAACAAAGTAAAAAAAAGGCAAAAAAGTGTATTTGGTCACAGCCCAATCCAGTCGGACCAGTGATAAAAATGTGTTGTTTTGACTCATCAGCCAGCCCTGTCGCCTTCGTCGTCACCCATCTTGCCACATCAACCAATCCGTGTCCTATGCCATTTTATTATTGTTATTGTTATTTTTGTTGATTTGTTTGTAATTTATCTGTTCAAATTATGGTCTTTCATTGCCTTGTATCGGTTAATATAAGTTATATTTCTAGTGAATGTGTTTTTCTTTCATTTGAATGCAGTTCCTGCAGCGGGTGTTCAGTATCGATACCATTGTGAAACCCCTACCTTATTCAATGCAATACAACGTTTCTCGCAACCTAAGCTTTTTCACTCGCATCTTCACACAATTTTATGGTAAGTACGTTTATTATGCATCAAAACTCTAACATTTAACCACTTGTATGATGGTGCCATAAACAAGTTATTCTTATGTGTATTTATTCATGTTGAATTTGTGGTATTATTTTGGTAGATCCTCAAGGTATTGCAAATGCTCAAAAGGCTCTTGGCTTAGGACAAGAAGATAAAGTCCGCACTGTCCGCTGATGAATGTTTCAATTTTAGTTGTTTTTGTACTGAATGATTGATGTATGATCATGTTACAGTTTCACATCTTATTACTGCAGCAAATGGCAAGTTTTGTTATGCTTTGATCATTGAATGTACATTCATATGTTCAGTTCTAAAGCATATGTTTGAACTTTGATTCTTTTGCATGCCACTGCTTTTATGGGTCTCACTTTGTTGCTTCCAGAAGAAATGGAATACTTCTTGTATTCATCATGAATCTTGCTATAGATTTGACTTGACATGTATTGTACTTGTGTATATCTTAGTTAAAATTTCTACCAGGTAAAACTTATAACTAGAATTGAAGGTAACACCGTCATGTTTTACAAATATATACACTGAATGGGTGTCAAAATTAATGGCACATCAATTTAAATATTTTCTAAACTGAAGTTATTGTATATACTTTAAAACCCATAGAGAACATCCTTAAACATGATGTACAATCTCATAAAGCATAAGGGCTCCACCGCCTTCTTCCTCTACATACACCGCCTTCTTCCTTCTTACATCTCTATCCTCACGCAATTTCTTCCACTGCCTTCTCCTTCATCGACCTTTAATTTTCTGTTTCATCTCTATCTCGCTCATCTTTCTCTGCAAGTTCTTCCACGCAAGTTCTTACATCTCTATCTCGCTCATCTTTCTCTGTAACAGGTATGTTTGGGTTTTGGTTAGTTGATTTTGTGATTTTAAACAGGGGCTTTTCTTTGTTTAAATGCCTGTTTCTTGCCCCTCAACACAGAGTCTGTGATTTTGTGATTTTAGCTAAATGTGTGCTTCTTTTCTCTCAATAGGGGCTTTTCTAGGGTTTCGATCAAAATAGTTCTACGCAGGTATATGCCTTTCTTTTTGCCTTTCATGTATAATTTTATTTTTGATGCTTTCTATCCACTTCTAAGGGACAAAGTTAACTTGAAACCATCTATGGATCTAAATCCACTGTAAGGTGCAAATATGATGCCTTTTTATTTAATTGCAAATTAGGGCTACTAACAAAATATATCCTTGATATGCAATGAATTTTGAAATTGATTGTCATATGGAATAATTAGAACGAGATGATTAGTTGTAACAGAACAGGCTGCAGGAGAATGAGTGTGACTGTGTGATGTATTTCGTGCTTTTAGAAGTTGTGATAAAGGAACAATCAACTATTAAGTGGTTAGCGAATTGTGAGCTTTAGGGATTCAAACGTGAAGAACTCTTGAATAATCAGACAATCAATTATGTCACAGTTACTCCTCGACTAAATTATAAAAAAATTGTTTATCTGATGTATAAATAATCATATATCAAGAATTAGCTTCACTATACCCAAACACTAGAAATTGCCCCTACAACTATATGAATGAATAGGCTTTGTGTATAAATAATCATATATAGGCTTTGTGAGCTATCTGATGTATAAATAATCATAGCGAATTGTGAGCTATCTGATGTATAAATAATCATATATAGGCTTTGTGTTTTTACATCAAAGGACGGAATGATAGATCAAAAGAAGTTCCTTTTGATGTCATTGTGGTTGCATGCATACCTGTGAATACAACATTCTTTTTGGCTTTATCTACTTTTGTGTGTAATACTTATTTATTTATTTTTTTTTCCAGGCAGTTTGGGTTTTTAGTAGTGTCTGGGGTCCAATTTATTTTGCGTCCCTTTTTTGAGCCTTTGGGTTGGTTTAGAAAGGGATGGTTTTATTCATTAGATATGAAGGACAATTGATAATATTGCCAAAAGTGTGATGTTAAAAAATTATTTGTATTATGGTAATGGGAGGGTGAGGTTAGGGTTTATATTTATAGTTGCAAATTGTAAGGTTACAATTTGTGGTAGTGTTAGCAAAACTGTATAGCTGCATTTTGTATACTGTACATGAATATGACACCTTCCCATAAATATCTTTTGTGTTGATTTTACATTTTCTTAACATAAACTTTCAACATGTTTGATGCTGATTTTTTCATGTTTAAGAGAAGCTATTTATATAATTGTATGATAACCTGCAGCATATTTTATTATGTAAGTATGGATTTATCTTCTTCTCCAAAATTTGTTTATTTGCCTATTGCATTTTGACATAAGCTACTTCAAACTGCCTAATGCACTCACAATAATCAGATAGGCAGGTTGGATAAAAATCACAAACACCCTCAAAAAGTTTACTGCTGTATCATTAGTTCAAAATGCAGTAGGCATATGAGTGGTTATAATAAACAACCCCAAACACAACTTAAGGAGTCATCTCAGCTTAAAATGAGCTCTTGGACAAACCAATGTCTGTAGCCAGCTGTGATGTTTTTGCCAAGCTACAATCTGAAAAGTATGCACCACTTACCCCTTTCACCTGCGGATGCAAGGCTACATAGCATGTCGTAGCGGCCCTCTACACCAATATTAATATTGAATTTCAAAAAAATCCAGAAAATCTTGCTTAAAATATTCAAAATCAGGCATATATATGGTTTGATGGGATGCACAGTAGTTAAACTCCTATGGGTAACTTTACGGACTACGTTAAAATAGAACGGGTCAAGTTGGTCGAAAATGATCCCAGGTAATTTCTGAATGCTTACCCAGCCATCTCTAATGCATAAGTTGGCTAAATTACTAACCTGCTGAACATTCTTCATCAGAAGTGTGCTGAGCTTGCTAACAAATACTAGGTTTCATTTGAATTCATACTTATATTTAGCAAAAGGGAAAAACAGCCATTAGAAATCCAATGGGAATAAACACTCGAAATATGTATGCACTTTGCAGTTTGGGCATTGGAACCACCTGAATTGCATGGCTTAATACGTACTGTGTATGACTGGTATCCAAATTTGTGTAAAGAATCTTAACAAAAGTATTAATGTTATTCATTCATCTGAAGTATTAACATTGATTCTTTTTGTACTTAATAATATAATACTCATTACACCTTTTGCTACATGCATCCATTTTCTTAAAAACTCAGCTTCAAAATTAAAAGTAGTTTGTGGGACATTCAAGTCAAAGCTGGATTGTTTTTTAATACTAGAATCAATTCATATTCTGCTTTACTTTTTATAGGGTCATGTTGACGATGTAAGACGCCAAGTCAATGAACCCGTTCAGAATCGCCATGTAAGATATTCCTCACCTCCCTTCTCTTTTATTGATTGATCAAATAGATGCTGCTATGTTTTTTTGTTTTTTATTATTTTTTTGCAACACTGGAAATTTATCTGATAAACAAACGAGATCTAAAACTCAATTCTAATTAGCATGCAACTATTTATTAATATCTTTTGACATGTGGACTTGGGTGTTTTTTCTTTTAAATATCATGCAGAAAATCGACATGATGTATTCAGCATTTACTGGCCAACCACTGGAGAAAGTGTAACAATACACTAAAAGGGATCATTTCCTATCTGGTTCGGAGGTACCTTTTAGTGTAACAATACACTAAAAGTAAAAATGTTCAGTTACTACATTCGAAATGTATAGCCAAGTCTTTATTTTCTAAATTTCTAGACTTTTGGCTAGCGCCTTCATCACCTCACACATGAGGAGTGTGTTTTTTAAAACTATGAATTTTAAAGAAACAGGCCAAACCAAATACAACCTGTTTAATACATGCTACATATGCAACCCAAATCTTTGTTCGATTATTTTTGTGTGTTGATGTAGTGTTTCAGGCCATAAGTCCATATCGTATCAGGCCGGTTAGCAAGAAATTAAACAACAAATTAACTTGCATTAGCATTCACCTTTACCTCTAATGATCATAATGTTTAAAATAAAGTACAAGAATTGTGTATGGTGTAAAGGCCTAAAGATTTTAAAACTTATAGCTAATATTACACGCCAATATTTTTCTACATTTCTCTTTATACGTGAACTATTTTCCTTATTTCGCTGAATGTTTCTTCCCTTTCCTTTATCAGGGAATTTTCTGTTGTCTCCATCAACGTGTTTGAAGGTACATTTACGACTTCTTTTTCGCATTATTTAATTTGACCTATGTTGATAAGTTGGCTAAATTACTATCCTGCTGAATATTCTTTATCAGAAGTGTGCTGAGCTTGCTAACAAAACCTGCATTTAAACATAACATAACAATGTGATTATAAGCGAGAATTCTAAGGTTATATAAACTTATATTTATCCTTTTCCATTTATGGCAAATATTCAAGCAACGTTACCTTCAGGTGAGGTTACTTATATAAACTTATATTATCCCTTTTCATAATCGCTCAGGTGAGATTACTTGGCCTATGTACATAACGCTATTTGGGTCCTATATGCATTGTAAAAAAAATATATAAGAAAAATTACTCTAAGAGGCAAATGGTTGAATAGTGATTTTGAAGGCGAAATATTTAGGGTTACTTCTTTGTTTTGCCTTTGTTCTTAGGATATGTACATAACACTATTTAAGGCCTACACGTGTTGCCTGAAGAAAGGTAAGGAAACTTTGCCTAATATGTACCTACGTGAATTGGACGTGCATATCATGGCAAAATATGAATACGCTAGGTTATATGAATGGCTCTTATGTTACCTTTTGCTCCTGCAGCCACTCGACCTGATATTTTAAATGTCCTCCTCAAGAAAGCGTTCACGCAAGGAAGCGCTTACTATAATTTCCACAGTAAATCATGACGGCACTCAATTTCCACAACATTCTGCTACCTCTTCATTCTTGCTTGCTTCTTCCTCATCCAACTCGCCACTTTATGTAGACAGTGGTGACTGTAATTACGTTTGTGAGTATTGTCTTGCTACTTTTTGGTATGAAGAACGTATCATTTCAGCATCAACTGGCGGTCGCCTTAGGTATAATCAATGTTGTAAAGGTGGTCGAGTAAGACTTAGTCATCCGAGAGAACCACCTATGACAATCAAACATCGTTTCGAACAATCTCATTTCAATGACAACATACGTGCCTTACAACAACATGTTCTCGATGACATCGTTCGGTGCAAAAATTGATGATTCCGTTAACGATGGGTCAGGCCCATATGTTTTCAAGATTGAGGGTCAGGTGCATCATTGGATAGGCAGTTTATGTCCTCCAGCAAATGAAAGGCCCCGCTTTTTGCAAATGTATATATACGATACTGAAAATGAGATTTCTAATAGACTTCGTTTCTTCGGTGATGCAAACTGTTTACAACTTCAACCTGAGACTGTCAACCTTCTTCTTTCTACCTTGGAAGATTGTAACGAGTTAGTTAGGCTTTTCCGTAAGGCTAGAGATTTGTGTCATGCAGTGGCTGTGCCTAACTTTAGTATTCGCTTATATAATCCTCATAATGATTTATCATATGACATACCAACTAGGGGATCTATTGGCGCAATAGTATACGAGGAAGAAACTCTAGCCAAAGATTTTGACATAATTATACGACATAGGGATGATGGTCCACAAAGAGTAAGCAAAATGCATCCACTATACATGGCGTTACAATATCCTTTACTATTTATCTATGGTGAGAGTGGATGGTCTTCTGGCCGACGAATGCAGGCGGAGGGTAGGACTAGAGATAGACATCTAACGATGAATATGTTCTACAGTTATCAACTACATGATCGTTTAGGGTTATATACGTTGCTATTAAGAGGTGGTCGTCTTTTCCAGCAATTTTTAGTAGACGCGTATGTTTGTATTGAGCAAAATCGTCTAGACTATATAAGACAAAACCAAAACCTTTTTAGATGTGAGTATCTTCAGGGTATTCATGATGCAGTTCTTCAAGGCGATACTGAAGGACGAAATGTCGGGAAAAGAACTATTTTACCATCATCTTTTACTGGGGGCCCGAGATATATGTATAAACATTATCAAGATGCTTTAGCTATATGTAGAATTCATGGAAATCCACAATATTTTATCACATTCACATGCAACGTTAAATGGCCAGAGATTGTAAGATACCTACATTCATATCCATTACTTAAGGCACAAGATCGTCCAGATATCATTGCCAGAATTTTTCAGCTTAAAGTAGCTTCCCTTCTTAATTTCTTGAGAACCAAAAGGCCATTTGGATATGTTATTGCAGGTCGATTTGTAAATATATTTAATACCCATCCACGTTTATTATTTACTTTTGCGTATGTATCATATTAAACTTTCATTTCTTGTCCATTTAATGTAGACCTTTACACGATAGAGTTTCAGAAGAGAGGCTTACCTCATTGCCATATGTTGTTATGGGTCAGCGAGTCATTTAGGATAAAATCAGCCGATCAGATTGATAATTATATATCAGCTGAAATTCCAGACCCTATTGCTGAACCAGACCTATATAAAGTTGTAACGAATCTCATGATGCATGGACCATGTGGCATAGTAAGACCAAATGCACCATGCATGTCGAACGGTTTATGCTCAAAGAATTTTTCTAAAGACTACGAAGCGGAAACCGTATTTGACAAAAATGGGTACGCACATTATAGAAGACGATCAACAGGAAATTTCATTGTCAAGAATGGAATTAGACTAGATAACGCTTACGTTGTACCATATAACAAAGCACTCTGCCTTCATTATCAAGCTCATATTAACGTCGAATATTGTGGTTGGAGTATGATGATTAAATACCTATTTAAATATATATCAAAAGGAGCTGATCGCATTCGCTTCCGAATTACTAGAACATACCAGTCCGACGATACACAGGATGTACACACTTACGAAACTGATGAAATTAAAAACTTTGTTGACGGTAGATTTATTTGTCCTCATGAGGCTGCCTGGAGAGTTTTTAATTTCCTAATTCATTCAAGAAATCCACCTGTTCAAGTATTAGCTGTACACCTAGAGAACATGCAGAACATAAACTTCAAAGATAATGAACGGTTGGATAAAATACTAACAAATCCATTTACAAAGAAAACAACCCTGACGGAATGGCTTCGGAATAATCAAACTGATGTTGAAGGACGCCATCTTCGTTATATTGATTATCTTTCTGAATACAGATGGGACTGCGCGGGAAAATGTTGGGTGCGAAGAGCGACTAATAGAACACCAACAATTGGTAGACTGATATACGTACATCCCAGTTGTGGGGAGACATTCTATTTACGTTTGTTGTTAACTCATCAGAGAGGTTCTCAATCATTTAAAGATATACGAACTGTAGCAGGTGAAACACTACCTACGTTCCGCGCTGCATGTGAGAGGCTAGGATTACTTGAGGACAACAATGAGTGGCTGCATACGTTTGAAGAGGCTGCGGCATGGGCAACCTCTTCTGAACTACGGTCATTATTTGCTCATATGCTTCTCTTCTGTGAAATATCAAATCCTGAAGAATTATGGAACACACAATGGCGAAAAATGGCCGACGACATTATTCATAGCTACAACATTATCAATGAGGAAGATATGAAACAATATGTGCTTTATGAAATTGAGCTTTTACTAAATTCTGTAGCAAATCCATCATCCTTATCGGAGTTCGGTCTACCATTACCACAATCAGATTACTTTTAGATTTAAGAAACAAGTTATTGTTGGAAGAGAAAAATTACGACAGACAAAAACTTAAAGTGGAGCATGAGGCGTTTCGGCAACAACTAAATCCAGAACAAAATGAGGTCTACATGTTGGTTACAAATATGGTTATATCTAATAACCAAATTCTACTTTTTGTATACGGCCATGGTGGTACAGGCAAAACATTTTTATGGACAACAATCATCTCGGCGTTACGCTCACAAGGAAAAATTGTACTTGCCGTTGCAGCATCTGGCATTGCGTCTCTGCTATTACCATCCGGCAGAACTGCTCATTCTCGATTTAAAATCCCTTTAGATTTGACAGACGAATCACTTTGTTATATTAAAAAAAAACACATCTCGCGCAACTATTAGCTGAAACTTCTCTAATTATTTGGGATGAGGCTCCCATGAATGATCGTAAATGTTTTGAAGCATTAGATAAAACCCTTAGGGATTTACTTGACAATCACGATATCCCCTTTGGAGGAAAATCCTTATTATTAGGTGGTGATTTTCGACAAACGCTTCCAATCAAACCTAAGGCCTCAAAATCTGCAATATAGCCTCATCGCTTCCTAGGTCATATCTATGGCGTTATTTTAAGCTTTATAAATTAACCGAAAACATGCGCCTAAGAAAACCAAACCTAAATCCAACATATATATCTGACATCATAGCTTTCTCGAAGTGGTTACTAAGTGTGGGTGATGGGACTACAGGTATACCTGATAAGGAAGATCCACAAAATACTAAGAATATTCGGATACCCTTAGAATTTACAATACCCTACCATAACGACGCCCTTATGGAACTAATACACTTTATCTACGATCGTGACACACTTGATAACCCATCTGCTGTAACGCTTTCTCAAAAAGTTATTGTTTGTCCTAAAAACGAAACGGCTGACGAGATAAACACATTGGTTCTTAATATGACCTCAGGTACTAGCGTTACCTATCTTAGTTCAGATTCGATAACACCTCTTGCGGGTTCCCATGGAGATACCGAAATACTTTATCCGACAGAATACCTTAACATTTTAAATTTTAATGGACTCCCAACACACCGACTTGAATTAAAGGTAAACACTCCAGTTATATTACTACGTAATATAAATCAAACAGCAGGCCTATGTAATGGTACTCGATTAATAATCACTCAGCTATTGCGTAGAGTTGTTGAGGCGCAGGTAATAACTGGAATAGCAACTGGCCGTCGTGTATACATACCACGCATTTGCCTGACTTACACAGACAAAGAACTACCATTCATATTTAAAAGAAAACAATTTCCTTTTAAGTTATGTTACGCGATGACAATAAATAAAAGCCAAGGCCAATCACTAAATAAAATAGGGGTTTACCTCCCACAACCCGTTTTTAGCCACGGACAACTTTATGTGGCCTGCTCGAGGGCTACCTCCCCTCAGGCGCTAAAGATTCTTATTGTTCCTCAAGAAAATGAAGAACCTAACATAACAAAAAACATGGTTTACTGTGACTTTTTAGAAGAAATTGAACATTCGTAGAGATACTTTACAGTATTTATTTTCTCCATATATAGTTTAATCATGACAATATGATTTCCTTTTAACATAACTCATACCTCTGTAACAGTTTCAACAGCTGTAATATAATGGCTTCAAAGCGTATAGCTGAAATAGATACTTCAACATTTCCGGGGGCAATCGAGGTTAGAATAATAAAAAAATGGAAGCCATACTCACAAAGACACGAGTTATCCTATCTGTTTGTAGACACTATTGTAAGTATTCTCAGCTTTACTCTGTTATTATAGTACATTTATATGCTTACTTCTAATGAAAAAATATTCTTTTATGTAAGGGAGACGCGATAGAGGCCGTTGCTGACTTAAATGAAGAGTCCTACTTCGACTCAATCATCAGCTTGCAAGCATGCTACATAATCACCAAATACACACCGGTGCCAGCAAGAACATATATGCGAGTCGTCCCCCATAGGGCATCAATTAAAATAGGAAGGCGGACTATTTTCACAACAATACCTGATAGAAACATACCCACCTACTATTACAATTTCGCTACATATGACATTCTGAAAGATCGTTTGCCTAGAGGCAGCCCGCTCACAGGTAATATACGCTCACCTGGACAAATAATCATATTTTAAACTATAACATAGGACACTAACTTGACACATTTATTACTAATAGATTACATCGGTCGTGTTGAGAGTGCTTCACATGTGATACATGCTGCTACAAGAACAAGGCTTAAAGTTACAATTCAAGATGACTGGTGAGAAATTTTAAGTACAAAATCATTTCTCATACGTGCACTAACATATTGATATTGAAAAGGAAATATGTAATTCCTGTTACCTTATGGGAGGAAAAAGCATTGGCGTTTGATCGAGATAGTGCTCTTAACCAAATCTTGGCGCTAACGTCGATGGTGGTTACAAAATACGAAGGTGTGTTAATAGAGACATCAGACGATAAAATAGTCTTTCCACTCACATGAAATCTGATGCATTTTGCAGAGGCGTTCCAGCTTGGATCGACGAACGCGACAACTATTGCTATAAACCCTTCAATACCAGATCTGCCTGCCATCATTGAAAGGTTGATTCTACAAGTTTCTTGCATACTTATTACTATGTGTTATGCTAACCAGTAAATATTGACTTCTAATCTATGTCCAGGTTCAAGAACATAGAAAAAGCAACAGCCTTTCGTTCTTCACAGTACCCAGACAGCATTAATGAAAACAGAATAACAATAGCTGAACTCCTCATGAAAGATGCACACGAGCATGTGGTATGTTTACCTCACCTAAAGCTGTCAAATACATATCATTAGAGCAAAACCTCTAAAATATCAAATCTGCAGCGAACAAGGTTTACGTGCCTTGCAACGATCACTGAAATACATGCGTATCGTACATGGTACTATCAGTCATGTTCAGAATGCACAAAGTCAGCGCTCAGAGAAAAAGATGAAACAGGAAGATTTGTCTGGGTGTGCAGCAGTCATGATCAAATTCCTGCACCAACCTATCGGTAAAACAACTGATCCCACTTCACTAACTTATGTATATATGTTTGATATTTACAATCATTATCCAATCATTAAAAGATATTTTTGTTCTTACATAATTTAAAACTCTTGCGTTTGAAGATTCGCTTCTATTAATAGTAGTAAAATAGACAAACTGCATTTCTTTTTGTAAAATTTAGGACTCTTATGTTGAAGGTTAGATTCTATTAATAATAGCAAAAAAAAGTAACTGCATCAGTTACTTGCTAAAAAGAAATTTAAAGATAGATCTTAGAGATACCAATTTCCCTCTCTTTTTCAATGATTTTGTGGCCTCTCAACACAGATATTGTGTAAATACCACAATTGGAGATAAAACAGGATTTGCTGAGGTTGTATTCTACAACGAAGCCATGACAGATATTCTACAAATCAGCTGCTTCGATATGGTGGTCACACACGGATTTACAGATCCAAAAATATTACCTGACGTCATCAACGCTATTAGAGGAACATCTTGGCTTCTACATCTACAACTAAAAAAAGATGGTTCCATATGTGTCTCAAGAGTTTTCCAACCAACAAAGCCTCTTCCTATGACAGATGTCTACACAACAACAACATCACAACCAGAAACACCCTCAGCCAAACAGCCCAAAAGACCTCGAGAACAATCACCAGGTGCGTAAACATGTTCTTTATTACTAAAAAATACTTGCATAAAATTCATAAGTATTACTTTGCCATTTTCTTTGGTATATTTTACAGAGACAGGTACGTCCCAAAAAAGAACAAAACAGCAACACTCGGGTTGAATGAAGAACCGGCTTCTTTAGCACTTTTTTTTGCCAACCAATGTACAAAGCTAGAAAAGTATATCAACGACAAACTTTTTAGGTAACCTCCAAACACCTTTCAACTTGGTCCTCTTACGTACATTATATTACTTCGCGGTTAATATATGACATATTTTATAAATGCAGAGCCTAACAGTTTTCTAGACACCTCATTTTTGACTACCACATGTTGAGGAACTATTAGATAAAGACAACACGAGCTCTTTTGATATATATTTTGTAGCCATCCACGAAAAAGAAATGTAGCTACGTTATTCTCCTATGTATTACTGTTCATGTAAAATGTTTCACGTATTATTTTGCGTAGATTAAACTTGAAAAGTCATTCCTCTAAGATGCAGTTATTAATGACACAAAAACGCCCGCCGCATCGCGCGGGGTCCTTTTGCTAGTTCTATTATAAATATAAACTATAGAAGTTAGGTAGAAGTTATTAGTGTGAACAGTATTTTGGTCCACGTGGTGATTGAATGACTCCTTGATGTGTAGTATCTTTTTTTTGGAGCCATTGATACATACACCACCGGTTGGGTAGTTTACACAACCTTGACAAACGACCGTTTGTCAAGGTGTAAACGGTCGTTTAGGATGAAGCAAACGGTCGTATGCATGGTTATAAACGGGAGTTTGCAGAGCTGCAAACGGTCGTTTGTTTAATTGTAAACGGTCGTTTACTTTAAAGTAAACGGTCGTTTGCATTTTTTTAATATTTTTATTTTAAATTTAAGAATAAATATAAGTATTAAGTTTTTCTATTAATTATGTTAAATTTTTATTAATTATATTAAATTTTTTATTATATGAATTTTTCTATTCAATTTTTATTAATTATATTTATAAATTTACTTTTTTTATTTATAATTATATTATACTAATAATTTATATATTATTAAGTTTTTAGATATAGTTTATAAATATAAAATAAAAATTATATATAAGTTTAAAATATTTGAACCTTATATATTTCGTATAAATTTAAGTTATAGATAATTTTACAAATAAATTTATAATTTACTAAACGAATAATTTATATATAAGTTTAAAATATTTGAACCTTATAAGATGAACAGTTGCAAATGATACTAATCTAATCTATATTGAAACGAGTAACAGTTTTATTTCGAAGTATATATTGACTATATCTTTGAAGTCTCTCCTCGTACTTTCTTTCCCACGCAGCCGCATTATTACTTTTGTGAAAATTCCATAACGGCGTTATGAAAGGCAATGGATATTCACCCTCCAAACGCACAGAGACGTAGTGGCAACCATACACATGTGCAATAGTAATGAAGGTAAACGACCGTTTACTAAAATGGTAAACGACCGTTTTATTCAAAGTAAACGACCGTTTACTAAAAAGTAAACGACCGTTTGCAGAAAGAGGAACGACCGTTTACAGAATACAATACGACCGTTTACAGAATCAAATACGACCGTTTGCAGAAGCTGTATACGACCGTTTGCAGAGATATATACGACCGTTTGAACCCATGAAAACGACCGTTTACATTAAAGTAAACGACTGTTTACTACAAATGTCAAATCAAGTGGTGTGTGAAACCCAACACCCTTTTTTTTTATTTCTCTTTCTATCATTAATCTTTATCTAATCTTTTATGATCATGATGTACATGTGCATTACATGTTCAACGTGCAGTGTCATTTTATCATCGTAAGTAAAATATATTTTAAAAAATATCATGACAGTGCACACCAACATTATATGATATGAAAATACCATTCAAATAACTCGGACTAACATGTAAATTCCAACTAGTACACCCACGCGAATCGTAATCATCAATTATCTCATGGTTTTCATCTTTAGGCACAGATCCAAACTACATTCATGTTGAAACAAAGAATCATCCATTCCGATGCTACTTTTGGGTTTTTTCACTCCTAACATTATTCTTCATAAAGTTTAAAAATTTTGATCTTTTTAATTAATAATTATCTCTTAATATCTTCTTGCAATAAAACCCTAATGGTCTAATGTTTTATATTTCAAAAGGGTATATTATAAATACATCCTATTTATTTTCATTATTTCTATCTCTCTCTATACATACATATAGATTATGAAGAAAGATAGAGACAATAAGATGTCTAAATAAAAAAAAGTGTTTGTATAACACAACTTTATTTCAAAATCTTGCCCTACTTCATAACTAAATCCCATAGATCTATTGACCTAATCTTTTAACTATCATATTATTTTCATGAGTAAAAACAAATTATTTTGTAATACATTCACTTGCAATACAACTAATAAAAATGTTATTTCCATGATCTTTCAAAAATAAAAATAAAATCTATAGCGTAAATTACATTTTTTTTTTCATTTAAATTGGGCTAAAAATTCACTTTTCATATTTATATAATTCTAATTACTAACTTAGTTGTCTATTATGGTTTGTACCTTATGTTTTGTAAATTTCATCTTATTTGTTTTTCTTTTTTCATATTTTTTTTACTTTTAACTTTATAGTTTTCAACCTTTACATTTAACACAAACACTTTTTTTTCACTCTCAACTTTAGTCTCATTTAGGCTGTGTTTGATTCGTCTGACTGAGCATCTGACCACTGACTGGCTGGGTCAGCCAGTCAGTGCGTTTGATTTAACTGACCGACTCGTCTGACCCGGAAAGAAGGACTGACCGAGTCCGTTTCTTCTTCCCATCTGACCCATTCTTCCCCTCTTCTCCACTAACCTCTTCCCCCTTTCTCCACAAACCATCGGCCGCCTCCCCCCGCCCACCCGCCACCGGCTGCCGCGTCGAGCCCCCTGCCGCCCTTCCCCACCACCGTCGAGCCCCCTGCCGCCCTTCCCCACCTCTGTCGAGCCCCCTGCCGCCCTTCCCCCCCACCGTTGAGCCCCCTGCCGCCCTTCCCCACCATCGTCGAGCCCCCTGCCGCCCTTTCCCCCACCATCGTGCCCCTGCCGCCCTTCCCCCCACCGTCGAGCCCCCTGCCGATTTTGGTTGTGTGTTTGGTTGTATTTGAGTGAAATGGAAGTGGATTTTAATGTTTCTATAGCTTTTGCTTGATGCGTGCATAGTGTTTGTTTCGTTTCACCTTAATTTGGATTTTGTATGGGGTAGTTTTGCAGTTTGTGTTAGGTGTTTGGTGGTTGTAGATGAAATTCTGTTGCGGTTGGTTTGGTTGGAAGAACATAGGCTGTATTCTCTTTAAAATGATTCATCTGATAATCTGATAAGTGGTTTATGGCAAAAATGATTCAATCAGCATAGTCAGTCAGATACATAATCAAACAACCAAGTTTCAGTCAAATGCAGACTCAGTCAGAACTTCTGACTGGGTCAGCTTCTGACTCAGTCAGATCTTACTCAGTCAGCACAATCAAACAGCCCGTTACTTTATTCTTTTCTATTTTTTTCATTTTACGTCTCGGTCTAAACTTTGCGACTTAACATACTGTAACACGCGTATTTCGTTCAACATTTTTACATTTACTTTTTCTATTTAACGATCGTGTTGTGTTCTACGTTTCGTTATATTTAATACACATTAACACACTGTAATGCACGTGCATAATTCAACATTTTTACATCTATTTTTCGTTAACTTTATTTATTTTGCTTTACGAGATTTTCTGGTGTTGCTGGTCGCTAGCAACGGTGTGACATTGATGTTACTTGATATGATTTTACGCCCTCACCACAACTCGTAAGGCTTGAATAATAGGTTAAACTAAAAAATAATAAAAAAACATCTTTCATGTTTGTATTTTGTTTCAGTTAGTCATTCTCCATTTTTTTTTCTAACACTTTTCATCTTTTGTCTACTTTGATCTTCTACAATAGCGTCATTTGTATAATTGTACCAATGAAAAAGAATTAAACCCTGTGCAGCCCTACAACGACGGTGCACGTGACGTCAGTCAATCGCCGGAGCTGCAGCGATTCCGTCATCGGAAGAAATGAACCGACTGTACGGAAACCCTCTTCGTACTCTCCTAAAAAGATCATTTTGCACAGGGGAAAACGTTGATGCCAATCTTCAAAGCTCTAAAGTCCAAATCTTTGATCGACAACTAAAACGAAAACAAGTAAAGTTCAAATCTTTAATTCATTCAGTTCCTTTTTGTTTATTCACGCCAATTCATACTCATACGTTGCTTTATGGGACTGATTGATTCATAGTTGCTTCAAATTTTAAACTGATGTTGGGTTTTTTGCGAAGTTAACACCGACATTGTTATGTAGTTATTGGTTCGTATTGTAAATGTTGGAGTAATTAGCATTCTTTTCTTGAAAATTTGTGGGATTTGTAAGTTAAAGTTTGAATTTTGACTTCTGAAGTGAAGGTCCACTGTAGGTGCAGCTGCTCTTGATCTTAATTTAGAGGATCCCCAATTTTGTAGTGTTAGAGTAAATGCTATGCCCAAATCAAGAAAAAATACGAGTTTTTTGGTGTGAGTGTTCAAAACACAATGCACTGTATTTATGATAATCTGGATCTCAGAATTTTGTCAATAATCAACATTTAGGGATTCCAGTTTATTGGGATAGTTTACTAAAATCAAGCTCAAAATTGTGTGTTCATCACATATTTCTGTTGAACAAATTTGAGCTTGTGTTTTCTGGAGAGATGTTTTCTATTTTGAAAGTTTTATTTATATTTAGCTTTTTTTTTCGAATTGCAAGCGATTCTTTAGCTACTCGTGTTCATCCCGTATGCATTTTCCTCTAAATTTTCCTTGAGTTGCATTGTTGAACTCATTTTTCGGTTGGCTTGAACAAAATATTTCATTGTTAAGATATTTTTACTTTATGACAGCGTGATCGAGCGGCATGGTTGATGAATCGGAAAGATTCTTTGGTCAATACAGTGGCTGATAACCTTCTTGATCGCTTGGAGGTTACGTATTTTTCTAATTTTTATTTTTGTGTCTGTAAACTAAACTTTAATTTGTGGTTTGGTTGATTTCCTTGTTCATTTTCGATTTTGCAGGATGTCAAGAAGACATTTCCTAGTGCATTATGTTTGGGAGGTTCATTGGAAGCAATTAGGCGTTCCATACGTGGGCGTGGTGAGGCTTAATCATGTTTGTGTTTCTCGAGAGAGATTTGTTATTCTGTAACATTCAAATGTGATTAAGCATATGTGATGCCATCCAAAAGCTAAACCACTGACATTTTAGGTGGAATAGAGAAGCTAATTATGATGGATTCATCATATGACATGGTGAAGCTGTGTAAAGATGCTGAAAAGGATTTATCTAGTGATAACATTGAAACTTCATTTATGGTAGGAGATGAAGAATTTTTACCTATAAAAGGAAGGTATGTTTAATTAATTATTCATGGAATTATTGGCTTTTGCTAATATAATCTGTTATAATTTTCATGATTCACATGTCATAAGTATTGGTCGTAAACCTTTTATTTACTCTGTTTATTATTTGTGGCCTGTTGGTGTTAAGTTCTGTCGATTTGGTTATAAGTTGCTTGGGCCTCCACTGGACAAATGATCTACCTGGAGCTATGATACAGGTTTGTGCTTCTTTAGAAATGTAGCATTTCCTCTTTTGGTTCGATAAAAGTTTAATCACATATTTGTATTCGTTTCTCTTCTTTTTCTTCTTTATGAGTGGACATTTATTTGGATATTTCTTATCTTTAATTTATACTTGAGATCAATTATATGTATTTTTCATCTGGCTACTAATAATACTTATGTACTGGACACTCTATATGTGTAACAGAGTAGGTTGGCATTGAAACCTGATGGGTTATTTTTGGCAGCTATTTTTGGTGGAGAAACATTAAAGTTAGTTTTTGTATTTGTAAATGATAGTTTTTTCATCATGTGGTGCCTTATTTTGATCAATTTCTTTGCAGAGAGCTGAGAATTGCATGCACTATAGCACACATGGAGCGTGAAGGTGGTGTGAGTCCACGAGTATCACCATTAGCACAAGTACATTATTTATATCTGTTTTGCTTCATTATCTTTATCAAAATTTTGTCAAAAAAACTATATCCATTTATTTATTTACAATTTAGAGGTGGCAATTTTGACCCATTTAATCATGAATGGGTCAATATAGGTTGTATACAACCTCCTAAATCATTTTCTTCAAAAATTTATATTATCTTATAATAATACTGTTTTTGTAATCATAATTAGAGCATAAACATGTCATTGTGGTGACTTCAGTTTATAGTATTGGTTCCTTTCATAGGTGCGAGATGCAGGTAATCTGTTGACTAGGGCAGGGTTCACTCTTCCAGGGGTCGACGTTGATGAATACCAGGTTAGATATAACAGTGGTGAGCATTTTCTCCATATTTTTTTTATTTTTGGCTGTCATTAGTCATGAAAATTGTTGTGGTTATTGCATGAATTGTAGCTAATTTAATATCTGTTCGAGTAACCATCTTTATTTTTATTGATTAAAAGGTAACCAAATGTTCAAAAGGTCTGATAAAGAAAGATCCAAACATTACACAAAATTGAACTATTTACAAGTCAAAGTGATGACATCTCGATAACTTTGACTAGAACTTTTTTTGTCGTGGCACCTAGACAACTTATGACCTGCTGAGCAGCTTCTATAGTACTTCAAGCAGTTCTTTCACATAGATTGTACCCGAAACATAAATCAGACCAAAATTTACTCTCTTTTTTAGCAACAACCCAAGATTATAGTAGTCAAGTATGAATTATTTAGTCAAAAACAGGAATTTGCGTGCTATGTGTTTCATTTTAGTTTTCACAAACATAAATCTTAATATCTGATTATGTTAATCCCTTTCATGTTTAGCACTGGAGCTAATAGAGCATTTGCGCGCAATGGGTGAAACGAATGCTCTTGTAAATAGAGTTAAAGTAAGAAATTTATGTCTTTCATTTCTTCCCTATTTCGTTTTCAGTCTTGTAGCAGTTCATTTTATTCTCACATTTATGTTTTTCAATTTTTTTTTGCATGATTGGCTTTAGTTCTTAAAAAAGGACACTGCTCTAGCCACAGCAGCTGTTTACGAGTCCATGTTTGCAGCAGAAGATGGCACCATCCCTGCAACTTTCCAGGTGATTCTTTTATCCTTCGTTATTGAACAATAATTCCATCCTAAACAATTTTCTTTTACAAATCGTACACACATTTTTTTTTCTCAAAATTTTGACTTATTATTGCATTGTCACATGTTTTGGGTCAGGTGATATATATGACCGGGTGGAGGGAACATGAGTCTCAACAGAAAGCCAAGCGGCGTGGATCTGCTACTGTATCGTTTAAAGACATCCAAAAGGAATTTGGGGGTCAAACTTCATGAGTGATGGGTCGATTTCACTACTACTCATCAGCAAAATCAAACGAGCTTTTTCTTCTTTAGGCGTTGAAGACAGAAACTGAAAACCAGGTTTAAATATCTAACAAACATTTGAAATCTGTATTTTGATGTTAATAAACAATGTCTGAAAGTCTGAATGTAGATCTTTCAAGACCTTTAGGAAAGTAAACTAAAATAAATGTCTCAAACTTGTGAATGCAGACCTATCATGTATCTTGCTCTGCAATGGCTTTGTATTGTACAACTCTGTTGAGGAAGAAGGGTACATATACAAGTATTTGCAACTTAAATCACTATAAAATGTTGAGGAAAGAGGGTAGATATACAAGTATATACAAGTATTTACAAATTAATAATTTCTAGCCAAACTCACACTTTCAAGCCAAAAAGAAAAGTCAGTTAAAGCAAAATATTGAAGTTGAAGATTCTTGAGTTAGAATTAAAGATTTATAACCACAAAAGTGTGTAAGCTTGACATCTAATACATTTCCTTTATTCCATCGTCCAATGTAGGCATGTAGCTTTAAACGAGTTAAGCCGCTCGTAAAGCCGCTCGTAAACCAATCGAGCTTTGCTTAGTAAAAACTCACAAGAGCTTAAATGAACCCTGGCTCGAGCCTAAGTTGAAGCACAATTAGTAAACCAGCCTGGGCCCGATCTTCATACGCCGAGCCGAGATTAACTATACTGGCGAGCGTAAACTAGCCTAATACTCGTATAAATACAATAATTTTTATTTGATTTAATAAAATCCATATTATATAATAAGTATTGTTATATATCATTATGATAAAAATAGTTAAATAATTAACAAAATAACAAACAAGTTTGAACTAGCTCGAGCTTGAAAATTTACCCACAAAACGAGCTATATAAAGCTCGAAACAAGCCAAACTCAAGCTCATTTCAAATAAATAAATTTAAAAGCTTTATTTGACCCCTTTATAACTTGATATAAACCCAAAGCAATTGATAATAGCATTCAAGAATCTAACCAATATTTCACTTTAGTATTCTTGTACTGCAAAGATTAATTGTGCAGAGAGAAAGGTATCAAAAAAGAAGAAATTTAAATACCACTCACCACCCACAATTCACAAAAATAAAGTGACCCAAACAACTTAAGCATATGTATCAACAACTAGTTTTCCTCTTGGTGTTTACCGGACTAACAGCAGCTATAGACAACCTTACAGGTTCACTATGTGGCACCTGCACCCCGATATGCTCGACGCCGCCGCCTACCAGCAAGCCGCCACCATCTCCGCCAAAGGCCACATCCAAACCACCACCATCTCCGCCAACGGTCACGTTCAAACCACTACCATCTCCCCCTACTGCACCATCTAGGCCACCACCATCACTAACTCCTGTCCACAATGGTCCACCACCACCGCGGTTTTACTACTTTGATTCACCAATATCTGTAACTCCACCACCACCAACTTATGTTTCGTCTGGTGGTGACACCAACAACCGCGGTCCAGCGCCTCCAAGGTTCGTGTACTTCCCGTCTACGCAGCCGGCTGGTGGTGCTATCGGGCCAAATGGTTACCCATATCCTTACTACATGTATGATTCAAAGGGTGCTTGTTGTTATGTAGGGGTGTTGTGGGTTTTAACGTTGTTAGTGTGTATTTGTTGTGTGATCATTATGTAGAGTATATTTATTTATTTTTTTTGGTTTTTGGTTGTGACACGGGGTTTACTTATTTGTATTCCCTCTAAATGTTAGTATATTGTAAGTTTGGGTGATGACCACATATTTATTATAAAGTGATATGTTTTTTATTTATCTCAAGCTTAAGTAAACTCTAGACCTTTCATCATGATGTCCGTAGACGTAACGTTATGTGAAAAATAGAAAAATAAAAATTCTCATAGTTGTTAGCAACTCTAGAATATGTGTTTTTACTAACTTTAAGCACAAATACGCATATCTATGTCATTGATATAGTTATAATTAAGCTGAGTTTACGTTCTCCTTTATGAAAGTTACACAACGAACAACATCGTTACTAAAGTAAAGTTAAGATGAATGAGATAATAGTATTCAAAGTTGTGCGTCTAGAATGAAAAATATTGGAAAAAAAGATAAACTTGCCTTACATGGGAGGGCATAACTTCAAAATTGATGTATAAATAAGATTATTCATTAGATATTGTTTTTTAGCCCTAAAAAACAAATAAGAACTCTAAAACTGATGCGCCTCGCACACATATGCAGTTGCGTGGACAACGAGTGCTTTGATGGCACTCGCTTTTGATTGAGTTATTTCATCTTTTATTTTGAGTATAAAACTAAAGCCCTAGTCGAAAAACACAACAACTCATAACAAGCACAAAACGCACATAACTATGGGTCTGATTAGACCTAGCGGTCAACTTGTTCCATACCATGTATGAATCCTCCCATCTCTTTTTAAAGCCTCATGCTTTTTAACAGTTTTCGTTTTTAGATTAAACAACCTTTAATCTTTTATAAATAAAAAAAACTTTATATATTAATGTACATGCATACATACATATTAAATGACTTAAAGATGTCTGTAATCGGGCTACTAAGAACCACTCAATGTCGACCGATTCAACAACTACCTTGCAGACCATCTCTTTCTCTCTCGTTCTTCATAGATCACGAGTTCTTTCTCTCGCATTCCCTCTCATCGAAACTCTGTCTGCAAAGGATCGCCCGCACCCACACAATGTAAAATCTCTCTCCTCACTACGCCTATAACACGCATCCCTCTTTTTTTCACGTCAGCTTTTCATCAACGATAATAAAAAAAACCCGTATGAAATAAAAAATATTATGAAGGATGTTACGTGCCAATACGCAAAAGTTAAGAACACACAACACCCTCATACTTACAGAAACACACAGATCTCCTCCTGGTGCAAATCGGAAGACGAAGAACGATCGAAATCAACAAACAATGGACATCGGAAGTTCAACCGCCGACGAGACCTCAGCCACAATGGCGGAGGTGCTGCCATTGGCATCCGATGCTCAACAACCGTACGTCTCCGAACTCCTTTCATTCACTCTCGATCGCCTTCACAAGGAACCGGAGCTCCTCCGCGTCGACGCCGAGAGAATCCGGAGGCAGATGCAGGAGGTTGCCGTCAATAACTACCGTGCGTTCATCTCCGCCGCCGATGCTCTTGTTTCGATCCGTAACGAAGTCTCATCCATCGATAAACACCTCGAATCATTGGTAAATCGTTGTTCTAGAACTCGGTTTTATTGATCTTCGTTTTTGTGTGAATTTGAAGTACAGTGAGACTGGAGATGTGGAATTGAAGAGGTATACAGTGACAGATCTAGTTTAGTTATGGCTTTGAATATGATAGCAGTTAGACATAGACAATGGTAGCTCTTCGGTTGAATTAGCGTGTTCATGTTCTGATAATAGTTATAACTGGAATCTACTTTTTTTTCCTAGATGAAGCCTGATTGAAGTAGAGTTTAATCGTTTATGCAACTATTGCTTAGAAGAGGCATAGGCATATTTTTACTGATAAATCTCTGACCATTGCTGTCTTTAAGTACCATACAGAGCTTACATTCCAATGTATGAGCTTAACCTAGTCCAAGCCAATGCTTCCAATCTTTTAACTACATGTCGTACTTTATAGATTAGCAGACGTATCACTCAAAGTGTATGTTAAAACCGTCAAAATACCTATCCCAACTGAGTTCAATCTTTTGGCCTAGAACTTGATGTAATGATCGTGAAAGAGATCAATGTTTTCAGCATGGATTCTGCCACTAGTACCACAAGGACCGTGACCAAAAAATCATGGAAGTTGTGTACTTTTTTCAGAAATGAACCCATCAAATATTTTGTGACATATAGCTTTCTGTCATACAATCAAATGTAGCTGTAAGCCTGAGACTATATAGATTGTTAGAGGATGTTAGCAAGAGCTCATATCTTGTTTCTAGAGCTCTGTGTTGCCTTTTTTTTACTTATTTGAACATTTTTTTACTCCTAAATGCCACGTATCGATTTGCACTTTTATTCTTTTAAGGATGTGAACCTACACCACTTTTGTGGGGGGCAATCACTAATGCCACTAGGCCAGAAGGCCATGGGCAGCTCCTAGGTCATACATGCCACATGATTTCTGTTACTTCTGCACAATGAATAACCCCTATGCGGCTCACCGTAAATTTCACTGATCGCATTTGCAATTGATGCTCAAAAATTTCATACATGCCATATGATTTCTGTCACATTTCTGCACAATTAATAACCCCCATAGGTGGCTCACAATAATTTTCGCTGATCGCACCGATGATTGTTGAGATTGATGTTGTTGTTGTCTAGAAGCCTTAGCTTTAGCGATCACTTGACAAGTTTCCACTTGTTCTTAAATGAACTTGTCCTTCTATAATGGGATGCTATATGAAATTTTAGATTCCATTTAATCTTTCTATTAATGATTTTGAGCTACTCGTTTTGTAAGATTGCCGTTTTTATCTGACCAACACATCGAGTAGTGAAGCACAACTTTTGCTTGCCTATTATACTATACAAAAGCTTAATATTTTTGCTAATAATTGTTATTTCTGCTTAAATACTTTATCTGTTGTCAAAGTTAAAATGTGAAATCATAAATTTTGCTTGTGCAGATTGCAGAGGTTCCAAAGCTAACATCTGGCTGCTCTGAATTCATTGATTCTGCAGAAAATATATTGGAAAAGAGAAAGATGAACCAAACACTGCTGGCAAATCATAGTACTTTGCTTGACTTACTTGAAATTCCTCAGCTTATGGACACGTATGTTTTGAACCTATTAGTAGATAACATTTGCTAAGATTTAAACTAGTGGCTACTAGTCTTAAGGCCTAAAGTTTCCAGTGGGATAAGCCAAGTATATAGATCCATTTTTTTATATTATAGAGTATGCATATGAATTGCATGGGCTTTGCCTGAAATACATTCAGTTGGAAGTTGGAACTGGCAGAATAAGTAGCAGAGTTGAAGTATTTTTGGTTTTCTTTTTGTGCAAATAGGTCCTAATTTGCTATTTTGAAAAGCTAATACTCTCAAAACTTGAGAAGATTTTTGCTACTAGTAAGAAATGACCCAGCATAAATCTTCCAGTAAGGATTGAAACATTTTTTTAAGGTACCATACTTTGATCAACAATTGCTTTGCACATGAAGAAGCATAGTCCATAATGTTTTCTACCTCTTTTAGCAATGGGAACTGTCACTGAAATTATCAGATTGACTTTTCAAACTACGTTGTCTAGCACGCAGTCTATCATATTTGGCGTCCTAAGTAAAAATAAATTACTTTCTTACCCCTTGAAGTTTCTTTTGGATGTATTAATTAAAGTAAAATACTAGCTCTGAAGAACATGTAAGGTAACAATAGCTATGACATATAAGAAGCTCCAGGAAATTAAGTAGAAGAGAGATAAAGGTATACTTCCATCAGGATACTGCATGTTTGTATCATTGTATGCACTTTTTGATTTCCATCTCTTTATTACTTACTTTTGTCATAATTAAGTTTTTTGAATGTCAATCTTGGTCTCACTATTTTTAGATCGCCCAATGTCTTAAAATATGATGTTATTTTAGATGTGTGAGGAATGGAAACTATGATGAAGCTCTAGACTTGGAGGCATTTGTTAGCAAACTGTCAACAATGCACCCGAAGTAAGTATTTTTCTTTTTTGTGTTCTTTAGAAAATCGTTTGCCTTTTCAACCGCATAGTATTTGCAAATTTATTAGTTGCAAATATAATTTTCTATCTTCGTACTATGTGCGGAATAAGATTACCAGTCATTCAAGCACTCGCTGCAGAGGTTCGACAGACTACTCAGTCTCTGCTCTCACAACTTCTCCAAAAACTGAGATCAAATATTCAGGTAAGTTTGTGTTAACACAAGAAAATATTGGTCTATTTCCTATGCTTAATTGATGTTGAAAGTAAGTAATAATGATGATATTAACATTTATAACACTATAACATTAATATTAAATAGTTAATTAGTTAAAAGCTAAGTTGTGTTAGATTTTTTCCTTCAAAAGTCCAGCCTTTATCATGTATTGCAGTTTATAGAGATGGCAAGATGGGTGGATTGAGCTTGTGTGTTAATGGATCAAAACGGGTTCGGGTTGAAATGGGTAGGTTGGGTTGGGCTCTCAAACTATTTTGTCCATTTTTTCTATAGTTGATGGATAAATTATGATTAAAGAAATAATATTATTACAATAATAATCTAAATATATGGATAAAATGATTTAGGGGTTTGTCTGCACTAATATGTAGACTTTGGGCAACTTTCAACCTGTTCAACCAATTCCCCTTCTAACTAAATTCTTTGGTTGACCCATTTGAGATAATAAACGACTCGAATGGACCCATTCATTAGTAAATGGATCAAAATTAACACCTCTACAGATTTCTGAAAGGTTTATGTATTGCAGTTACCAGAATGTCTTCGTATTATCGGATATTTACGGAGAATAGGAGTTTACAGTGAGTATGAAATGCGCCTGCAGGTATCCACAATATATTTAATCATTCACTTAATTATGCTGCCTACATGGTGGCATTTTGAAGTTATCTCTTTCAACAAGCCCAACTTCATTACCTGCTAATGACAAACTTCTTGGTGGTGAACAGTTCCTAAGATGCAGAGAATCATGGTTATCTGGAATTCTTGATGACCTAGAACAGAGAAATGCTTATGAATACTTAAAAGGGATGGTAAACTGTCATAGAATGCATCTTTTTGATGTTGTTAACCAATATCGTGCCATATTTGCTGATGATACATCAGGAAGTGAAGAGAATTATGATGGTGGGCTTCTGTTCACTTGGGCAATGCATCAGATTTCCTCTCACCTTAAAACTCTTAAAATCATGCTCCCAAAGATAACTGAAGGCGGTTCTTTGTCTAATATATTAGATCAGTGTATGGTATGTGTTAACACATGTTTATAACTTGTAAAACATTTCTAATTTTGTTTTTTTAATTAATATCAATCCTCTTTGTGCTTCACAGTATTGTGCCATGGGACTTGGTTGGGTAGGATTGGATTTTCGTGGCTTGCTTCCACCTCTTTTTGAAGAGTAAATGACATTTGTTTTTATTTGTATTAGTTTTTGGTCATAAATCACAAAGTGCACGTTTTCACTTTTATTCATTTGTGCAGGGCTGTCCTAAACCTATTTTCAAAGAATATGAATACAGCAGTGGAGAATTTTCAGGTGAAAATATACAGACCCAATGGATGTTCCTTGTTTATGGATAACATTTTTATACTGGTCATAATACGTCACCTGTTTACACAATGCATATCAATTTATGCTAGGAGTTTCTACTTTCTGGTATAATCATAATTTATTATTATGTTTTTAATTTTACAGTTGGTTTTGGATTCTCATCGATGGGTCCCAATACCAGCTGTTGGCTTCTCATCCAACAGCTTTGGTGAAGAAAGTCAGGAAGATGTCACACCACCTTCCAATTTAATGGAGCATCCACCTCTTGCTGTTTTTATAAATGGTAAGATGTAAAAAACCTTACTCTATTAATTTGTATCACAAAATTTAAAATCATCTCAGTTTTTAATTTTTTAGATTTTGGTTTCTGTTACTTTTTTTATGCTCGGAGTCTGCTATGAATTTTTGATAGGCCGAATAACAAGGTAGTAACTTGTATGTTTTCTGTAATCAGGTGTATCTGCTGCAATGAACGAGCTACGGCCCTGTGCCCCAATAAGTCTAAAACATATACTTGCTCAAGAATTAGTGAAAGGGCTCCAGACCGTTTCTGATTCATTATTGAGATACAACACAACCAGGGTGCTCAGGGAAAACGAATCTGTTCTTTTCCTGTCTCTGTGCCGAGCATTCATAGAGGTAAGCCGGTACTCCTATTTAGGTTGTTCGTAAACCATTGAATCTGACCTAACCAAAGCAAGTAGGCCGGTTCAGCCAGTTTGAGATATTTACAATTCAGTTCAAAGTTTGGTTTTGGGCGGTTTTTAATTTTGGCCGACACTTTGGAACTTGAAATCGTCCTCTAACGTTTTTATTTGATTTTCTTTTCTATTTTTGGAATAGTAGTTATGTGTGTTATATTTCATGAATCATCTTTATTATTTTAATTTTTTCAAATAAAAGTCGATTTAAACAATCAAACTACTAGTCAAACCACTAAAACGAGTCCATCTGGCTGAGCCACCCAACCAGTTTGGTTTGGTTTGTTGTTTCTTCAAACCATATCTAGCTGTTCGGCCAAAAGTTTTCGTCAAAATCGGCCGAAGTGGACCGTTAACAACACTAGTCCTATTGTACTGAGAATTCTCTGACCTGTTGTATTAATGAAATGGTGAGTAAAAATATGACTTGGTTGATTCAGGTTGCTTATCCACATTGTGCTACATGCTTTGGACGTTGTTACCCTGGAGGATCTTCGCTTATAACAGATGGCAATAACTTGTTCGAGGGACTTACGCGCCTTTTGACAACGTCGGCATCCAAACAATTACCAAAAAGAGTCCAAAATCCTGAGACACAGAATGTATCACAAAACGGTGACTCAACTGCAGTTGAAAATGGAGGAGCAGTTGCAGATGTTAAAGATACAGAGACTGTTAACGTGGTTGAGGAAGACAACACGAGTTCAGTAACTCAGGAAAATCAAAGTGAAGATAAACCATAGATGTTGTAACACCCTCGTTTTTCTAAAGTGTGATAATTTTTGAAGTTCATGCCTAAGTTTTCAGTTATAAAATCATTATAAGTAAACTGATTCAGTCGTGTGTTAGTTGTCATTCTTGTAATATGATCGTATACGACTAATTGAAGCTCACTGCAACGGCAAGTCTAGACATAGGTAAGCTAAGTTTTACAAGTCTTGCTTAAATTCTCTAACCCAACTATCGACGAGACTGCCATTCGGCCTATGATCTTTTGGTCTACTGGTCAATGGGAGGAGGGAGGTGGGAGACTTTGTGTTTCTTAGAGGTTTAACGTTCAAACCTTAACATTAATGAATAATTACTAACTTAGGGATACTAATAATTAACCACTAACTTGCTGTTTAAAAGAAAAAAAAACTATCGGCATGACTAATTGTCTATACTAACATGTAGGTATATGCTAACTTTTTGAAAACAAGTGCAAGTCATGGCGGGGTAGAATGCTAATAACTATGAAACAAGTAAAACACTGTATTAAATTGTTTCAATACAAAAACAAATTTAACTTGAGGATTATGGATTTGCTATAAAAATCCGTATTTATTGCAATTAATTTTATGATATAACTAATCATCTTTAACTTCATCTTTAGCCACCACCATATAATATTATAGCCACAACATTCTCCACCCATCAACATTATGAACCAAAACGGTTAAGAATCCATGCCCATAATAAACTGAGTATAAAAATGTACCCATCTATTAGTGTTATTGTCATATTGCTACAAATAATGTTACAGATGACCTGAAAGAGTATTACAATGATGTAACTACATAAAGATGAGTGGGGTTCTTCTATCGAAGTTGTAATAAGCAACAATCGTTAGCTTTTTCCTACGAGAGGTCATTTTTTTGGCTCGACTCCTGCATGAGAATTAGTACGTTTTGGTTGAGGATGTATTTGTCGAGAGTAGTAAATGTAAGTATCAAATGAGAAAAATTTAAACATCATACTAAATATCACATCACTTTTTTTTTCTTTCCGTCAACCACTCTTTTGCATACAAGATCCTTTCCGTCATTAGTGGAATCTTGTATTTTATATTTCAAAGCATTGCAAGTATGGTCATGTCATATTATATGCTTATGCATCTTTCGGTTTTCATCTGATACTAATATTCAATTGGTTACAAGGTTGTCATGACATCGAATTTCTATGGTTCGGACCCATGATTCCATACATGTTAGTTTGTGACTTGGTGATCTCAAAGCTTTTATGTTTCAGAAGCACTAGTATATAGGATCACAATAAGTTGGATAACAAGTAGACTAATGAGCCACTTTATCCGTTAATATTTTCTTATTTAAGTAAAATTATATTAATACATTTATATGATTACACTTTCTTGTGTGTGTCTAACCTTACCTTACATTTGCCTTATCTAGGAACTACACTCTTGTTTTTGTCTTTGCGTGAGCTTGCACGTTTCTCGCTTACCATTGTTTAGCTTGGCCCTAGCTTGTTTCTACAAAATACCTTAGATTTCATCATATGTTATCATATTATATGATATCATCATTGTCTATCAGTCTTGTAGGCTATCCTAGTACGTGATTATGTATGCTATTATTCTTATAGACTATCTTAATATGTAGTATTTAGATCGTTATATATTCAAAATAATTAAATTAATTAATGGGAATTCTTTTTTCAGTCAAGGATTTTAATAAGAGTGGTTCTCTAACATCTGGGATTAAAGAAAATGTTTATCATCATCTTATCTATATAAAACTCTAATCTGGTTATTTCGTGTATAAACATGCATATGTATATACAAAACTCTTATGTGATGTATACCTATGTGATATATGCACTAAATTTTGGTTGTTATCGTTGTCGAGCCGGGGGTCTCTTTGGAAACAGTTTCTCTGTCTCCCAAGATAGAAGAAAGATTGGCCGTCACCTACCCTTCAGACCCTACTTTCAATGAGACATACTGAACATGTTTGTTTGTTTGTTTATCTTTATAAAACCCTAGCTATAGTTTCACTATAAAATGAGATTTATTAGATTTGTTTGTTTGACGAATAGAAATAATTTAGAAGATTTTGAATAGTTTGGAACTGACCCATTTGTAAAACGGGTCAAAACTTCGGTCCAAAACCTAATTTTCCTAAAACCCTCCAACTCCAACAAACAACAAGATTTAACTTTCAGCATTCTATCAGCGTAAGTTTTTCAGAAACCCTAAATTGCAAGAATTTGTTAATATGTATCATGTTAATTTGATTTATATCATTACTCTATGATTCTTTTTCCCAAAAGATCAACTCTGATTGCTTCTTGATATGTTCTTGAATGTGAAATTGACGTCATGTTTATTTCGAATTTAGTTAGTGAATTCATTTGAAATAACTGTCGTCAAAGATCGAGTGAAACTGAACCTTCATTATAAACATTTGTTTTTGTAAACAGTGCTTTGTCAATGGCTTCTGATGCATCAGAGCAAAAACCCAAGATACAAATATACTCTACACCTAATAATGAAGTCACCCCTTTCTGGAAAGGTATCCTTTTTTTTGTAAATACATATAAACCCATGATTTCAGTTTGGTCTTGAAGGTTTATTTGTTGTGAATCTTGAACTGTTTTTTTGCAGAAAAATATGAAAGGGATGCTAAGAAATATTGGGATATTTTCTATAAACGTCATCAAGATCGGGTTTGTTTTGCTTTCCCCTTTATTGTTATAATTTAGCTTATACATTGTTATGGATTCCTAATTTTTGTTCTTGATTTATAATTTGTATTGGTGTGAGAATTGATAATTGTGTGAAACCGAAATTTCAGTTCTTCAAGGATAGGCATTACTTGGATAAAGAATGGGGACACTATTTCTCTGTGAGTGTATAGAGTATTTACTTAACTCTTATTAGATTTAATACCAATTTAAAGTATATGTATATCAGTATATGTATGTATATATATGTTTGTGTCTGTGTGTGTGTGTCTATATACGAGGGGAGAGAAAGACGTTCAATTCAAAACCACTTTTAAGTAGAGACTGCACAAATACTTGTGCCTATTGCTTTATGATACATATGGTGATTATGTAACTGCATAATCGCCCCACTTTCTCTCTTCCAATCTATGCGATTCTCATAGTTCTCTACCTAAATTTGGTTCTGCAAATTGCAATGAATGTGTACCCTACATATAGCGATGAATTTAAATGAGAACTGTTAATATTTGAGAATCATTAGGAACCATTTTATTCATTGGTATTTACTATTGAATACACCACAATATTTTAGTGGTTCCACAAATAGTGTATTAATTGGTGAACACATGTATTCAACAGTAAATAAAATGGTTCTGATATCTAGTTGTTCTCATTTGAACCCACACACGCATACACACACTAGAAGGATGTAAGAAGTCTGAAACATTACTTGCTATTTCAGGAGCCAGAAGAAAAGGTTGTTCTGGAGGTAAATATTTCTATACTTTTTTATGTCACTTTAGGAACTGTTATCATGCTAATATTCATGCAATTTACGTATTTAAAATCTCAAATCATGTTTGGAATAATCTTTGCTTACGCCGACTTGTAGGTTGGATGCGGAGCTGGGAACACCATCTTTCCTTTAGCTGCTACCTACCCTGCTTTATTTATCCATGCTTGTGACTTCTCACCTCGTGCCGTTGACCTGGTCAAGGTTAGTTATTCCTAATTTTTTTCATCTAAATAGAATGTTTACATTTAACAACTTTTTTATATTGTGCTATCTACATTTTGCTCTCTTATTTGCTATAGGCACATAAAGACTTTCATGAGTCAAAGATGAATGCATTTGCATGTGATATAACAAGTGACGACTTGTTGAACCATATACCACCATCTTCCGTTGACATTGTAACAATGGTACTGCATATGACTTTTTAGACGTTCTTGTTTCGGGGTCGATGTTTAGTTATTGACTGACTTGTTAAATAGATATTCGTCTTATCTGCAGTATCACCTGAGAAGATGCCTCTGGTATTGCAGAACATCAAAAAGGTTTTGAAAGTAAGTTACCATTTTGTTTTTTCATATAATGATTTGAATCTTTATCTCCACTAGTATCAAAAGTTCAAATAAATTGTCATCATATGCAGCCAAACGCTTATGTGTTGTTCCGGGACTATGCTACTGGAGATCTTGCTCAGGTTCTATATATTTTAATATATTCGATTATTTTTGAATTATGCGAACATTAACTGGGCTGGATAACTAATTTTATTTATGACTTGGTACAATCACTCAAAAGGAAAGGCTTACTTGTAAGGATCAGAAGATCAGTGAGAATTTTTTTGTCAGAGGTGACGGAACTGTAAGTTCAATTGGCAATTTGGCATGATATTTGTTTAAAAATTTATATATCCTTCTCATAGCTGTTTTTTTGTTGCAATTCATGTTTCAGCGTGCATTCTACTTCTCTGAGGAATTCTTGAAAATATTATTCCAAGAAAGTGGGTTCAGCACTGAAGAATGTGGTTTGTGTTGCAAGCAAGTAGAAAATCGTTCACGTGAAATTGTGATGAATCGGTAAGTAATCTTACATTAAAAGAATAATTATGGGTACATGTGTATACGTATGTTTCTGTGTTCTTACTGCTTTGAGAATGTAGGCGTTGGGTACAAGCTGCTTTCCGTTTAGATAATGGTAATATTGAGATACCTAAGACTCTAAAGGAACCTGAAGATGGATTTGATGTTGACATATCTGAAGGATTTGCTTTTGATATGTTTGGCATTTCTTCATCAAGGGATGAGGTCAGAATTTTATTTTGTCCCCGCACTATTTCCTATTGTATAATGTTTGATAACATGAAAGAACATATGCTGATCCATATGACTATAAGTTCAGCAAATACTCATCAAACCGTCCCTTGGTTCACCATTGAATTAGTGAAAGCTTGGTTAGGTAAGAGTTTGATGATATAGGGGATGTTTGGATGCGTGTTATAAAACTGATGATCTGATTATTGCGACTTAAAGTCGTAACTATCAGGTTTGGATAGATGATTCTGAGTATCTAGTTATTTCAGGAACCAGGATCAAATAATGGATAAACAGTTTTATACCAGATGCAGCACAGATGATATCGAGGCAATATTGAAGTTACTTGCCGTTTTTTCTAATTACCATTTTATGAAATCTTCACCTATCTTTCTAAGTATGATTACATCATTAGGAAAAAAAGGTAACTGTTGAAATTATAGGAGAAAGTAGTAGATAGAAAATGAAGTGTCATAGTTTAGATTCATAAATTTTAACAATATATAATGTTGTTTTGTAGTCATTTTACCTATTAGGTTTATCCATAACATAATTTCCCAAACACTCAAACTGACTGATGTTCTGATTATTACACCTTTAAGCAACATAATCACATCCAAACACCATCTTGTACTACATGTTTTGTATTCTGATTATTCCAATCACATAATTAGTTTCAAAAAGCACTTCCAAACTCTCATAATGTTTTACGATAAGATCGTTTTCCAAGGTCCATTCGATGTACATTTAGAAAAGTTAAATTATTTTATGTTATGTTAAAATCATTTTTGTAGCTGCTTACTCTCTATCTATACTAAAAAATGTAGCAGATTATGGAGCTCAAGTTACAAGACTGGAACTTTAAAATCAAACTACTCTCCAAAGAATTCCAACACACCTGCAAATCAACAGGTTTAATGCTATGGGAATCAGCTCGACTCATGGCCTCCGTTCTTGCTTCAAACCAAACCATTGTTTCCGGTAAAAGAGTTTTAGAGCTTGGGTCTGGCTGTGGAGGAATCTGCTCAATGATTGCCTCCAAAACCGCCCGCCTTGTGGTCTCCACAGATGGAGACCACAAAGCACTAGAACTTCTTAATGAAAACATCACCTCAAATCTTGATAAATCTTTATTATCAAAGCTACATGTCAAGGCACTATACTGGGGTGACAAAGAACATATAGAATCTGTCAAGAAACTAAGTGACAACAAGGGCTTTGATGTTATCATAGGGACCGATGTAACATATGTCGCTGAAGCGATTATGCCATTATTTCAAACTGCAAAAGAGTTGATTTCAACTAGTGAAGGTGATCAAGAGGGATTGAAGCCAGCATTTATATTATGCCACATTTTTCGTCGGGTTGATGAAGAATCTATACTTTTGGCTGCATCTTGTTTTGGTTTCGAATTGGTTGATAAATGGCCAAACAACATGATTACCGAAAGCGCATCTCATGGCATGATTAATAGTTGGTTTGAGGGTAGAATCAAAGAAGATGATATTGAAAATCCAGCATTAAACATTATGTACTTCCATGCTAAATGATCAGATTTTGCATATTGTTGTTGTCCTTTACATTCTTCCAAGAACGATTTTATTAAATCTTTTTTGGAAAAAGATGTTTTTTTGTAATGATATTGACATTAGATTATTGTTTTTATGGAAGAAATATATACAATTCTTAATTAGCTTGTAATGATTCAGTCACCGGATTATTGTTATTGGTTTTCAATGGTATTGAATTGTAATACAAAGGTTGTCGATTCAAGTCTTGTAACTGTGTTTGTTGTTTAAAATTTTGCAATATGAGAAAGACTAAATTACACATTTTTTAAACATTTATTTATTAATTTTAAGAATTACACTTTTGTTTGTTACGGATTTAGTTTTGTTAAAACTTAAGTTAACTTTCTATATAATGGTTACTTTGTCCTGTTATTATGAAGTGAAATTTATTATTTCCATATGCATTTTCTTTTCTTTTCTTTTCTTTCTTTCCCTTTATTATTTATTATTTTTATTTCATAAATTTATCTGAGATGTTTAATTAATTGATTGATTTATTCTACAAAATATAGTTTTTTGTAGATTCTTATATTTTATATTAGTGTTACTTGGTTTCGTTATTTACTTTTTTTATACCTTTTATATTTTAAACAAATCAATTAATCAATTATCCATATAATTATTTTAATTTGAAATTCTTACTTAGAAATTTATGATTACTTATCGATGCCCAACTTCTTGCAACACTCACTAATTAAATTTAACTATGCTATCACCTCTATGTGCAGAGTTGATTAACTTTTTGTACGTGTTATTTCATTATATCTTAGAAAACAATTCATCAAACATTCATAATGCACAAGTTAGAAAGTCTGAAAGGGTGAAAATTCCTATAAGACAGATCGAGATTACTCTCCTTAAAGTAACTAATGAATGTACAATGTAAACAAAATACTTAATATCACCACCCTAAGTTAAAAAGAAAAAAAAGATGGAATAAACTTTAAGAACTCTAATATATATAAAGGGTAAAGAATTTCAATTCATTATGATGAGGGAAGCAATACACCAGAGTACTTTCTAAAATGTTAAGTGGAATGTACATATATAGTTAGGATTTAGCATAGTATACATTAGCTTAAGGCTACATTAGAGTTTCTTAATATATCATAATACTCCTGTAGAAGATGATCAATCTAATATAAAATAACGTTTAATTCACTTTTATGTAAAATAATGTCCAATAACATAAAGAATAAAGGACTCTTGTTAAATTTCTTGTGATACTAATTTAGCAGACACATTATGCATGTTGTAGCATCTTTTATAATTTGATATTACCAATTATTGGTCGTTATTGGGAAAGTTGTACTCTAGCAGATTCTAGAAAACAAAATTATGCTGTTTGACCTTAGAAGTAATCAAATCTTCTTCTTCTTTTCTTTGGAAAACAAGATATATGGTTTATTTAATATATACAAAATATATAGGTGGTGAAGAATATGGAATAAATGGTCATGTAAGCACTCAGCTCTCCTCATTCCCCACTCTTCTAGGATGTTTTAGGGGTATGACAATAATCAACTGTCAACAGATATCACTTTTTATGTTATACATATTCATTTAACATAACTTACAGTTTATTTATCTTATAAAATATAGAAGTTACAAATGTGGAAATGTTGTCACATCACTCAAGAGAAACAGGATCAACAGCAGTTTCCCTCAGTTGGTTTTCATATAGAACTCTTTCGCCTACGTTGATATGATTGCAATTACACGCGCTATAAAGGTAAAAGGGTGGTGACAGAAGAGAGTGAGCACACATGATCATCATGCAAGTTACCGTATGCATAAATCTAGGTGTGCTCACTCTCTATCTGTCATCCCCAGTACTCTCTTTATCGGTAAGGAAAGTACACATCTTAATCAAGAAATCGAAAACATATCAAAGTATTAAAGAGAATATATTAGTCATATCGATGAACTTTAAAACCAGATATTAAATAAAAAAAAAGAAAAAGGCATATAAAAACTCATCTTTCTATTGAAGGAACGTGTGTTTTTTGTGTATCAATTTTATAATGTTAGCATCATGTCAGATTAGTTGTGTATCTTGATTTTTCTAAAGAGAAAAGATGAAATATAGCATTGAAAGTATAAATGGGTGATCTACCAAAGTTTGTTAAATATGTTGATATGATATAACTATATGTTCACTAATTATTTCCAGTTACTATTGGTGATTTAATGATCATACAGTGGTAACTTTCTGTTGTTTGGGATTTCAGTTAGTTGCATATGATCATAGTGCAAAGGTGGAGTATTCGACAGTGACTCTTCGTATCACCTGCCGCTCATAGTAAGTTCAATTTTTGCTCTTTTACTGATCTAGTTGAGAGTTCAGTTCTGGTCTCGTAGAAAATATTAATATAGATCTATTAGTAATATTAGAATGTGTGTGAGTTAGACATTCTAAAAAAAGTTGGACAATGATTGTACCGGAAATCGGTTGGCTTGTTTGACATCATAAACTTTAGTGTTTTAAGGTGGCGGAAGACTTGGTTGGAGCTTTTGATTTGCCAATATCACTATAAAATGTTTACCTTGTACGGATGACTTGTACCAACAATAAACGTCCCTTGTTATAGATGATTTTGCACAATGACATGTCGTCGGTACATGGTATTTCCTTTTTTTTGACTATTCAAAATTTTAAAGTCTACACCGACGTCAAAATTTCAAAGTCTATACCGATGACATGGCGTCGATATACACTTGGCGAGATTAGTGAAAAATGAACAGGTTTTATATAACTTTTTTTGGGCTAGTCAAAAACTTTATATTGACGGCATGTCATTGGCATAGATATTTTTTTTTTTATTTCTTTGTCCTAATTACCGGATGTCGGCATAGCATATTTATTATTTTTAAGTTTTTATTAAATGACGTCCTTTTTTCAGACACCTATAGCGATGACATTTAAGACCTTGTCGTTGCTACAGGTCTCAGTTCGGATAAAACTATCATGAACCTTATCCGTTCGCATTTTTCACCCCAAAAGACTTTCTTCCACCTCTCTCGGTTCCTAATTTGTGTTTTCATCAAAATCAATTATTTTGAAGGTAAGATTCATGGTTTTTTTTTTTACTAGAATGAATTTATAAGTTTTCATTAAATTGATGTTTTTTAGTGAGATTCATAGGTAAGATTGAAGGGTTTGAAGGCTACAAGCTAGGGTATGAAATTTGTTTAATGTTGATGATTTTAGTGTTTTCAAGTGATTTAGTTGGTCATTATGCTTGTATGTATGTAAATATGTATGTATATGCAAGCGTATATGGGTATGATGGTTAGCCTAATTTATGTTTACCAAGTGTTTGATTAGATGCCACCACATATATTTATGTAGGTTGTAAGTATGTATGTGTTTCTATATGTGTGATTATGTATTATTTGCTTTGTGTATTTAGTTTTTTTATGTATATGCTTATACGTATGTAATTATATAAATTTTTGTATGTTTATGTTTTTTTTGCTTATTAATTGTTAAGTAGTTGGTGTTACCGTGCGTTGCGGTGGGATGAAAACCTTAAACTTTTGGTGGTAAAATGGTTATAAATTATTATCAAATGATTAACCAATGTATACAAAGCTTCTTGAATTTTTGGATAAGAATACATATTTTCTTTGAAATAATCACAAAAAATAAAAATAAAAACCAATCTGGGTTTTCAAAATGCCCACATATATATTTAAATCGCCTTCTTCAAAATGCATATTTAATTTTCCTGTTTGGAGATTTGGGAAGATGACAACATAAATCATCTTGAGTCGCACAAAAACATCATCTGAGTGTTCAAAACACACAAACATGTCATACCTGATCTTGATTTCTTCTCTTTAATTTTTGATTGTTCTTGATCACCATCAACAACGTTATTTTGATTCTTGTTCAATTCTTTGTTTGATGTCAACACTATTGTTATACCATATGAGGTTCATCATATTCGATAATAGATATGTGATCGACTTCATCCTATCGATCTAGACAAACAGTGAACGTAACAAAGGAAATTATATAAAGATTATACATACAAATCAAAAAACGCATTAGAAACCAAAACGAAATCGGTGAAATGAAATATGATGTCTGAGATTAACTAGCATTGACTTCATCATCATCCAAATTGAATCGAAATCAATTATTTGAGATTGTATATGAATACAAACCCACTAATTACTTCATCATCATCCGACTTATCGAACCAGGGTTTGAGATTGAATCTTCAAAACAAATCAGATTTTTTATTTATGTTCTTGTTAAAGAAACCGTTTAATCGTTTCTGTTGTCGAAATCTAATTTTTAACCGTTTCATCAAAACGAAATAAGATAGGTAACGCTCACTACAAGAAAGTGGATCTATAGCAACGACAAAATGACACCTTATAGGGACGACAAGTCGTTGCTATAGATCGTTGCTATAGATCATTTTGATCTATAGCAACGACATATCGTCGCCATAGCTTTTGTCCTAAAAAATTAGTAGTTATTTATCTAATTTTTAAGCGTTCTGTACCAACGACCTTTGTCGTAGCTATAGCCGTTGTCGGTATAGGGTAAAATTGTTGTAGTGGCTGAACGCATGTATGTAATTATTAGAGATAATTAACGCATGTAATTTATTACAGAGAGAGAATCTGAGTTAAAGTTTGAAAGAAATGAAACCAAAATCTGATTTTATTTATTGTATAAAAAAAGCATGTGAACGTAGAGGCGGATAGATTGGTTGATATGTAAATATGAAGTAGTTAAATTTCACGCCGTTAATTTGACACCGTCAACTTGCTTTTTGTAGTATAGATAATGTTTATTATTTATTTTTGCCGAAGCATGTCAACATACATTACTAGAGCACATAATGGAGACGGTGAGGATCTACCTCCTCATGAGGATCCAATTAGGATCCTAACGGGTTACAAGTCTTGTAAGTTATTTGTTACAGCTATTTATATGTCTTTATATTGAATATGATTTCAGTTTCCTAAATTTTCAATTGTATATATAAATGTAATACAACCCACACAAAAAAGACGCTCAAAAGAAGGCGTAGACATATATACGAGGTGTTGGTTGTGTTGAGACACATCCCACCCCTGATTATTCGATCACACAACATTTGCAAGGAGAGATTTCCGAACTTAGATGACAGCAACAACTACTACAAGAACAACAAAGTCAAGAAATTCAATGACGACAAGCACAACAAATAGAAGAGATGCAAAGGATGCTTCAGAAATAAATGGAAATAATGTGTGACTGGCAACGGCAACGACCATGTCATTAGCGTTTGTAATTTTGTTGAACTTGAATTAATTTGAATTTGAACTGTTTATAGTGCTTTTCGTTGAATTTGCGTGATCCATGTGTTTGTTGAACTTGGATTTGAGCTTAAATTGGAGTTTTAGTATTTGTATTAAAATTTTGTTTCTTGAAAAAAAAAAATCAGCTATAGGCTGTTATTTAACTTTTTTTTTTAAATTGTAGGTCAGAAAATTATTTATTTGTAAAAATTATGTTACCTTGACACTTATAGCATGATTTGTCGTTCCTATGTAGTGATCTATACTGATATCATGTCCTTGTTATAGGGCAACATTTTGTCGTCATTACAGGCGTTTGTAACATCCCGAGCGTTTGAGTCATATGAACTTCGCATTTCATATATTGTCAAACGAGTAGGTAATGAGTAAATTGTCTATTTAAAGTTTGAAGTTTTTAGACGAAATTTTTATGTTATAAGAGACCGTTTGAATATAATAATATATTATATTCGAACCTGCTCCGTTTTTGACGAAACTTAGGTTGACTCGTAGAGAAAAATAAGCTCGTCACAACACCATATTTGAAATTTCATAATACGTTATATTTGAAAAGTTATAAAAGAAAAACGAGTTAAGTAGCTGAATTAATTATAATAATATAATATTATAATAATATAATAATTAAAAATTTTGACACTTTGAGATTTCTGCATACATCCCACATCGAAACTCCATCTGAACTTCATCCCACATCGCTGTTTTTAAGAAATGGAGTTGCCTAATATACTCTATAAATAGTAATCTTAAGTTTGAATTTAGGATATAAGTTTTCTTGAGAATGCTCTAATATAAAGAGAATCCCGAGTTCTTAATACCCCGTTGGGTGTGCTAGTAGTCGTTTTGGTACTCGAGTAGGAGCGCGAGTAGGAGCGCGAGTAGGGGAGACTCTACATCAAATTGCCGTAGATAGTTTTCAGGTACGCCCTTGTTTAAGGTTATGTTTAATTACTATTATAGTCATTATTATTATTATTATCATCATTGCATGTATTAGTATTAATATAGTTATTATTAATATTATTATAATTGTCATCTTTATAGTTATTATTATTATTATAGTTGTTATTTTTATTGTTATAGTTAGTATTATTATGTGTTATTTTTAGTGTTGTAGCTATTATTATTGTTATTATTATTATTATTAGACTTTAAGGTTATCATTAGGGAAAGTATTGGGTAACCCCGAGGGTTGGCTCGGGTATGATAGAAACACCCGAGTTATGCCAACTAGTAAGGGTTGTACCAAAGGGTTGACATAGGATAAAAGAAAGTGTTCGAATAAAACCAACAAATATAAAAAAGATAACGAATCATCCCTAAAATTATTACTAGCCAGAATATAGCTTAAATAATGTTATTTTGCCTATAGGATAATACCTGATAGCAGTGAACCTGAGTAGACGATATCACCGACTTGATTGATTGAGGTGAGTTCCTCTGAACTGTTTTCTAAAACGGGATATGATGTTCTGATAACTGGTAATAATTGTAGAATTGACTATCAATACCATCTGTGATATGTGGCAATGCTTGATAGGATGCTTGAGGGCTGCTTGTATGATTCTGCTTTAGCCAGTGGAGTTTGTATACATAGCCTGGTTATGTGAATTTATACTGTGCTTACTCTGTTCCTATCTGTTTGCCATGGCTGTATCTGCTTGATGCAATAGTCAATAATAACATGTTTTGAATTTTGAAGAATGTCATGTTTATGAACTCACAAGCTTTAAGCCGAGTCTAAAATGTTTTCTATTTTTATGGACACACATCCTAGGTGCTAAATGATTGCAGGGATTGAAGATTACGAGCTAGTTTATGAGAAAATAAAGTTCTAGAATGTTGTTGAAGTTTTGGATCTCTAGTATAGTTAAACTGATGTAATGGTATTATCTATTATAGCAAATGTATTGTACACGTTGATGTATAATTAAAGTTAGACTTCCGCTATGTACTCTATAACTCCTATGTGTTCTGTATATCCGATGCGTAACACTCCCCACGGTGAGCCCTGGGAGGCGGGTGTTACAAGTTGGTATCAGAGCCATAGTTTAAGTGAACTAGGTATAAAGATAGTATCTAGACTTAAACTAAGAAAGATGCTTTAAGATAATTTGATTAATTGCTTAGGTATTGGGTAATGGGTTTTGGTGAACCATGGAGGATAATGACTAGAACATTATAATTGCAATAGATAAGCAATGACACCTGGCCACTGTTATTTCTTGTCTATTAATACTATTATGTTCTGGATCATAATCCATCATGTGAATTCTAAATCCCTGCTCCCTCATGTAGGATTTGACTATGCCAAGAGGAGGAAATACACATGGTAGGGGTCGTGGTAGGCCTCCTAGTAGTAGAAGGCAAATCATGTCATCTACGAAAGATGATCATGACAATCTTCATCATACTGAACATGAGTCACAGTAATTTGCTGGACCACAATTCCAAGCAGTTGTAGCTGGCATAATTAGAGATGCTTTGCCAACTATTATAGCTGAGGTTATGAACGCCTCTGGAGGGTATGTGAGCAATGGTGGTAATGGACAGGATGATCATATAAATAACACCAATGGTAATGATGATACCGCTATGGAAACTGAACCTAAGCAGGGTTGTTCCTACAAAGCTATCAAGGGATGTGAACCTCCAATATTTGATGGCAAAAAGAGATGCCATGGTGACTTTTCAGTGGATCCATGAGATGGAAGCTGTTATTGAAATTAGCGGATGCACAACCATACAAGCTGTCATGTATGCCACCCACTCATTTAGGTCCGAGGCATTGTTTTGGTGGGACAATGTTAAGCAGGCTAAAGGACCTGGAGTTGTTTCTATTTAACCTGGAATTAACTGAAGGAGCTTGTGATGGAAAAATTTTATCCTGAAGTTGAAAGGGACAAAATTGAAAGAGAATTCTTACAACTACAAGCCGGGGCCATGACACATCATCAGTACACGACCAAGTTTGATAAGATGGCTCGACTGCTTCCTGAGCATGTAACACCTGAAGCAAAGCGCATAAAAAGATATGTGCAGGGGTTACCCCCTCGTATTCGATAGTTAGTTAAGATGTCTGCCCCCATAACCTATGAGTCTGCAATTGCATTAAGTGCCATTGCATATGAAGAAGAAGGCATAATGACAGATAACAATAAAAGAAAGAGAAATGAGGATGGAAACCAGATGCCAAGAAAGGACAGAAAGATCACACGAAATGAAGGGAACCGTGTCAACAAACAGTGGAGGAACAATAAAAATGAGTCTTGGAGAATGTATCAAGATTCCAAGTGTCTTAAATGTCCAACAGGTGATCATTCACGAAAGAACTGCCCAAAAGTTAGATGATTTAACAGTTGGGAGTATGGACATTTCCGAAGTGATTGCAAGAACCCTCCACAAGCACAACCTACGTAGAATCAGAACAAGTCCAAGGGTCGAGTGTATGTGTTAAAAGAAGCTGGAGATGAAACCATAACTTGTATGTTTCTCATTAACAACATATATGCTAGAGTTTTATTTGACACTAGTGCCAATAGAAGTTTCATTTCAACTGCCTTAGTACCTTATTTGAACTTAGTACCACAAACTCTAGAATGTGCATATTGTAGAAACTGCCAGTGGTGAGCGAGATAAGATAAGTCAAATCTTTAGGGATTGTGTTACCACCTTAGTTAACACCGAATTCTCTGTAAACTTAATACCGACCATTTTAAGTGAATATGATGTTATTCTTGGGATGGACTGGTTGAATAAGAATTGTGCTCGGCTCGACTGTGAACATAAGACGATGACTGTACGTAAGCCACATGTGGAAAAGCTACTAATTCATGGTAGTGATGGAAACCCCAAGGCCAGTATCATCTCAGTAATGAAGGCAGTGAAATGTATTCAGAAAGGATGCATAGCCTTTCTCTTATGCATGGTAGATGCTAAAAAGGAAATACAGATGAATGAAATACATGTAGTGTGCGAATTCCCAGACGCGTTTCCGGAAGATTTACCAGGACTTCCACCTGATCGTCAGATAGAATTTCGTATTGATTTAGTACCTGGTACTAAACCAATCGCGAAGGCTCCTTATCGCCTAGCCCCTTCAGAGATGAAAGAACTTATGAAGCAAATTGACGAACTCTTAGAAAAAGGGTTTATTAGACCGAGTTCCTCACCTTGGGGAGCGCCATTATTGTTCGTCAAAAAGAAAGATGGTTCAGTGCGTATGTGCATTGATTATCGAGAATTAAACAAGTTAACTGTTAAGAACAAGTATCCTTTACCAAGAATAGATGATTTATTTGATCAACTTCAAGGAGCCAACTACTTTTCAAAAATTGATCTTCGATCAGGTTATCATCAGTTGAAAGTGCGCGAGGAAGACATTTCCAAGACCGCATTTAGGACGCGTTATGGGCATTATGAATTTTTGGTTATGTCTTTTGGACTAACCAATGCTCCTGCAGCATTCATGGATCTGATGAATAGAGTTTGCAAGCCATACTTGGATAAGTTTATCATTGTCTTTATAGATGACATACTTATTTATTCTAAGGACCAAGATGATCCCGCTAGACATCTAAAAATGGTTCTAGAAACCCTTCGACAAGAAAAGCTTTATGCAAAATTCTCTAAACGTGACTTTTGGAAAATAGAAGTTCAATTCTTTGGTCACGTAATAAATGAGAAGGGAATACAAGTAGATCCAACTAAGATAGAAGCTGTGATGAAATGGGAATCACCGAAGAATCCCAGTAAGATTAGGAGCTTTTTGGGATTAACTGGATACTATAGAAGGTTTATTCAAGACTTCTCGAAGATTGCTACCCCTTTAACATCTTTGACTCGAAAGAATGCAAAGTTTGACTAGGGACCAAAGCAAGAAGAAGCTTTCAACCTTCTAAAACAAAAGCTTAGTAGTGCTCCTATACTTTAAAACCAGATGGTAATAAAGACTTTGCAATATACTGTGATGCCTCATATAATGGTTTAGGTTGTGTGTTGATGCAACGTGACAAGGTTATAGCTTATGCATCACGAAAACTAAAAATTCATGAAAAGAACTATACTACGCACGATCTTGAATTGAGTGCCATAGTGTTTGCCTTAAAGATTTGGCGACACTACTTGTATGGTACTAAGTGTGTAATTTACTCAGACCATAAGAGCTTACAACACATCTTTAATCAAAAGATGTTAAACATGAGGCAAAGAAGGTGGATGGAACTTTTCAATGACTATGATTGTGAAATCAAATACCATCCAGGAAAGGCTAACGTAGTCGCTGATGCTCTCAGTCGAAAAGAAAGAGTTAAATCGATCAGGGTAAAAGCATTAAAGATAGATGTCAAGCTTGATTGGAAAGACCAAATCACGAATGCTCAAACTGAAGCATTGAAAGGTGAGAATATTCAAGCTGAAAGAATGATGGGTAATCAGAAATTATTGACTCAAGGAATGGATAGAGTCCTACGATTTGGTCAGAGAATTTGGATCCCAAAATTTGGAGGTATTCAGGGCAAAGTATTAGATGAAACCCACAAATCCAAATACATAATGCATCCTGGAGCAAACAAAGTGTATAAGGATATTCGAAATCACTACTGGTGGCCTAATATGAAAAGATCCATAGCCCAGTACGTTGAGAAATGCTTAACATGTCTGCAAGTTAAGATTGAACATCAAAAACCAGCCGGTCAGTTACAACAGTTGGAGTTGCCAGTATGGAAATGGGATAGAGTGACCATGGATTTTGTCACAAAACTTCCAAGAACACGAAAAGGATATAATGCTATATGGGTCGTGGTTGACAGGCTAACCAAGTCAGCATATTTTCTACCTATAAATAAGAGCTATCCAATAGAAAAACTAGCCAAGATATATATTGATGAAATAGTAAGTAAGCACGGAATGCCTTTATCCATTATCTCCTATAGAGATAGCCGATTCACTTCCAGATTCTGGACAAGTTTCCAAAAGGAACTTGGAACCAAAATCAGTTTACCAAGACTAGATGATTTATTTGATTAACCAGTGAGCGAACAATTCAAACTTTAGAAGACATGTTGCGTGCTTGCATGATTGATTTTGGAGGTAGCTGGGATGATCATTTGCCTTTGATTGAATTTTCTTATAACAACAGCTACCATTCCAGCATTAAGGCTGCACCATTTAAAGCCTTATATGGTAGGAAATGCAGAACTCCCATCTGTTGGACAGAAGTAGGGGTTGATCAGTTGACCAAAACCAAAATTATTCTCGAGACAACTGAGAAAATCCAACAAATCAAACAACGACTAAAGGCTTCTCAGGATAGACAGAAGAGTTATGTAGATAACAAAAGGAGACCTTTAGAATTTCAAGAAGGAGACTATGTGATGTTGAAAGTATCACCATGGAAAGGATTAATGCGATTCGGTAAACGTGGGAAGTTAAGTCCCAAGTATATTGGACCGTTCAAAATCATCGCAAAAATTGGTCCAGTAGCATACAAGCTAGAATTACCTGAAACTTTGAAAGGTATTCATGATACTTTTCATATATTGAACCTAAGGAAGTGTTTAGCAGATTTGACTCAAGCAATGCCATTAGAGGACGTGCAAATAGACGAGAAATTAAACTTTACTGAAAAACCGATAAAGATTCTTGATTCTCAAGAATGAAAATTAAGAAAGAAAATAATTCCACTAGTATTGGTCCAGTGGCAAGGTCAGAAAGGGCCCGAGAAGACTTGGGAATTAGCAGAAGAAATGAAAGTCAAATATCCTCAACTATTTGAGTAACCTTCGAATTTCGAGGATGGAATTCTTTTAAGGGGAGCAGAATGTAACATCCCGAGCGTTTGAGTCATATGAACTTCGCATTTCATATATTGTCAAACGAGTAGGTAATGAGTAAATTGTCTATTTAAAGTTTGAAGTTTTTAAATGAAATTTTTATGTTATAAGAGACCGTTTGAATATAATAATAATATATTATATTCGAACCTGCTCCGTTTTTGACAAAACTTAGGTTGACTCGTAGAGAAAAATAAGCTCGTCACAACGACATATTTGAAATTTTATAATACGTTATATTTTAAAAGTTATAAAAGAAAAACAAGTTAAGCAGCAGAATTAATTATAATAATATAATATTATAATAATATAATAATTAAAAATTTTGACACTTTGAGATTTCTGCATACATCCCACATCGAAACTCCATCTGAACTTCATCCCACATCGAAACTCCATCTGAACTTCATCCAACATCAAAACTCCATCTGAACTTCATCCCACATCGAAACTCCATCTGAACTTCATCTCATATCGCTGTTTTTAAGAAATGGAGTTGACTAATATACTCTTAAATAGTAACCTTTAGTTTGAATTTAGGATATAAGTTTTCTTTGGAACGCTCTAATATAAAGAGAATCCCGAGTTCTCAATACCCCATTGGGTGCTGCTAGTAGTCGTTTTGGTACTCGAGTAGGAGCGCGACTAGGAGCACGAGTAGGGAAGACTCTACATCAAATTGCCGTAGATAGTTTTCAGGTACGCCCTTGTTTAAGGTTATGTTTAATTACTATTATAGTCGTTATTATTATTATTATTATCATTGCATGTATTAGTATTAATACAGTTATTATTAATATTATTATAATTATCATCTTTATAGTTATTATTATTATTATAGTTGTTATTTTATTATTATAGTTAGTATTATTATGTGTTATTTTTAGTGTTGTAGTTATTATTATTGTTATTATTATTATTATTAAACTTTAAGGTTATCATTATGGAAGGTATTGGGTAACCCCGAGGGTTGGCTCGGGTATGATAGAAACGCCCGAGTTATGCCAACTAGTAAGGGTTGTACCAGAGGGTTGGCATAGGATAAAAGAAAGTGTCCGAATAAAACCAACAAATAGAAAAAAGATAACGAATCATCCCTAAAATTGTTACTAGCTAGAATCTAGCTTAAATAATGTTATTTTGCCTATAGGATAATACCTGATAGCAGTGAACCTGAGCAGACGATATCACTGACTTGATTGATTGAGAAAAGAAAGTATTCAAATAAAACCAACAAATAGAAAAAAGATAACGAGTTATCCCTAAAATTGTTACTAGCTAGAATCTAGCTTAAATAATGTTATTTTGCCTATAGGATAATACCTGATAGCAGTGAACCTGAGCAGACGATATCACTGACTTGATTGATTGAGGAGAGTTCCTCTGAACTGTTTTCTAAAACGGGATGTGATGTTCTGATAACTGGTAATAATTGTAGAATTGACTATCAATAGCATCTGTGATATGTGGCAATTCTTAATAGGATGCTTGAGGGCTGCTTGTATGATTCTGCTTTAACCAGTGGAGTTTGTATACATAGCCTGGTTATGTGAATTTATACCGTGCTTACCCTGTTCCTATCTGTTTGCCATGGCTGTATCTGCTTGATGCAATAGTCAATAATAACATGTTTTGAATTTTGAAGAATGCCATGTTTATGAACTCACAAGCTTTATGCTGAGTCCTAAATGTTTTCTATTTTTATGGACACACATCCTAGGTGCCAAGTGATTGCAGGGATTGAAGATTACGAGCTAGCTTATGAGAAAATAAAGTTCTAGAATGTTGTTGAAGTTTTGGATCTCTAGTATAGTTAAACTGATGTAATGGTATTATCTATTATAACAAATGTATTGTACACGTTGATGTATAATTAAAGTTAGACTTCCGCTATGTACTCTATAACTCCTAATGTGTAACACTCCCCACCGTGAGCCCTGGGAGGCGGGTGTTACAGCGTTCTTCCTTGTAGTGTATATATAATTAATGACACAAAATATGAGAAACATGCAACGTATTTATAGGACGGATTTTAATTTTAAATTGATATTTTATAACGGATATCATTTCCTACAAATATATGTAGGCATCCTTTGCAACTATTCTGCAAAGCGATAGATTTTTTAATGAAGACTGATTCAAAATTCACACATACATTTTAGTTTTTCGTTTTTATTACCTATAACCATAAGAAGTCGACACAAACAAACTTTCTGGTTATGGGTTATATAATGGGATATCTATGAAAAATATAATGAAAAGTAAATTTCATCGTCTTCACTTAGGTGCTGTTTGTTTTTTCTGCAGCAAAATGTCTGCAGTCTGCGGACCACATCTACAGACATCTGCAGGAGAAGAGTTGGACTGAAAGTCTGCATTCTGCAAGAAAAAGACAGTTTGTTTTTTAAAATCTGCAATGTTATTATTATTATTATAATTACTACTACTACTACTACTATTATTATTATTATTATTTATTATTATTATTATTATTATTATTATTATTATTATTATTATTATTATTATTATTATTAACCAAACCCCACCCTTCCCAATCTTCACTTTCCCAATCTTCAGTTTCTTCATCTTCATCTTCGTCTTCATCCATCATCAGTCTTCATCCATTATCAGTCTTCATCCATCATCTTCTCATCCATCATCTCATCATCATCTCTTCATCATCATCTTTCACTGTCCAGCCCAAATCACCGGCGAGAACGACACCACCATTTGGAGAACGGGATTCCCGATGAGAACGAAAAGAACGAAAACACCACCGCACCACCACCTTCTAGTTAGAACGAAGGCGAATAAGTTGAAGATGTCGATGGTGATGGTGATAATTATGATGGTGTCGGAGGTCCACTAGACCGATGGACCACATCGTTGTTGGAGGTCCACTGTGATGATGGTAGAGTGGTGGTGTGGGAACGTTGGATGTAGATGTGACAACCCGAAATTTTCCGTGAATTAATATAAGATTTTTATGTGAATTTATGATTTGTTTTTATATTTTTATTATTATGTAATAATAATATTAATAATAATAAAAATAATGATAATAATAATACTAATAATGATATTATTATTCCGAATAATGATAATAATAATAATAATAATAATAATAATGATATTATTATTATTACAAATGATGATAATAATAATAATTTCTATTCTATTTAATCTCTTTTGTCGGTGGGCACAGTGCCAGACAAAGGGGATCCTTCATCTCTGAGCCCTAAACGTCCTCCCATCTCCGATCCACCCTCACCATCTCCGGCGATAACTGGTTGTATGGCTTGGGGAAGAAGAAGAAGATACCGGATCTACCGAGTATTGTGCAAGCGGGTCACCCGGTTCTCCACGAACCCGCGAAAGAAGTTTCGATTGCTGTTAGAACTCCGGCGAACTGGTTGTACGGCTTGGGGAAGAAGAAGAAGATGTTCGTTCATGATAGTGGTACCAAAAACACAAACTATCTCAAGTGTAGTGATGGTTTTTTGTTTTATATTACCTTGATTATACTATAGTTTTAATTGCTTCGTTTCATCCTTAGAAAAACATGATGCTTCTTCGGGAAACAATCTGATTTTTTAGAAAAGCATGATGATTCTTCGAGGCGTTTGAAGGATGGAGATGATGCTGATAACTCAACTAACTCTACTGAGGAGAAGGGAAGTGTAGAAACCTATATCCTGAAGATCATCAGAACAGAACAGGTGATTTTATCTCTTTCTCGCTTCTGATTTCCCTTTTCATAATAAGTGTTCAAGCTATGTGAGCCTTTGAAGGCTTAAAATGGGTGGTTATGAGAACAGTGCCAGACAAAGGGGATCCTTCATCTCTGAGCCCTAAACGTCCTCCCATCTCCGATCCACCCTCACCATCTCCGGCGATAACTGGTTGTATGGCTTGGGGAAGAAGAAGAAGATACCGGATCTACCGAGTATTGTGCAAGCGGGTCACCCGGTTCTCCACGAACCCGCGAAAGAAGTTTCGATTGCTGTTAGAACTCCGGCGAACTGGTTGTACGGCTTGGGGAAGAAGAAGAAGATGTTCGTTCATGATAGTGGTACCAAAAACACAAACTATCTCAAGTGTAGTGATGGTTTTTTGTTTTATATTACCTTGATTATACTATAGTTTTAATTGCTTCGTTTCATCCTTAGAAAAACATGATGCTTCTTCGGGAAACAATCTGATTTTTTAGAAAAGCATGATGATTCTTCGAGGCGTTTGAAGGATGGAGATGATGCTGATGACTCAACTAACTCTACTGAGGAGAAGGGAAGTGTAGAAACCTATATCCTGAAGATCATCAGAACAGAACAGGTGATTTTATCTCTTTCTCGCTTCTGATTTCCCTTTTCATAATAAATGTTCAAGCTATGTGAGCCTTTGAAGGCTTAAAATGGGTGGTTATGAGACTTCTATGGACCCAAACTGAATTGACAGACAAAGAGCAACTACAATCTTCTCATGAAAGCTTCTGGTAAGATCAATTTAACCTCACAAACATTATACTCATCAGATTTTTGAAATTTAGGTGTCAGTGATGTATTTTTAGTGTAAAAATGTATTTTTAGTGTAAAAATAAATAAATTGTTGATCTTTTAGGTTGTATTTGGGAATAACAGGAGGTTGCATGATTTATTTCATTTAGTGGCTAATCAAACCAATTTTTTCAGTTCCATAGGTACTGTTAAAACAAACAGGTTCTTATTTATAAGTTTCAAGTAATATGAAGGATTTGAGATTAAGATCAATTAGATTATGAATTTACTTTTAGGGTTGCAATTAATCTCCAAATTTTGATATTTGTTACTCCGCTTCATCCGTAATAACTTAATTGCAATTTTTCAGAAACAATGAGTCAGAATGTAGAGACAAAAGAACCACAAGTCCTGGTAGTACCTTACGAATTTTGGTATTTGTTACTCGGTTTCATTGCTTGCATGATGTTTTATTATGGCTGATTATTTGGTTCTAAGTATTTACCATATTTAGGTACGACCAATCAATAGGTATATGACTTCATTTTGTGATGAATTGCACTTCCCATATTTGATTCCATCTAAGGTTAATGTTGATTTAAGATGACCCTACAAGTTATGTTTTGTAAGGAATTTTTGTAGTCTTCACTTTCAAGCTGTCTAAATATCTAAAGGAATCATATGATGGGGAAAATGCAATTGAGTCAAAGCCACATGTTCAATCTCATGCACCTGAAGATGATGCTTCTGAGATGGTTCCTGATGTAGTTTCTAAGGATGAGGATGAAATTGATAGAGTTCATATCGTGAACCAGTTTGCTGGTGATGAACAGAAAGATGAAGGAGAAACCAACTGGAGTTCTGGAAGAAATTTGCCTGACAATGCTGACTCTACAGTTGAATTGGACACGTTGAAGATGGAATTGAAGATGGAGACTGCACTTCTAGGTGCTGCTAGACAAGCTCAGGTATTTAAATAATCATGTTATTTAAATAAAAAAACTGATATTATTGATGCATAAGTGTTGGGTGGTAATTGGATATGTTCTAAATGGTGCAGAAAAGATATGTTCTCCCCAAGATAGTTACGTATTTGTTAAGCTACAAGCTAGATCAAAATAATTTCATCTTTAAACAATCAAAAGGTTGTTGACATCTTATTTATACATCAACTTTGACCTATGTTTATTTTCCCGATATGCCTCCGCCGTCGTCACCGGGTTTATGTGTTTTTTTTGTAAACCTTAGGCGACAACGGGTGGGCTATGATGGTTTTGTTCTGGCCGGGGATGTCGTGATTGTTGTGATTGTTATTTTTATAGTCATACTTTTACCCGGTTATTGGTCATCTGGTGTTTGTTGTGATTTTTTTTTTTGCCACAAATTCTTACCGTTTTTCTCTTTGAATAGGTGCAACGATTCGATGATGTTGGCCAATACCTCATCTGAGGTGTTCGATTGAGGTGTCTGAACTTGAACCCTCATCTTCATCTTTTTGCTTCCTTTTTTAGGGTTACTTTTGTTCAATCACGGTTGTGCCTGTATCGATGTTCCTACCTAGGTTGATGATGAAAATGATGGTTCATATGAGCCTCAGAGGCACCTGTTGATTTAAACCCTATAAATGTTGCATGTCTGGGTTTCAGTTGGATTATTTGAAATTTTCTAGCTATTGTACTTATCTATTGGTTTATCGATGATATGGCTTTGTGCTTATGTGTTGGTTTATCGATGATGATGCCTTTGTGCTTATCGGATACGTAGTTTGGTTGGGTTTATATATTTGGTAATTGTTCGATGATTATGGTTTGGATAGCCGAGCAACAGGGTTGATGATGGTAATGATGTTACGTCGATGATGATGGGCTTAGGTTCGTTTGATACATCACTGTGAGGAAGATGAAGAGGCAGCAGAGGCTGAGAGTAAGTTTAGTAGTTTAAGTTTATGCTCTTTCATGTTTTAGTGGATTTGTTAGTAAATATCACTAATTAGTTAGTATATGAGAGACCGCGATACCATTTACTGACCGTTTATGTGATTTAACATAATTCTTATTTTTCTACAGAGAGGTCTGTCATCTTGAAACAGCTTACTGCTCATGGCACCCCTGGCGATCATGCAACTGAACCAAAAGAAGAGGTAAATGTGAGATGAGTTGGATTATTTTGAATGCTGATATGGTGTTTTGTTTTCTATTGTTTTTCGGTTAACATGGTGTCTTTATTATTACAGAGGCAGAAGAGTAAAAAGGAGGTGTATGATGAGATAATATCCAAGAGTAAATTTTTCAAGGTTGTGATCAATGAACATATAACAATTCTTTATTACTGTTGGAATCTTTTTTTTTGTTATGTGCATAACATGGTTTTTGGTTATTCGTTGCTGATATACTACGAGGCGGAGAAAGCTAGGGACAAGGAAGAAAATGACCAGCTGATAAAAAAATGGATGAAACTGAAAATGTGAATGAAGACAATAAGAAAGCATTCAGTAATGGTGATATAAATGAAGACAATAAGAGCATGGCACAATTGAGTAATGGTGATATTAAAGAGAGCATCCAAAGTGATCCTTCTGAAGTAAGCTGTAGTTTACCTTTCTAACAACTCTATACAAAGCATATCTTTTTAATTAATTTGTAGTGGTCTGTGTTATTGCTATGAAATTCTTGAATTGGTAGTAACACTCTTAGATGAAAGTATAACCATAAGATTGGAGAAATGACTGTTAGAGAAACACTGGATTTTTCTGCAAGATGTCAAGGCGTTGGATCACGATACGGTTAGTTTTTAATTTTTTCTGTTTCATTGATTATGTTTTAAAAGCTGTAGGCTTTTGTGTAACACAACTTATACAAATAATATTGCAGATATGTTAGCGGAGTTGTGAAGAAGGGAGAGAGCTGCAAACATAAAGCCTGATCCAGATATTGATATCTTCATGAATGTAATTAAGAAATCATATAACATGAAAATGCATCTTGAATCCTTTATGATCAAAATTTTAAAAAGATTATCATTGTTTTGTTGTTATGCAGGCTGCTGCAACCAAATGTCAAGAAGCTAGTGTGGTCACTGATTATACTCTCAAGGTATGATTGCAAAACTTATTTTATTCCATGTGAAAATCTAATATTTTGAATAGAGAGATTTAACAGGTTCTATTGAATTAAAAATACACATTTTCAGTGACTTCTGAACCTTTCTTTTAGAACAGAATGACTTTTGACCCGTTTGACTAAGTTGACTTGTTTTTAGCAGGTTTTATGCATAATAATACGGTTTTTTGGGCGACTTTCAACCCGCTTGACCCATTTGAGCTGTCTCTTTAAAATAGAGTGCCTTTCGACCCGTTTGAGTAGAATGAGCTTCAATCTGTTTGACTCCCTTTTTTAGTAGAATGATTTAGCTGGTTTTTTGAAATATATCTTCCCATAATCAACCCAATTATATTTAAACCGATTGTCTCATCCTAGATTGAGACTTCGTTTTTTAAACTTGATGGTTTGTTTGGGTTTTTTATTAACCGTTTACGTTGCTTTTGGGAAAGACGCACTATAAGTTCGAGTTATTTTACTTCTCGACGTAAATTTACTTCAAAAACGATTTGGATTGATTGTATTTTATACTACATCGCATCACTTAGTATTGTTATGCAGGTTGTCTTGGGAACATTATTGGCAGCCTTGGTTCCTGTTGTTGGTTCTAATGCAGTCATGACATCAGAACATTTTGCATCATTTGTGGTGAGCTCCAATGGTGAATGGTACCTACTCTTTTATTCTGCACATTATAATTTGTCCCTGATTGCTACTCATTTGTTTACGATTGCTATTGTCGATTATTGTTTATAAGTCGTCGATTATTGTTTATAAATGTTTAACTCGATGATGTTAAACGTCGAAGAACAACTATTTCGTTGGCTTCGAGCTGAAGAGCTTACTTGTGATCGGCCTGCACTTCTTGTAGTTCAAGATCCTAAGGTATACAATCAACAAGTATATAATTTACTTCTATAGTTTTTCCCTTTTTAATCTTTTATGTATGTCGTACAAGAGGTGGTCGTTTCTGTTCTAATGAAACTTGCTAGAGGATGCCCATCTTTGGTTGATTAATTAAACGTGGACGCTTTCTTAGAACAAGGCCGATCTTATGACAAAGCATCTTCACGTCCAGTAGGATGGTATATAAGGTAAATCTGAGCTTTGTAATGGACTTGAGGTGGCAAAATGGGCATTTTTAGTTACGAGTAAAAATGGGTAGGATCAATCTGAATAAATTCTTCTACAGTTAATAATATCTCAAATCTTTTGCATAATTTGATTACGGGGTTTTATGCATCGCATAACCTTTCATCCCGTTTGACCTGTTATACCCATTTGGCCCATTTATAGATAAAACATAACCGGGTTTGAGGTTTGGGGTGGCGTTTTTCTTGTGAGTTTTTTGGTTTCTTGACACGTCTCTTTGATGCGTGTTTCGTTTACGTTCATTTATAGCATTCGTTGGCGTTGTCTTTCTCCGGGTTCCTACTTTCTTTATTTCGTTATCGATACGCTGTTAAGGTTTGGGTTTTCCTTTTGTTTGCTTTTTTGGGGGCTTTGATTTTCGTCAGTTTTTCTATATAGGACTGTGCCGCGCTTTGATTTTCGTCTATTTTGTTTATGGTGTTGGGCTTTGATTTAGTTTTGGGTTCTGAATGTTCTTGTGTGTTATGAATTTGGGGTTTTGGTGTGTTTTACTTTGTGTATTTTGCTGATTTTATGGTTTCAAACCTTCATTTTGCTTTTGATTTAGTGTTACGCTAAAACTCGCATAGCCGCGGCAACGCGCGGGGCCCAAACCTAGTTATAATAATAATGATATTATTATCAAAAATAATGACAATAATAATAATAATATTATTATTATTAAAAATAATAATGTTAATAATGAAAATAATAATAATAGTGAAAGTATTATTATTTACAAAATTAGTTTAATTGATTTAATAAAGTATAGGGGCTGTTGTGTAAATTTTAAAACATGTTTTATAAACTTAAACACAAAATGATAATATGTGAAACCTCAGGGACTATTCTGTAATTTCCGAAAACCCAACCCCGACCCCCCTCGGTTTTCCGGCACCGGATCCGGCCGACCTCCGGCGGCTCCGGCGAGACCCCAAAACGCCAAAATACGCGGTTTCGATTCAATTAAATGATACCGACACAACCCCGTGAGTGTTTCGAACACAATGACCCACATTAATCAGGAATCAAGCTAAGTGCGATCGATCTACACCCCGTGAACACTGTCGGCTCCTTTACACCTTCGAATCGCACTGAAACTACAATAATAATCTAATTGATCGAATCTAAACAACCCTATAAATGATACTAATCAGGCTACACTTTGAATTGTGTCTTAAACATTCAAATTCATCGAATTTAATTCTCTCTTCTTCGCGGACCTGCAACTAACCGAACACCCCTGTTCGAGTTTCGAAACCCGAAATTGATAAAGAGCTTTCGATCATTAGCCTCATTAGAAGCTACCTGTGAAGTTAATTGCATTTTCATCCACGTTTGATCGTCGTTTGGATCCTCCCAAGCCGCGACCTGTTCTTCGAGGTGTTCATCATCGATAAGACATCTTTCTGGTAAATTAAATACACCCTTCTGTTCGATTATTCATGGGGAACAAAAGCCCCATGAATCTGTGCATTAACATAACCGAATCGATCTTCAATTTGATCGAAATGGTTTCTAGGGTTCTTGATTTGGGGATAAACTGGGTTTAAGTGTTAAAAGGAATTGTGGCTGTGTTCTGTTCGATATGGAGCCTTTGGCTCACTGGTTTGTGCGCAGGGGTGTGGAGGGGAGGTCACGGGTTCGAACCGTGCACCTCCCATATTTTTTTTAAATCCTTTTTGGATTATTTAAAAATATATAAAAATTATTAAAAATTATAAAAATAATTTTTAAAAGCTTCTGTTATTTTTTTAACACCATTAAATATTTTTCTGTAAATTATTTAATTAAAATACTTTAAATAAAATTTATAAAATATTAATTTAAAAATATTATAAATAACTATTTTTATAAAAATAGACTTTAAATTATGATTTAAAGTATTAATTCATTAATTGAACACCATATCATTTTTAATTAATGATAAATCATAAAAATTGTAGAAATTCAATTAATTAAAAAAACCCTAATTATTTATGTAAATAATTATTACATGTATTATAAATTATTACATGTATTATAAATTGTTATCCATACAAAAATGGGTTTTTAAATATAAATTAAAACAATCAAATTATTAATGGATATTATATTATTTAGGGATTTATTTTGATAATATAAATACAAATCAGATTTTATAAATTTAGACATTTATAAAATCTTACAAAAATTAAATATAAACTTATATGTTTATATAACGTCTATAGTTTAATTAGAATATAATGATATGTCAAAATCATTATTAAACTAATTAAATTTTATATAAATCATTAATTATTAACAAGAATAATTAAATGATTTAATGTTTATAACAAATCCCAGAAAACCAAACCCTAGATCAATTGGACGCCAGGTTCAAGATCTAACTTATTTAGGTTTTGGATTTGTATCTGTTTGCTTACGTGAAATTATAATACCTTAACAGGAATTTACTAGGTTGTCAACACCACACAAGGACTGAGGTGAGTTCATAACTATTCCCCTTTCTAATCATTTAAATATTTTGGGGCTGGAATACATGTTGTAATTGAAATTACAAATTATTTTTGTGTATTATGTTAAATAATAATTTGATCACATTTATGATTACATATGGTTATTATGAAAATCCTTCTCTGTAAACTGGACTATAAATAAGCAGGGATCTTTTGGATAGTACTATCGGGGAGTGACTTACCCCCACAAAGGTATGGACATGTGATCCATATCAGATGCACAAAGGTCTTATTGTCATTTGGGATGACTGTTTCTGTAGTGAGAAGGCAGATGTGCACTTTATATAGTTTGCATTATAGTTCCATTTACAACCCATATGAGGATAAATGTAAAGGAGGATTTGCTCCCTCTGATTTGAAATTATTATGATAAATATAATACACACATAAAAAGGAAAAGGGAAAATAAACTAAGTGACATGGACAAATTCAATGTGAAGGATTTGTTGGGCTTGTACTTAGTAGGTATGTGGGGTAGCGGGTTCACCTTATTAAAAAGGGTTCCGACAGGCTATTCATATACCGATGAGTAAATTAAACTCACACTTTTTCTATAAATCCTATTTGATGATAACTGATGATTTATCACTATGTTTTACTTACCTGTGAACTCACCAACCCTGTGTTGACACTTGATTTACATGTATTCTCAGGTATCTACTAGGAGCTTATTGACGTGCACGTAGGATCATATAAGAGCTCAAGATACCTATTGAATTATTAATTGAATTATGATTAAGACATGTTGTCAAGAAAACATTCTATCTTTATTTCCGCTGCTCTGATTATTAATAAAATGTTTATCTAAAACTTATCATATAGATAACTGCATCTCATGTGTGACTACTGTGTTCGATCCTGTTTGTTCACCCCTCCGTGATAGATTCCAGACCCGGAATTTGAGGGTGTGACAGATTGGTATCAGAGCCACTGGTTATACTGAGTTAGGGATTGCATCTAGCCTATAGCCACACACAATAGTTGCACAAAGTAAATTGCCTTAGTTAGAGATAGGATAGGATTAAGAAGTTATATGCTTAAACTTAGATAGTTGTGTTCCTAAACATAACTTGACTCTTTGACTCTTTTCGATAATTCCTAAACTTATTCTCAACGACATGTGGGATCTACATTTATCATCGTGCCTAAATCAATTTCTTTTATTCTCGTCAAAGTCTGTGTCTTACAACTTGAAACATGTAATGCTGGAAGAGCGTGATGCCTGTATCTCGGGGTGTTCTGTCTAGGCAAGGTATTCGCATATATCCAAATCAACCGATGGACCTGTTTACCTTACCTGGGAACCCTTGGGATGAGTATCTGCTTATAGGTATGCATGTCTTCAACAAAGTTATGATTGACACAATACTTTGATTAGTCAACGTACTCGCTTTGATTTACAAATCAAACGATTACACCTGGAACATCTCATTGCTATTATGCCAAATTCTCGATTGTCGTTTTTGTGTTGAATAACTTGTATTACCCAAATTCCATGAAAATTCTTAATGATCTTTCAGAATGACTTCTTGTCAAATCCGTTCACGGTCTAGAAACTCCGGCTGTAAGATTTTTGCTATTGTAGCACGTGAAGTTACTGCGATCATACACAAGTCTTTAAGGCAAATAGGTCAAATTACCTTGATATGTTCCATTCGGATATCTAAGCTACGCTTGTCCTAACCTAAGGCGAGACTTGTTTCCTTAGTACTCGTGCCTTGCCGAATTTAATCGAAAAATCCAGTTTTCTTAAATTCCCATCTGTCCTACAGTAATTGTCCATACTTTGAATATTTGATATAAAATGCATCTATGGAATATGTCAAAGTGTGAATTCTCACCAAACAATTTCATGATAGATGGACGCACCAGCGGGCAGAGGCAGAGGTAGAGGACGCGCCAGAAGAACTGTCCCAACAGGGATGACTCCTGAAGAAATACAAGCCTTGGTCGATCAAGGTGTTGCTGCAGCCCTAGCCATACAGGCTGCTCAGAATGGTCATCACTATTCATATAAAAAGTTCCTAGACTGCAAGCCAGATATCTTCACTGGGGCAGAAGGGGCCATTGGGCTCATAAGGTGGTTCGAGAAATGTGAATCCATCTTCGCTATATCTGAATGTCCCGATGAGAGTAGGACCAAGTATGCCTCCGGAGCCTTGAGTGGAGCTGCACTCTCGTTCTGGAAGACAGAAGTTTCAAGACTTACTCTCTCCCTAGCCAATGCTATGGATTGGGAGGAATTCAAACAGCTGATGATGGAAGAATTCTGCCCGAGAGAAGAAGTACAAAGGTTTGAAACCGAGTGCTGGAACCACAAAATGGTGGGATCTGAAATTGAAAAGTATACCACTGAAAATCATGAGTACGCAACTTTGTGTCCTCATATGATGGAGCCTGCTCACAGAAGAATTGAAGGCTATATCCGTGGACTGTCTCCGGTCATTCAATCTATGGTCACTTCCTCCAACCCAACTTCAATCCAACAGGCCATTAGGATAGCTCACAAGCTGACTAATGAGGCTGTGGCTCAGGGGAAGTTACCACCAAGAAACAAGGGTAAGGGTGTTGCTGCTGAAAGCTCGGGGAAGAGAAAGTTTGAAGATGCTAAAGATGGTGAGAGTCAAGGTACAAGCAAGAAGCAAGATCAGAAAAAGCACCAAGACAATCAGGGCATTCCGCCTAGATGTCAGAGGTGTGGCAAGCGTCATCATGGCAAGTGTACCGCAATCATCTGCTACAAATGCAACAAGAGGGGGCACACTGCTCCTGAATGTAGAACCAAGACTCAAGACCAAGGAAAGAAGGATGGTAATCAGCAGAATGGTGGAAAGAAAGAAGTTATTTGTTTCAGATGTGGAGAAAAGGGCCATATTGCTAAAGACTGCACTGGGGAAAAGAAAGATACAGCCAAGGGCAGAGCCTTCGTGATTGGCAAAGGTGAGGCTCTAAAAGACCCTAACGTTATTATGGGAAAATTTTTGGTGAATAATGTTTATGCCATAGTATTATTTGACACGGGAGCTGATAGAAGCTTCGTATCTAATACTTTCTATAAGCACTTGAATGTAGAACCTGTACCCCTAGATGAGCCATATGTTGTAGAAGTAGCGAATGGTAAATCCTTGACCGCATCACAAATCCTGAAAAATTGTACATTAGACTTATCAGGTCATATCCTACCAATAGACCTCATGCCCATTACTTTGGGAAGCTTCGATGTGGTAGTTGGTATGGATTGGCTATCCAAAAACTCTGCAGAAATTATCTGTAAAGATAAAATGATTCGTATCCCCCTACCAAATGATGAAGTCCTGTGTGTGGAGGGAGATAAGACTGGTGTCGTGATGGGAGTTATTTCTTACTTGAAGGCTCAAAAGTGTCTTCGAAAAGGACATACTGCTATCCTAGCCTTAGTCACTGACAAAGAGAAGAAGGAAAGGAAGATTGAAGATGTACCCGTCGTCAGGGAATTTCCTGAAGTGTTTCCTGATGAACTGCCTGGGTTGCCCCCTAAAAGAGAGGTCGAGTTTTCAATCGAGTTAGTACCTGGAGCTACACCTATAGCTCGGGCACCATACCGTCTCGCACCTTCTGAATTAAAAGAACTATCTGACCAGCTTAGGGAACTCCTTGGTAAAGGATTCATCTGACCTAGCTCGTCACCATGGGGAGCACCAGTGTTATTTGTGAAGAAGAAAGACGGAACCTTCAGAATGTGCATTGACTATCGGGAACTGAACAAAGTGACGATCAAGAACCGTTATCCCTTGCCACGTATTGACGAATTATTTGACCAACTGCAAGGTTCAAGCATTTACTCCAAGATAGATCTTAGAAGCGGTTATCATCAGCTGAGAGTCAGAGATGAAGATATTATGAAGACGGCTTTCAGAACTCGATACGGTCACTTTGAGTTCACAGTCATGCCATTTGGGCTAACAAATGCACCTGCTGTATTCATGGATCTCATGAATCGTGTATGCAAGCCTTATCTAGACAAGTTTGTCATTGTCTTCATTGATGACATCTTGATCTATTCCAAAAATGAGCAGGAGCATGAAGAACATCTGAGATTGATCCTCGAACTCCTAAAGAGAGAGGAGCTTTATGCTAAGTTCTCGAAATGTGATTTCTGGCTTAAAGAAGTTCAATTCCTTGGTCATGTGATCGATGCTAATGGAATTCATGTAGACCCAGCAAAAATTGAATCCATCAAAAGTTGGCCTACACCTTCTAATCCAACGGAAATTAGACAATTTCTGGGACTAGCCGGCTATTATAGGAGATTTATCGAGGGATTCTCCAAGATAGCTCAACCATTGACTATGCTTACCCAAAAGGGGGTAGCATATCATTGGGGGTTCAAGCAAGAGGCTGCTTTCCAAACATTGAAACAGAAGTTATGCAGTGCACCTATATTGTCCCTACCCGACGGTATTGAAGACTTTGTAGTCTACTGTGATGCTTCTGTTCAGGGACTGGGATGTGTTTTGATGCAGCGAGACAAAGTCATAGCCTATGCCTCAAGACAGTTAAAGGCTCATGAGAAGAACTATGCAACTCATGACCTAGAACTGGGAGCTGTTGTGTTTGCTCTTAAATTATGGAGACATTACTTGTACGGTACTAAGTGCACTATTTATACCGACCACAAGAGTCTTCAATACCTGTATAATCAAAAGGAGCTGAACATGAGACAGAGGAGATGGCTTGAACTACTAAACGATTATGATTGTGCCATCAAGTACCATCCTGGTAAAGCAAATATTGTGGCTGATGCTTTGAGTAGGAAAGAACATATGAAGCCTCGTAGAGTGCGAGCTCTACAACTCACCATTCAAAGCAACCTGCCGGCACAAATCTTGAATGCTCAGACTGAAGCCCTGAAAGAAGAGAACATTAAAGATGAAAACCTTCGAGGGCTAGACCAACAGTTTGAAGTTCATTCGGATGGGATACGCGTTATAGCAGGAAGGATTTGGGTACCCCTGTACGGGAATCTGCGAAGCTTGATCATGGATGAAGCCCACAAGTCTAGATACTCTATCCACCCAGGTGCAGATAAGATGTATTACGACTTGAAGCTTGTTTACTGGTGGCCAAGAATGAAGGCAGATATTGCAACTTATGTCTCAAAGTGCTTGACTTGTTCTAAAGTCAAGGTCGAATACCAAAAGCCTTCAGGAATGTTAACCCAACCAGAAATTCCCGTGTGGAAGTGGGAAATGATAACCATGGATTTCGTCACTGGTTTACCCAAGTCTCAAACGGGCAATGACACCATTTGGGTTATCGTTGACCGTCTCACCAAATCCGCTCATTTCATACCCATCCGTGAGAAAGACAAGATGGAGAAACTTGCAAGGGTGTACATCAAAGAAATTGTCTCAAGACACGGAGTGCCAGTGTCTATTATCTCTGATCGTGATGCACGGTTTACATCAATCTTCTGGGGAAAACTTCAGAAAGCTCTAGGCACTCGCCTAGATATGAGCACAGCCTATCACCCTCAAACTGATGGTCAAAGTGAAAGAACCATACAGACTCTTGAGGATATGCTTAGGGCTTGTGTTATTGACTTTGGAAAGAACTGGGAAGGTCATTTACCTTTGGTAGAGTTCTCATATAACAATAGCTATTATTCGAGCATCAAGGCGGCACCATTCGAGGCCTTATATGGACGTAAATGTAGATCACCGCTTTGCTGGGCAGAAGTTGGAGATAGTCAACTTACTGGTCCAGAGTTGATCTTTGAAACTCATGAGAAAATTGTCCAGATAAGAGAACGCATGGCTGCTGCCAGGGATCGCCAGAAAAGCTATGCTGATAAACGCCGCAAGCCACTGGAATTTCAGGAAGGAGATAAAGTTTTGCTAAAGGTATCTCCCTGGAAGGGAGTTATACGCTTTGGGAAACGGGGGAAATTGAACCCTCGCTACGTGGGACCTTTTGAAATTGTCAGAAGGATCGGCCCAGTAGCCTATGAATTAAATCTTCCTGCTGAACTTAGTGGTGTGCACAATGTTTTCCACGTATCCAATCTAAGGAAATGTTTATCCGATGAATCACTTGTTGTGCCTTTAGAGGAACTACAAGTAGATGAAAAACTCAGGTTTGTCGAAGAACCAGTTGAAATCATGGATAGGGAAGTTAAACAACTGAAGCATAGTAAGATTCCGATTGTCAGAGTTCGGTGGAACTCCCGGCGTGGTCCTGAGTTCACTTGGGAACGAGAGGACGAAATGATGCGCAAGTACCCTAACCTGTTCAAAAATGTTGCTAGTACATCTTAATTTTCGGGACGAAAATTCCTCTAACAGGGGGATGATGTGACAACCCGAAATTTTCCGTGAATTAATATAAGATTTTTATGTGAATTTATGATTTTTTTATATTTTTATTATTATGTAATAATAATATTAATAATAATAAAAATAATGATAATAATAATACTAATAATGATATTATTATTCCGAATAATGATAATAATAATAATAATAATAATAATGATATTATTATTATTACAAATGATGATAATAATAATAATTATAATAATAATGATATTATTATCAAAAATAATGACAATAATAATAATAATATTATTATTATTAAAAATAATAATGTTAATAATGAAAATAATAATAATAGTGAAAGTATTATTATTTACAAAATTAGTTTAATTGATTTAATAAAGTATAGGGGCTGTTGTGTAAATTTTAAAACATGTTTTATAAACTTAAAACACAAAATGATAATATGTGAAACCTCAGGGACTATTCTGTAATTTCCGAAAACCCAACCCCGACCCCCCTCGGTTTTCCGGCACCGGATCCGGCCGACCTCCGGCGGCTCCGGCGAGACCCCAAAACGCCAAAATACGCGGTTTCGATTCAATTAAATGATACCGACACAACCCCGTGAGTGTTTCGAACACAATGACCCACATTAATCAGGAATCAAGCTAAGTGCGATCGATCTACACCCCGTGAACACTGTCGGCTCCTTTACACCTTCGAATCGCACTGAAACTACAATAATAATCTAATTGATCGAATCTAAACAACCCTATAAATGATACTAATCAGGCTACACTTTGAATTGTGTCTTAAACATTCAAATTCATCGAATTTAATTCTCTCTTCTTCGCGGACCTGCAACTAACCGAACACCCCTGTTCGAGTTTCGAAACCCGAAATTGATAAAGAGCTTTCGATCATTAGCCTCATTAGAAGCTACCTGTGAAGTTAATTGCATTTTCATCCACGTTTGATCGTCGTTTGGATCCTCCCAAGCCGCGACCTGTTCTTCGAGGTGTTCATCATCGATAAGACATCTTTCTGGTAAATTAAATACACCCTTCTGTTCGATTATTCATGGGGAACAAAAGCCCCATGAATCTGTGCATTAACATAACCGAATCGATCTTCAATTTGATCGAAATGGTTTCTAGGGTTC